>VXAB01014054.1:302331-464759 GCA_013399175.1 Odontophorus gujanensis
GCATGGGGGGGGGGGGGGGTGAGGAGATGAGATGATCAAATGATTCAGTTGCATTAGGTATTTATTGCACATCTACCTTAATCTTAAGAGCTCACGAGTGATGTGAAGGTGATTAAATACTGCAATTTTAAGTTATATGTGAGAATAGCTTTATTTTTCTAAAACGATTATGTGGAAAATTCATATAAGTCTCCTGGTGTGGAGAAGGATATATATCGTTGCATATAGTGTTGCTAGATACATTTAGCTTTTTGAATGTGCTATACAGTTGCTCTGTTTCTCAAACAGTAGCACTGCAAAGCTCTGGTAGAGCTACAGTTTCAGTCAGGTACCCAGACCAGATATTATGAATACTGAAAACCTAGCCTCAAACAGCCTAAAGCTACCTTGCATTGTAAGTAATTCTTGAAACCTCTTTGCAAACCAAGCTGGGGCCATTAAACTGAAATACTGACTTCTTCTTTGTGGCAGTTTAGTAGTCATTATTGTTATTAAAAATAATAATAGAGAGGAAACAAACAAACAAACAAACAAACAAACCAGAAAATGTCTAGGGATATTTAGTTATTCAGTTACCTCTCAAGATTGGGAAATATTTGGCTGTAGGAAATGCACACTTTGTTTAGTTGAAATTTACTGGGATATATGGTTGTCTTTCGTTTTTGTTATTAAATATATTATGATCAGAAGTTAATTACAAAAAAATTAAATACATTTTAATTCAGTATTCCCATGTTCCATTCACTTTCATCTTGAGTCTGAGCTTCACATGGTTTTGATAAAAATGTCTTTATTAAAACTGGCCTTAGGTTCAAATATTTTATAGGCTGAATTTCAAGAATGTAAAATAACATTAGGACAAGGGAATTTCTCTGACTAAAGATCTTCATTAGAAATGTGTCACATCTGTCCAGGATTATGCTTAATTCAGTGCTGATGACAAGTTTCTATCCTGACATAGTTTTTGCACCTCCCTTTTATTGTTGCCTTTTTTTTTTCTTTTAAATAAAGAAACTCAGGTTTACAGTTTCTACAAATACTGTCAGAGCCAAGAAAACTCTTTAAAATAAACATTAGAGTTTGTTTTACTGAAAGAAATTTGAGTGGTGCTTCAGGCATACTGCTCTCCAGTTTGTGTGCATTCTTCATCTGCATAGGGGTGTGGTATTTTTTCATGTTGTAAGCTATCATTACCTAACAATATTTAAGCTAATCTAGAATGATCCAATTTGGGTATTAAAGGCAGTCTTAGTTGTCTTAATAATGCTTCCTTCCCATGTTTTACTGACTTTTTTTTTTTTTTTGCTTTTGTTACATTAGAGGATTCGTAACACAACCAGTGATGTAACTTACTGCATCCAAATTGATGTGACCTGGATTATTATTACTTTCTGAAAAGCAGTTGTTCCCCCCCCCACACTTTTCCTTCCTCTCTCCCCTTTTTTGTTTAAGCCATTCCCATGAGTATTTTAATAACAAGGTGAAACAAGACCCAGTTTCTTGTGTCTTATGAGTTACTCAAGGAGCTTAAAGAAAAGCCCAGTATCAATTAATTCCAATTGTCTTAGCATTTAATGCAGCACCTGTGTGCACAGGGTGATGCACAGCTGTTTGTATTCCCATCTTAGAGGCAACTTGAAAGTAAGAAGGTAAGAGACAAGTAGAAAATAGGATAAGGGAAATTGAATGCATTATTTCTTGTGCCTGTTTACAGTTTTTCCACACATAGCACATTGCCTTTCCTGACACTCAACGCCTTTAAAATGTGAATAATCCAGTAAAGTCCATTTGTCTGCCATCATTTGAAATATCTCCTTTACAAGACGGTCATTTTAAGACTGTCAGGTCTGCTATCAGCTCAGCTGGCATTACTCATGTCTGTCACTGAGTGCCATTTCCTCTTCTCTGCTGCACTCCAAAGTGTTTGGAGCCTCATGGCTGGCTAGTCAATGTTTATGAGGTTGGGAAAGCAAATTTGTAAGTAACTTAGTCTGCAGATATTGAAAAGTCTGTAGTAGAAATTATTTTAGGAAGAGGTAGCAATTGTAAGAAATTGTTTTGGCTGCTTAAGCAGCCCTATGTATCATGTAAAGAGGCTGTTTTTGAATGCCTCTACTCTGCCCTCTTTGCCCCTTCTTTTTTAAATGAATACACAGCTGTTCATGAATCTTGTTCCTTCAACTGGTAAAAGCTTTTTTTTGTTTGTTTGTTTTTTTTTTTTTTTTTTTTTTTGGAGCAGAAGGATCATTAATGACTTGCAAAGAGTCATTTCTTTATTTTCAACAGCAATAATTCTCTGCCTTGTTCACCATGCAATTCCTATTACATTGGATAAGAAGGCTGGAACAGAGCTGTTTTAGAGAGGTGCATTTCCCCTCAAAGTAAGCTGTCAGTTTGCAGATTTCTAGGAGAGCATTTAAGCTTCTAGTGAGCCACATTTGTATTAAGGCAGCTTAACAACTGCAAAAATGCCACCTAAGCTAGAGGAGGACCTAATAACATCTGCCAGGATGGTCGCCATCCCTGTATGACTTTATTTCAATCTGGTAAAAATCAAGGAGAAAAGGGAAAACCTTCTAAAAGTGAATAATTCACACAGCTAGATCTGGACTCCAGAGGAAAACATGTCCCACTCAAGGCAGATCCTTCCCCATGAAAACAATACACAAAGATGGGACTGGGTCTTTTCCCTGAGACTGAGAAACTTAAATACATATGAGATGACATAAACCACTTCACAAACTATCTTCAATTAAATTCCAAGGTTTATTTCCATATCTACATCTCTGTTAAAGATTTGCCTATTTTACATTTTACAAAGTTACCTATTTTAACTCATGTTTTCATCTCATCTGAGTTAAAAGGGATTTTGAAATAATGGAGAAACACAAATGCTAGCACCCCCTTTAACAGCAATTATTCTTTAAGTTGAGCTGTATGGACATAATTTCTGCTCTAGAGATTTCTCTAGTGTATTCAGAGTAACTGATAGAACAGGCACGATCATCCAGAACTGCCTAGGAGATGGAAACATAGGAGGGTCTAATGACTGAGAGCGATGATTATTCCCTTCTGTTGATATTGGTGATAAAATGGTAAGGAGATCATCTTATAAATGAGAAAAGCTAAATGAATTGAAGAGGGAAGACAAGTCTGATTTAATGTATATTAAAGGAAAAAGTTCTATTACAGTTAAATACAGGAAGAGGTTGCCCAGAGATGTTGTGGGATTTCCAGTCTTGAGGAGTTTTCAAACTCAGCTGGAGTAGGCCCTGAGCAACGTGGCTTAACTTGGAAATTAACCCTGGTTTGGACCTGGGATTGCTGTAGATGACTTGGCTCTGGGCGGAAATGCTCTAGTATTTTTTGTATTGACCTGCTCTGTTCGGTGAATCTTCTCTGCTACGTGTTCAGGGAGCAGCTATAATCTTGGTGTGCAAGTGAACGCAAGATTTCTTTACATTCAAGGGTCTAGGGGATCTCTAATTTATCTTAGTGTAGGTAACTGCTAGGCCGCGGCCGGAGCCAGTGATTGAACACCTGCTGAGGGGGGTGTAGCCAACCTTGGGAGCACAGGTGCAGCCAATTTGCCTGTGCCCCTAACCTCATTTAAGGTCTGGCAGCTGCAGGGGAAGTATCTTTACTTAAAAATGGCCTCCTCTGGAGAGTTTGCAAGCCTGATCTTCAGAATGCGGTAAGTAATTTCTTCTTTGTTAGTGGGTTGGGACTGCTGTCTTTCTTGGATTTAAAGCAACTATACCTGCTGCTGCTTAACCGTATGCTTACCTTCTCTCATTTTCTGAAGTAGTGTATGTAAAGGGAAGTGCGCAAGCTGCTTATGGTTTTCTATATTTCCTCCCGGGGGAATAACATAAAAGTATTGCCTCTAGGGCTCAGATTTTCTTTAGATTAAGTTGATGATGTTAATGCAAACCATTCAGTAGAGGGTACTGTTGTGAGTCACTCCCAGTTTTGCAGTGCACTTCCTTGCCTGTACACCATTGTGTAGTTGAATGCCAGTTCAGTGTGCCTCTAACAGCATCTATCTATCTGTTGAACAAGGCACCTGCAGGTTGCTTTGGGAGGATTAAAGCACAAAAACTGAGAGAGCATGAAAAGCTCCAGTGTAAGGAAATGTATTTTTTCAGTTCCTGCTGTTCTTTGTTATTACTCTTTTCCCATGTATTCACTTACCCTGCTGCCCTAACTTTGACACTTTTAATTTATCCATTAACTGTGATTAAGTGCATGTTACATTCAAGAGGAATGACTCTGCTTGGCAGGAAGTTTTCCTGAAGTATTACCGCTCTAGCAACGGACTATATTGCACTGCAGTCAAACTTAATAATTCCTCAAATGCTTGTTAAGAAAAACCTACGAATGCCCACCCTTCCTGTGTTGCCCTGGGCACTGTTGTTGATGATCTCAGCCTATTATCAGCAGAGCAGAAAGCGGGCTATAACAAAGTCACAGGCTTGCTGAGGTCTTCACTAGGAGATGTATGACAGGCACTGTGGAGACATCCTTGCTCATGAGAATGCTTGGTTTCATTCCTATGCATTTTTCATCAGTTTGTTCTCTTTTCATTGATTTCCCACTCATGTTTGAAACTTGCGCTCCAGCATCAAATAGCATAAAAGGCTATTGTTTCTTATGGAGGTACCAACTAGGTTTGTCAGACTTCTGCCAAATACTATTATTGTATTTGTGAAATTTGAGATAAAGTAGATTAGGTAATCATCACTCAAAACACCAGACAACTGCTAGAATGTGTTAAATTCAGACAAGGCCAAGGCAGTCTTGGCAAACTGCAGAGGCCCTACACTGTCAAATCAAAGCAAAACCAATTGTGTTTTACTATTCATAGCAAAAATACAAATTTGCTGGGTTGCAAGGGAGGGAGCAGTGTTTTTAGAGTTGGCCATATACCGTTATATAGTAAGTGATTTATCACTTTGTATGGATAAATGAAAATGTGAATAAAACTAGCCCTGAACAGAATACTACAGATGTGTGATAGCAGGAGTTGTGCTGCTTTAACACAATAGACACTTGAGATGTAATGCTTTCAGTGGTGGAAAATGCCTCCTGCTAACTTCAGTTGGAGATGAACAAGAAACAAAAATGATGTGTGCTACTTATTATGTATGTTTGAAATCCTTCAAGGTTATTTTCTGAACTGTAAATTATAGTAGCATTTCTGAGAATCGAACTCTATGCTTGCTGTGTAACACAATATAACCCAAATCAATATCCTAGCACTGACACTGCATCTTTTTTTTTTCTTCACATTTTAAAAGTAGGATCATGCCTGACTCTCTGCATTTCTGCTATGAGTGGGAAGGAAAGGTAGCCTTATCACTTGTACCACTATGTAATAGTCAGGGGATCTGGCCATCTTTTGAACATAAAATTTGCTGACAACCCGGCTGGGGCTGGGACTGTGGTCTGCCCCAGGTGGCTGTAAGTGGTCCTTAAGCTGGTGGGGAATTTCAGCATTGTCAGACCCATGTGCTCCTTGCCCTTAATCATGGTCTGCTCTTAGCACCTGCACTTACTGGTATTTTGCTATCTTACACTAACGTAGACAACCTGCACTCTTTTGCTGCTTTTTATGGTGTTCTAAAAATTGTCTTCTTGTGTTGTATACAAGGTCTTACTCCAATATAGTCATAGAAGCATAATTTTTGAGATTGTCATATCTGTTATCTATTGATTATGTCATCAGCAATCAGGTACAATGTCCGATCTTGGGTTTTTCAACTATTTCTGATAACAAGCTACTGATGAATTACAGCTGATCAAACCAAAATGATCAGATGGTCTTGCAGGCCCTTTCAAGATACACTGATGTATTTTCTTCTGTCATCAAGGGCATGCTTAAGAGCTTGTGCTCTACTTGCATAGCTGACTCTGCTGATTTTAGAATGCATATGCCCCCATCTACTTTTTGTTATGTTTACCATCTTTTAGAATGGGCAGTGAGTGTTCTGCATCTAAATGTATCAAGTACCATTTATCAGCTACCAAAAAATTTTAACAATACATTTTGGCTAGGTATTTTTAGATAGGAAAGAGTTACTATGACTAGTGTTATGTATTTGTAAACATCAAGCAGATTCTGAATGAGAGAATATTATGTGCATAAAGCCAATCAGGTGAATGTGAAATTGAGTTGCCTTCCATGCTGCTGTAGCTCTGTGTGGCTTTGCCCTCCTCTCCCATATCATTCCTATGCTCTGCAAAAAGATGAAATTTACCGTATGCCCCATAATGATCTGACTCACGGTTTCAGGAAGGTGTTTAAAAATAAATATTTCTATAATCTGAAGGATTTTCTTTACAACTATTCAGGCAAATTGCTGTGTTCATGTTGGCTCCAAACTTGTAACGTAAGTACACGGCAGCAGTGCAAGTCTCCCTACATTGTGCTAGCGGGCATAGAGACATAAAATTAAGCTAAATTCATTTCTTGACTGTGTCACCAAGAGGCATAAAAATGAAGTGGGAAATGTGGCAGATAAATTGGTGAAGAACTGGAGATGGTAGAAGATGGTGCTTTCATCTAATGGAAGGATGTAGCACTGCATGAAGAGGAAGAGTTTGACAATGGGCATGAAGAGAAAAATAATAAGAGGAAATTATTAAGAAGAGAAATTTAGATTGAATATCAGGTAACTCATCCAGACAGTGAAATCTGTTACAACCTGGAATTGTCTCCCGAAGGGAGACATTCAAACTTAATTGCTTTGGGCATTTTTAGAGAGTCGTGTCAAATTGTGTGGAAGAAGCATAGAGAACAATAATAAACTTGCAGAGGAGTACACTAGGTGATGTGCTAATCTTTGCCACCTCTTATTTTTCTGATTCTTTTGTGCTAGCAGGAGTGACATCAATTATAGTGACAATTTTTGCTGAGGGAAGACCTTCTAAGAGCTTGGTTGTATTATTGCTTTGGTCTGAACGATAGGCTTCAAGAATGGAAGTTCAGACTGAACAAACTAATGTTGTATTTGGGTGGTATACTGTATGTCAATCTTTTCTTAAGTGACCACATAAGTGGTCAGAGAGAAATGTTCATTGGACAGGGAAAATGGAAATTAATTGGACCGCGAGGCACAAGAGATGTTTGCTGCTTGCCTATAAGGTGAGAGTTTGCTTTTGGGAGCCTAGGAGGGGAGGAGGGAAGGGTTTCTCTATGTGCCCTGGGGCCCAGATAGAAGTCTGATCCTACACATTGCTTTATAGCTTTCCCCTCGCAGTAGGCAACATCAGAGTGGGAAGTTAATAAATTACAGTCATTCCAGAAAAGATCATTTTTTCTTCTCTGCGGAGCTGTTAACTGAAATTAATAAAGAAAAGTTTAAACTTTAATTATGCCCTTTTCCTCCACCAAACCACAAAGACACTCGGGATACAAGGAGGCTGTAAATGCACAAGAAAGTAAGCTCTTAAAAACTGCATGTATTCTCATTAGTTGCGGAGCAGGTTTTTGTATAGTCATATTCAAATCCTGTTAACTGAAATACAATGTAAACTCATTTGTGTTAGGGTATGCCAGGTGCAGGTACATAGGCATGTCAGAGAACAGGTACTAAAAGCATTGCAGCTTCTTGTGAAAATTAGTGGTGCAAACATCAAAGGAGGAAGTCTAAGAGCACAGACTCAAGACAGAGCAGGAAACATTTGTTCTCCCAGGAAGCGAGACCCCTGGGATTGCAGTAACCTACAGCCCACGTCCTCAGTGGTTATGTGGCTAGAGTTCAGCTTTTCTTAACAGTGTGTATTTCTTGGTCTGAAAGTCCAATGTTTCTTCTACTTGCTTGCTAGAAAATACTGTGAATATTTGATAAGAACATGTATGAAAACTGGGGAAAAGGAAAGGAAGTTGAGCCCAAATGTGAAAAATTCAGCTGTGCTGAGGGTGGGGTGAGACTGTGCTTGCTCCATCTGCAGATACAAGGCAGAATAAAACTTACTTGCAGTTGCTGGTCTCTGTTTTTAAGCATATGACATTGTGCATGTGCCTTGGTGTTATTTCACCTTTACCCATATCCTTCTTGGGTAGGACAGTGACCCATGGGGCAAACAGGAGGAGCATTGCCTCCTGCTGCTAGATGTAGTAGGGACAGGCTATGACTTGTTCTTGCAGCCTGTGAGCTTCCACTTAAAGGCTACCCATGCTATTTCATAGCGATATTTCATAGCCTATCATCCACTGCTCTGATTGCTACCATCTGTGTAGTAGATTCATTTGTGGTCTCTGTTTCTACAGTTACCGTAAAAGGTCTCTGGATTAGGGACCGTAACTTTATTATGTTAGTAAAGCTTCCAGCATGATAGGTGTCCAGTTCCTTTTTGGGACTAAGAGGAGTGTTACATTTCCAGTTATATCTGCTGTTGTTATCCATTGTAAATCAAATCCTAATTTCTTCATAGTGATATTTCATTGCCTTGAATGGGAGGTGTATTTACTTCTGTCAGAATATGTGAGGAGTTCGTATTTTCATTGTGCTACTGCATTTTTCACTCATTCTTTTAATATGATAATATTATAATGCTCAACTGCTTCTTGAGTTTAATGCCTGTTATAAACACCTGTACACTGACCTATGGGAAATATGGTGTGTCACTGGTCAGACTTATTTAACAGTAATCTTAAAAACAGTGGTAGAAGGTTGGTGATGTATGTGACAATACATCATATAAACTACAACAGTCACCTTAATTAAAGGAGACTAATACACATCTCCTGAAGGGTAAAATGCTACTCACAGGAAAGTAGTAATAAATAGAAAATAGCTTACTGTGCTTCTGCCTTCGTTTTGGAAAGGCTGAGAGGGATGGCACACTTCAAAGACTCTCCATCACCTCAGCTGCTCTGTTAGAGAGATGCTGAGTGAAGAACTATTGATCCTAATGGCACAGTGAATTTAAGATGAGATCTGACAGTATTAGCAGGAGTAAGGCTTGATGTTCTTCTCTACTTCAGTATCATGTCAAGACATTAAAAAAAACTTAAATTTAGATTTCAACATGTGAAAAATCCAGACTAAACAAGGCAGAGCCCGTGGGATACAGACTCTTTGAATTCCTACCTGTAAGTGACTTATTCCAAAGTAATTATTTTAAATTTGTTTTTTTCTTTCATGTTGATTCAAAGCATGTTCTACTTAGCAATCAAATTTACAATGGCAAAATAAGTTTTGCTGAAAAGATGATATCTGGAACCTGGTGTTCCTGTTGCATTCACTGGTATCATCATTTGGGACTTTAGGTGTCCAGAGATATTTAATATATAGTCTGAGAAAGTGTGAGCTGTCCTAGTGAAATTGCCAGAAAGAGCTGCTCTCAGGTCTCATGATCATCAGGCTCCTGTTATCTGGACCTGCCATAATCTTGCTTGGGTCAGGAGTTTTAATTGTGGCTATTCTGATGCATCTGAATTTATCTTATCCAGCTGAAGATTTTTCTTAACTGAGACTTACAAGCTAGACCCACACATTCTACGGTTGTTTTTTCTTTTTTTAGTGTGTTTGCTTTTAACTTCAGTTTTCATAGCTTTACTTAATTATGTATGGCATGCATGAGGATTGCTCCAAAAATAATACCTCTTATTTCACTATGTTAGTATGTAGTGTCAGAGGCAGATGTTGGTAGAACAGCAGTAGAGGATGAACATTCCCACCAATAATCTTTTACATGTTGTTACCATGTGACAAATAGTAGCAGAGAGTCAGTTTGATAAGATGGTGTCTGACATGGAAGTGTGTACGAGGCAAAGGTGTGGAATTGAATTCGTCTACATGGAGGGGAAAAAAGTGTCCATTGACACTTACTGAATTAAACATTCCACTTAGCATGCTGTGTAATTTTACTCTCTGTTATTTGGTTCTTATCTTCCAGTTGATCTCCTAACCTGGTAGTCCACTTTAAAGTTTCCCCTGTAATGAAACTGCCTCTTGCTAATCTGTAGAATATTGGGCTTTCCTTTTCTTTGAGTTTGAAAAGCTAGTGAACACTAGTTATGGCACTCTGAGTGTCAGTTGGTATTTATGCCTGAATCTTATGACTTACTGAATGCTTTCTATCAATTTCCTTCCAAAATGGATGATATTGATGCCAAGTTGTGTGGAATCCCCTTGCAAATGTAACCAGTGCTTCTGATAACTGTCAAATATTGAGCTGTTGAGTGTTTTTAATTTTTTCACTGAGAGGATTTTGTTCTTTAGAGTTGGTTAGCTGACTTGTACAGCTTACCCTATGATGAGGGTACCTGCTCAAAGCTTTACATTGTACTCTAATGATGAAAAATGATGGTTCTCTGAAAAACAGATAAATTGTTAGATGTCTAGGTCTTCTCATATTGTTCAGTATTGTCCCCATTCAATATAGTCTGGATAGTTCCTACTGCTGCTGAATCGCAGCCTCTTATTGTCATGCAACGAGTCAATGCCTGGTTTTAGAGGTTTGTTCTTTACCTCTGAAATGAAGTGGGGGTGGTGAGCGAGGAATGAGGATGTAGGAGAAATCATGACGAATCTTGTGATGCTTTGAATTTCTCCTTAGTTTCAGAGTATATGTATTGTTAAAAGGGAATGAGCAATGTTTCAAGATCTCTTTTAAAGAATCTGGTGTTCAAGTACTAGAACTTATAACATTTATTTGGAAAATATGCTGATACTGCATGTGTTTTTTTTTTAATGTCCTGTTTTCTAAAGCATTCCCATGTGGTCTTTTGCATTCAACTCTGATTTCTGATTCATTGTCTTTACTACTTCTCCACTTTCTACCTTTTTTTTCCCCCCTATTATTTGTTGTGTTAACTGTTTACTTAAGTATTTTGCAGATAGGCATCTCTTTCCCATCTACCTTGTGCAGGGGAAGGGGGTGGTAGCCAGCTGCCTTGAGAAGATAAGTTCTCATGGAGTGACTGGCTTCCCTTCCCTTGTTGTTGCATCCCGATAAACCTCCCTGTTTCTGTTAGCTTGGTAAAATGACTCATAGGCACAAAATACTTGCAGAGCAAACATTTTCAAAGCCATCTCATGTGTATAAGAGCTGATTTTAAAGACTAGGGAATTTTATTCTCCTGTTTATGTACAGTCAATTTAAAAGGTTGCCAGTATGTTTCAAGTGAGACTTACTTTCTGTAAAGGAAATGCTGCAGCTCAAACCAAAGTCCATTAGAAACAATGGAAATCTTTCCACTGCTTTTGCAGTGGATCCGGCCTTGGAAACCATGAAAAGCAAGAGATGAAGGAATATTCAGTCCACAGCTTTTTAACCAGTCATTTCTATATAACTGCTCAGAAAGTGCTCTGAAAGCAAGCAATTCTGTACATGTGTATATCCAGTGACACAGAAACTGTAAATAGATTTCAGAAGATATAAAAAAAAATCTGTTCTTTGGATAGGCTAAGAGCAATTTGTAGAGAAGGTTTCATAGGAATATGCAATAATGCCTTGAATGAGAGGAGTGCTGGATTTCTGTCGAGGTTTTGCTTTCAGTTTCTCATTGCAGTTCCCCACTTCTGTATGTAGGTTGGTGTTTAGAACCATCTGAAGCCCATTTTTGATGATGTAATGTGCCCTTTTCACTGTCTTCTGAAATCACAGCTGCCGAAAATGTGTCTTTCTGCTGTTTCTTCCTGTCAAAAAACATAAAGATCTGTACCGTAGAAATAGGCTTTTGCAGGCAGTGGCAACTTCTGCTGGTGAACCCCAAAGATGCTTAATTTAAAGATGGATAGAGTTAACATGCATGCAATTACATTTGGTTCCTGGTAAAAGCCAACTGGAGACAGAAGATATCATTTAATGTTCATTGGCCTTTTTTTCTGGTTATATGTCTTGTCACAGTTATGTTATAGAAGTCTGCTGGGAACAGTAAAAACACCTATGATCCTTGCAGGTGCAAGAAAGAGAATTTTCTTAGTGCTTGATCTAGATCAAGGTTAAGATCAGGTCAAAATGAAGGGTGATATATATGTTTGTCTCAGGTTGGAACAAAACATGGAGGCAATAATATGCAGTTAGAGTACAGGGAAAATGATGACTACAACAATGTCTGTGCAGAGGAGTGCCCAGCATGCATGTCATGACAATGCGCTTGCTTGGTCAGATACAGAAGGCAGATGGGTGCTCTAATCTTGAGCTAATGACTTCTTTTGAGGCAGCTTCATGTCTTTCTCCTTCCTTCTCAAAGTTTATTTACTGTACTTTTCTTTTGCAGAACAGAACTTACTGTTAAGTCTAAACACTGATGGCAGTAGAGAGAGAAGGGGAAGGTAGATGCAGCTAGACAAGTTGCAGCTTCACCCCATGGTGGATCACACATACATTAATTTAGCTTTTTTAGAATAATTCACATGAATCTTGTGAAACTGCACCTTTCTGGACAAGAGGCATCTTTGTACTACTTTGATCACTCTTCCTTTATTCTGTTACAGTCAAATTGTGGCTATACAGTCCCCAAAAAGTAGAACTTGCATACATTAGGTTGTTCTCAGGCACACTCATATCTGACATGGACAATGATATGCTGTGCAGAGGTGTCATACATTTTGCAGTTTGGATAGCATGTACTGATATGCTGTGTAGTTAAATGTTGTTATTGTGTATTCTCTATTTGAGATAAAGCTTGAGTTGACTCAATTTTTGAAGTACTTGAGAAGATTGTATAAATGCAAGTCATTACTGCCTGAATGTTGCAGATTGTTATGGTGAGCAAAGACAAGCGTCAAATAAGCCCTTTTATCTAAGGACAGAATAATTCCCTGTTTTAATCCTAAAACAAATGCAATTTGTGAAAAGTCAGACATAAAAGACTTGCATTTTGATAGACTTTCTAAGCAGATATTGGAGTAAATGTAATCTTCAGAGAGACATGTCATGCCTGTGGGTTAGAACAAATTCTGCTAATAATTACTGCAGTAAGTCTCTGACAAATAAATGGTAGGCACCAAGCCTGAGCTTTGTCTTTGACTGCATGGACTGTGATTAGACTATCACTGCTATATCAATGGTACTTTTTTGTTCTGATTAGTACTGCATCACTTCTATCCCCAATCCAGTTGTGATCTGATAAACATAGCTTGAGTCTGAAAGAAAAGAAACACCATTCTCACATTTTCATTTATCCTTCCTGGTATTAAATGCATTCCAAGCATTTTTCTTTAATTAGCAGCATCTGAATTTGAATGTGTTTGTAATAAGAGTTTTAACAGATACATGCTTATTTTGACGTCTAATGTTGAACATCTTCAATGAGTACCATGGCATTTAAGTTGAACTTGCATATGCTACTGGCTTTAACTTTGAAATTGCAGTGTTCTAGTAGAGATTGAAAGCTTGCACGTTAACAGCTTGTTTCAGATATCTCAAAGGCATTTCATAGCCTTTCTTTTCATAAGAAATTCAGTGGCAGATGCTATCACTAATAGTGCTAAAAAGCCTCAGTTTGCATCTCTCAGTGGACTAAATTCAAGTTCCATTAAAATCAATGGAAAGGTTCTGCATGCCTGCCATGAAAGCAGAGCAGACCTTAAGCCTTTGAACTACACTGGCTGAAAATGCCTTTAGTGCACAAAACTTCTTAGTCTACAGTTCTGAAGAGACTGGTGCTGACAACAACTGGGATTATTTTCATTTTCCCATAAAAAAATAACTCATGAATGTGCACTTGCTAATTCAAAAAGCATTCAGGTGTTTTAGAAGTTTATTTTTTGTAAGCTACGAGAGATGTGGAAATAGGGTTTGTCATGTGGAAGTACACAGTTACTGCACCCAAGATCTCTTGCAGCGTTGAGACTAATGAGGTAAGCGGGCCTAATTCAAAGATTCAGTGCTTCTGTATTCCTTTCTTTCATCTGAGGAAGGGTCTGCAGTCTCACGTTATTTGTCATGTGTATTGATAATGGCTGATATCTTTTTTGGTTGCCTAGAAATTACTGAAGGAAATTCTTCCAACATCAGCTACCGGTATCTGTGTAACAGTCCACATCAGGGACTGGCTTTGATAAAAAGCTGATTGTGCAGTTAGTGGCTTGAATTTTAGTGGGGTTAACCATCACGTGGATGCTACGTATACGCACAGGTGCCTGAGGCAATGTAAACCCTGAATATGGGATATCTGGGAACAGTCTCAGAGGTGGTGTGTTACCTCTAAGGATCTGAGAAATACATTCACTGTATATTTATAGACACACAGCTGTTATTAGTTCATGGCTTTGTTCCTATGTCCCATTTTACCTTGCTGTGTTGTAGATTCTGTGCAATTCTGTCACTGTTAGCTAAATGGTCTGGAGTACCTGTAATGCTTGAACGTCAGGGAAGGTGGCATTTGCTTTGTCATTTAAATGCTGCTCTGTATTGTCCCTTGTGATTCTGAGGCTTGCTGAGTGGATTGTTTCAGCCAAAAGAAAAACAAATTTTCTCTTCTGTCTACTTGCTGATATTCAGTCCATCACTCTACTGCAACAGTGAAACTTCTCAACAGTGCTTTCAGCTTACATTTGCTATTCAATGAGCTAAAGAAGTGCTGCTTTGACTTCTGTTATTGTGAAACCACGGGTGGCTGTCAACAGTGTCCAGAGGTTATATAAATGCCATCCTGGTGAGCATGCAGCCTGCACACAGGGCCTGCTTTACGCTCCTTGCTTAAGCAGAAGGCTGCTGTGCTGCGGAGAATGGCATGGTAGGAGAGCAGGGCTGCTTTCCTTCTGTCAGAACGGTACTCTGCCTTTTGGGGGCTTTGAGGGCTTTTCTCCTTGGCTGCTTCTTTCACTAACTGTGAAATGAAGAGCAACCAGTACTGGATGAGTTACTGCCAGCTCTTTTTTTCAGATGTGTTGAGTGAATAGCTCTGTGACCTGATTAAAGCTCAGCCTCGGTCACCTTGTTCCTCCTCCTGCCCTGTTGGGTCTGATGATTGGCAGCCTTGCCAGAGAAATAGCCAGATATTCTGATGTGTAGGGTTTTGAAAACTGGGAAAATGATTCTATCATCTTCATGCGGCAACTTCCCTTTGTGTTGTAGAGGAATGCAGTGGACAACTTTCTGATCTGTTTATAAAACTAGACTTCAGTTTCATAGCAATGAAACTAAAGTGAAGATATGCATACATCCACACAGATATATATTCAGAAGGAAGTAGTCCGTGAATACCACAGGCAGTTTTTTAAAGAGCTCTAGAATTGCAAGCCATATTAATGCTTTCTAATGTGTGTGCATATAGATGTTCACTTTTCTGTTGACATTTTTTTCCTAGAGGAAATAAACACATTTTACCAGTTTGCCCATAGCATAACTCCCTGGCTTTAACTTCATAATGTTGGAGCAGGAAGTCATGTAAGGGTTTGCTTGATAAACAGAAATGTTTCTCTATTTAGCTTGTTATGAAGCAGTCAACAAAAGTGAGTTAGGAATGAAAGGGAATAAAATCAATGACAATCAAGCAAATGTTCTAATACATGTTTAGCATTTTACTAAATGGCAGTGGTGTCAGCTTTTACTAGAATTGTCTTGTTCTGGACTTAGTAACTCTAATGCCAAAGTTTTTGATGTTTTATTATGCTAGTCCAGTTTTGCTTCTCTGCAGAAGTAAACCAATGAGGTGTATGGGTAGCAATTTGCAATTGAAATATGAGTTCTCGTGGACTTTGATGGGAGTTAGATAGCAAATGTGAATTCTATGTACTTTGCTGAAAATGTTTATATGCAAAGGTCTGTAACTACAGATTAGTGGTTAAAGAGTTGTCCCCAAACCCAGGAATAGCACTCCACCTCTTATCTTTGTTGGCCTTTTGTGTGATCTGACGCAATCTATTTCTTCTGGTTTCTACTTTTTTCAAGTTTTTTTAATAACATTGAGGTGTTAAGTGCTGGCTTTGTTTTTAAAACTGTTAGAGTGAATAAGTAGTATTGTTTGTTAAAACCCAGAAAGGTAGCTGCAAATCAAACGTGGTCTCATTAGTAAAAGTTGTTACTGATTTATAAAAAAACAACTTTCTGATAATCTATATGTGTAGTTGAACCTGTCTTTAAATGCTCTGAAAGCCTGTACTGGTATTTTATAAGGTAGTAAAATAAGTAAAGAAACAACTGAGAACTCGTTCCAATCAACTGAGAGGTATATCAAGCAATTTTAATAAGCTTAAGCATATTAATTTTAAAGAAATAATCTTGATTTATGTTGGTCTGGCAACAAGAAAAAGTGCTCTGGAGTCATTAGTACTCACTTTTGCCCATCAACTGTGCAGGTCTGTCAGTCTGGATTAGTGGAGGTAAGTTTTAGAGTTTTATTTCTGAAGAGGCAAGAGCTGACTCATACTATTCTTTGGTAGAGAATTCACAGAAGGTGCATGTTGTTATAAATGGGTAGTATATTGTTTATCCCTTTAGGGTTTAGGGCAAGAACTTATTAACTGCTATGGAAGAAATCTGACAACAGTTTGCTATTAACTGTCCAGTCTCTTAATAGCCCTGGGGTTTATGAGCCAGAATTTACAGTTTTGATGATTGTGGCAAAAACAACTAAATAACTGAATGGCAAATAAAATGCTTAGTCTGGAATACAATATAAAAGCCGATAGTTGCAGAATGAAAACCTTTACAGAACTCAGATGAAAGAAAATTAAAGATGTTGGAACTTACTATAGATTCTGCCTTAAATGATCTGTGAATTCTGTTTATGGGTCTGGAACAGTGTTTTCTTTGAGACATGGAGAAATCAAACAAAACACAGTAGTATGCTATCCTTAACATCTGAAGACAAAATGAGAAGAAAATGCAAGTGGATAACATCCAGCATTTTCATTTCTGATTAAGGTTCCCATTCTAAGGATCTTTTGCACAGGGACTCTTTAATAATGGCACCACTTTGTTTTATTTCTGGAACAAGATGTAAGGCTTAAGCAGTAGGCATCTTTCTGCAAGTTTTATTTTTACCTTTCAGTGCAGTTACTTTTTGATGAGACTATAGCAGCTGATTAACCACGGCTTCTGCATCTATAATTGATGTAGGATATATTTGCAAACAAACTGCCCATCAAACTGTACTTATAAGAAAATCTTTCTCTTTAGAGTAATAGAAGATAACATTTATGGATTCCTTCCAGTTCCAAGATAGTATTGCGAAGCTGAGACTGTTAGCTGTAGTGAGAATTTGCAACATCCATTAAAACCAGTGAATTGATGCTGCATGTCTTGTAGACACCATTAAGTAAATATTGCCCCTTACTGCTAATGTTGACCAGATGGAATATCTTTTTTGGCCTACTATTAAAAGATTTGTTATTGATTACCTCCATGTAAGAGTTTTTATTTACCAATATAATCTGTAACTTAGTGTCTGTATAGTGGAGAATTCACCTTCATACCTATTTATAGTGAAACCCTGACATATGAAATTTCTGAGTTAAGGTCTCTTTAGTAGTCTAATGTGTTCTCTGCAGTAGTTATGTATTTGTAACATGGTAGATGAGAAGTCATCAGCAAATACTTAGATTCAGTTTTCACTTAAACTATATTTATACTCCAGCTTAAGTGAAAACGTTGGCACCAAATGTGTAGTTATTCTGGAGGTTTTCCACTGTCAAAATACATAGGAACGTGCTAGAAAATAATTCACCATACATGTCTTCTGTTAAATCTCTTGTTTCATGGGATTTCCCTGTGTCGT
This sequence comes from Odontophorus gujanensis, assembly GCA_013399175.1. Taxonomy (NCBI): domain Eukaryota; kingdom Metazoa; phylum Chordata; class Aves; order Galliformes; family Odontophoridae; genus Odontophorus; species Odontophorus gujanensis. The sequence continues at coordinate 320,015 of VXAB01014054.1, forward strand.
GGAAACTGTAAACCATAATCTATTTTCATTTTGCTTTTCTTGGTGACTACTTGAGGTTGTATTAATGATGTGAACAGATCTTGGTGATGTCCTCTCCTAGGGAAGGAGGTATGATCCAAATTGTCATCCACAGCAAGGAAAGGTCACACTGTGTAAACGACTCTTCTCTATTCAAGCTGACTAGCAGTAAGAGTTCAGCATGCTGTAGTGCTAAGATGCAAGGCATTTTTTGATAAATTTTACATTTTATTGTATTCAATTTAATTTTGAGCTCTTCAAGAGCAAAAGCTGTTTGACATGAGGTGGTTTATTTGGGTTTGACAAAAGAAAACAAAAATATGCAAACAGCAATCTGTAATGATAATTTGACTTGTGGCATATGCTTTTTTGGTTCAGTGAGTTTCCTGTATTGATTTTTGAGCTTGAGCATTAATGAATTCCATTTTCAAGCAACATGCACCCTTTGGGATGTGCAAGCTTTCTGAGTATTATTGAATTAAGGCTGTGGGATGCTCACATGACGTATTTTTTCCTTGGCTGCTGATGGGGGTTCCAGCTGAGTTTTTGTTCTGCTACACTGTTTCTGTTTCATGGTTGTTGTCTCTTCTGATTTTTCTTTTGGAATGTAAGCTAACAGCTTGATAATTTTAATTAAAACATTTGATAGATATTCATACTAATTTGTGTATGATTTGCAATAGCTTCTTCACTAGAGATCAGCTTCTGCACTGGGTATTCTCACATGTAGGCTGAACTAGCAGTTCAATTTTTCAGTGTGCTTGCAACCATAGTTTCCTGGGTTTTATTTTAATCATCTATGCAATATTCTTTACAGCTTTCAGTTCTTTTGCATAATTCAGTCAGTTCTTTTGTTGGCTCTCATTAGCATTGACAGAAAACAGCTATGTAGGCTCTCTGACCAGTAGGAATTGCTTTCTCTAAAGAATACTTCATGAAGTCATAGTATTGCTCAGGTCAGATGTGATCTTAAAGCTCATCCAGTCCTAGCTTCCCTGCCATGGGCAGATACCTCCTATCAGCTCAGGCTGCCAAGGACCCCATCCAGCTTAACTTTGAATGCCTTCAGAGATAGGGCATTGACTGCTTCTTTGGGCAGCCTGTACGTGCACCTCACCAGCCTCCGAGTAAAGAGTTTCCTCCTAATAAAATATTTTAAGCTAAAAGAAGGGAGATATATGCTGTAATTTTCCCTTGACTGTCTCTGTAGAAAGTCAGTCTCCCTCCTGTATGTAAGTTCTCTTCAAGTACTAGAAGGCTGCAATGAAGCTCCTGTGGAGCCTTCACTTCTCTAGGCTGAGCAAACCTGACTTTCTCTTTCTGAACCTTTCTTCATAGTAGAAGTCCTCTTCTGGACCTGCTCCAACAGCTCTACATCCCTCTTATGCTGGAACCTCAGGCGAGGATGCAGTGCTCTGGTTGTGGTCTCATGAGGGCAGAGTGGAGAGATACAAACCCCTCTCTCCCTGTCATGAGCACCCCTCCATTGATGCAACCTAAGATATTCTTGAGCTTTTGGGCTGCAAGCACACACTGCTGGCTCATGCCCAGCGTTTCTTCCACCAGAACCCCAGGTCCTTTTTGTCAGGACTGCTCTCAGTGAGTTCTTTGCCCAGTCTCTACCCTGATCTGAGACTGCCTTGACCCAAGTGCAACACCTTGTACTTGGCCTTGTTAAATGTCATGAAGTTCGTGTGGGCCCACTTCTCCAGCCTGTCCAGATCCCTCTGGATAGCATCCCTTCCTTCTATCATGTCAACTGCACTGCTCAGCTTAGTGCATTCTGCAGACTTACTGAGGATGCACTTGACTCCACTGTCTATGTCCTTGACAAAGGTGATGAAGAGTACTGGTCTCAAGAGGGACCCCTGGAGGACAACACTCATGATCAGTGGTAGCTCACTCTGAAACTGCAGCATATATTAAACCTCACTCTGGTATCTCCAATATGTCTTTCAGTGCAGAAGACTGGGTTTCCATCTTGTGCTTCCCTAAAATAATTACTTAGCATGAAATTACATTGTTCCTTTATTTCAGTACTGGGTCTCATATTATGATATATTTTAACTAGGGGTGATGTAGGGCAGGTGCTTGTAGTTATTGCTTCTACTACTGTCCTTTGACTAGTTTCTCCTATCCACCAGTTTGTGATTAACGTGGTGTATAAAAATAGACAGTATTCTTGTGATAGCTGTTTATACAATTAATGATCAGCCGAGCTTTCCTACGGACTATAGGAAAGAAATGAAAATCTGAATTCCAATTTGTTCTTAACAAGCAAATTTACAGGTGCAAACCAACCTTTGATAATGTTATCAGGAACATAACCTTTATTTTTTTTTTTACTTATGTACTCTGACAGTATCAGTATAAATTTACCTAAGAGCTCCACAATTATAGAATGCATACAACATCACTGTGGTATCAAGGTCTATATTTAAATTGCTTATAGAAACTGTTGTACAACTCAGCCACTTGCTGAGATGTGGAAAAACAGGAGGGCTGATCTTTTTTTTTTTTTTTTTTTGGAGGAGATTTGCAGCTACAAAAGTGTTTCCTCTGTGTGTGGTACTTGCTGATCTCTCTTGTAGAGTGTAGCAGTGAAAAACAAAGAAACAGGCAAAAACTTGTGTTACACTGTAAGAAATCTCTATTCAGAAATTAAAAACCTTACTGCTAGATTCCAGAGTTAGTTGCTTTGAGAAGAGTTACATGGAGATTTCACTGCTTTGTGTCCCTAGCTTTGTCACTGATAGAAAAGATGCTGGACTGCTGAAGTTATACTCTGATTTATTTGTCACAGAACATTGGAAATTAGGTACATAACTGTGAACAAAATAATTAAACTAATTCTCTCAGCTGGTGCCAAGTCTCACTGTAACTTGTGCCCCTTGGCAATTCCCAAACAGTGCTTCCTCAGTTGCAGTATTACCCACTCCAGGACCTGCATATGGATACTTGGGGTGGAAGGGATTGACTTCTTCCTCCTTTCAGCTTCAGTATCTCTATGTATGGTGCTCCCTCAGGACTGGAAGCAGTGGTTGCAAGAGTAAGTATTTTCCATGATGTATAAAGGATGTTAACATAGTTGGTGACCCTGCCCATGACAGGGGGGTTGAAACTAGATTATCTTTGAGGTCCTTTTCAACCAGGCTGTTCTATGTTTCTCTGACTGTGTCCAGAAGGTAACAAAGCTGGCAAGAGGGCTATCCCATGAGGAGAGGCTGAGGACACTTAAGCTGTCCATTCTAGAGAACAGGAGGCTGAAAGTTGACATCACGCTCTCAAAAAATCCCTGAGAAGGAGAAGCAGAGGGAGGTGCTGGGCTAGCTCTGGAAAATGCGTGGCAGGATGGAAATGATGCAAAGCTTCGTTAGGGAGGTTCAGGCCAGACATTAGGAATTTTATTTTTATTTTTGTTATCATTAGTGTAGTAAAACACTGGAACAGAATTTGTAGGAAGGTGCTTGATGCCCGGTGCCTGTCAGTGACCAAAAGGGAGCTGTCATTATCTTATTAATAATATGCTTTAACTTTGTTAGTCCTGAAGTGGTCTGGCAGTTAGTTATGATGATTGTTGTAAGTTCTTTCTGGCTGATCTATTCTAGCCTTATCAAATCTTTTTTCAGCTCCTGCAGCAATTCATCTGAGCATGGTCAACCACTACTGTGGGCTAATCTGAGCCAATACCTGTCCACTGTTGACTTCTGCTTACTCTAATATAAGCCACTTCTTCATCTGCTGAGGTTCAGAGCAGCTTGGAGAGAGAGGCTCCAAGATTCCCCATCCTTTAAGTCTATGTAGTTGTCCACAGCCTGCAGTGGGAAAAATAGTTCCTGACTAGAAAGGAACTGAAAACTCAGCTCTTTCATAAGTCTACTCTTGTTTCTGCTTCTTCTGCACCAGATACAAATGATGCTTTCACCCAGGCTTGCTGAGTGTGTTTATAAGTACATCTCCCGTCTCCATTAGGTTTGTTTTTGTTTGCAAGCCATGTTTTGGGGAAAAACAAAGTCTGTTTGCTAGATTATAATTTCTATGAAAGATGTGTTTTACTCCTTCCTGTTTAAATGGTTTTAAAGTACCAAGATGGACTCCTTCCACAAGTGATCAGGATTCTAAATACACTTGCTATTTTTGAGCATCAAATGAATTTAACACACCCACAGATAAGTGGATTCTTAAAAATAAAACAGCTTGCTAAAGCAGAAGCCAAAATAAAGAAAACAGTCTCAGATAATCAGATGCCTATTTATTTTTTTAACTTTTATCTTCTCTGGTGTTTATGATGATTGATGAAAAACAAATCATCCTCATTATCAGCTTTCTTGTCTCTCTGAGGATGCACAGAAACATTCCAGAACATGTTCTCTAAGTAACAAATGCTTGTTTATTTTTATGATTGTCAGTCTATCAGCTTCTCAGCTAGAAAACCAAATTCATCTATCATTTGTGAACTGCAAAGCACCGAATTATGAACCAGGGCTTAATTTGCAGATCTGAACATGGACACTAAGTAGCCAACAGGGCCCAGGGGTACCAGTATGATCAGTGCCCACAGGTTAGTCAGAGAGCTCATTTTACTCTCTGTCTCTTTGAGAACTGAGTTCCTTAACTCCTAATTTAGTCTGTCACCTTTGGAAGAGACATCCCAGGTCTTTATTCTGACTGAAAAATAGGTTTGCATGCTTGGAATTTATATAGATAGCATATGTTTCTTCAAGTGAATACACACAGCTGTTATTAAGTCAATAACATTACACAGCATTAATGACAAAATATTGTAATATTAGCAATTAATTTGAGGCATCTTTTGTTGCAAGAAACTATGTCTTAAAACTACTGTCCCATACCTGTGTGCTTTTTAATGCAAGTCCTTATAGTGTTAAATCACAGCTGCCAAGATATTAGCTGAATTCAAATCAAATTGCTGAGTAGAGATTTTCTTGTGAAAAGGTAACACTCAAAGTTGCTAAGCATATGCAGTAAAATTTTGGGGAAGATTACATATTTATTCTGGTTAGTACTATCTTTGTGGAGAACATAATCTGCTGTACAAGCATGCACCTCTTAGAGGCTATTTATAATTAATATAATTGTTTAATGGGATGTTTCCCTTGAACATGGCGTGCCATGCTGACTGAACATCATCTTGCACTTCAGTATTTTTTTTAAAAGCTAGTGGCATTTCTCAGACAAAAGAGTAAGAGTGTTTCCAACAAACACATCATCTGGCATCATTAAAGCAGAGCAGTAAGTCCATCCTGAAACCCCAAATCTCATATCCTCTATATGTTTGGATTAGTAACGTTTTCTAGTTGCCCAGTTCAAAGTGTATCTCTGTTCAGGAGCTTTACTGGTATGAACTCCAAGTGTTGCTTTTATTTTGTGATGAATTGTGAACAGTCCAGTGGCCACATGCATAATCTATTGTTGGTATGTAAACCATGTGTTCTATTGATTTTGATTCACTTTCAAAGATAGACAAAGCAGACTCAATTGGAAAATGAGATCTCTTAGTAAGAAATTGAGATGAGTTGTTTTTTGTTTATAAGAATAATCATGTTTCAGCTTTCTCTCCTCATTCTTGGTTTGCCAAACCGTAATAAAATGCCTGCAAGAGTTTCATTAAGCTTTTCTTTAACTGGAAAATTATTTACAACCTGAAGATTTTACAGTACTATCTGTAGATCATGTGGAGTTCAGTGACCATTACTGTTAAAAACAAAAAATTCTCAAAAAGAAAAGGGAAAACAAACGAGCATAAAAAATAACCCTGGAAATATGTATGCATGCATATAGGTATATATATCCATATATAGAGGGAGATTCAAAACTTCAGAATTTTTTGTTTTTGTCATTTTAGACAAATTTTGAGACTGCATAAAAGTTACAGAAAAAATTACAGAAAAGCAATATGTATTTTTTTTTCTTTCAACTCAGTTTACCTGGTGTGAGGGAGAGAATGGAAGTACATGGAGGGGAGACTTATTTCTGCTGGGAAAAGCATTTGCATTCCTAGTTGAGCAGAAGGTTTGATTTGATTTGCTAATTCAACAAACTGAAAAATCAATTATTAACGTATCTCTATCTCTTTACCTGAATAAAGGGTATTCTATTGGTAATTCCAAGCTGAATAAAGAAGGACTAGAAATAGTACTAGAAAAAAGTCTTGATGGTATTCATTTGTTGGCTTTAATTAGACTGAAGGTTAGTTGAGAATAAAGGCTGAAACCTAGCCTAATCTTTTTGAAGTTCTGCTTCCATATCTGAGATGGGGGAAGCAAGGAAACGTTGTTGCTATGGTATTGTCACTCATACATGTATCAAGGAATGATTATATCAGAGATAGAGATGATAACCATTCTTACTTTTCAGGCATTATGCACTATTTATAATTTTTCCTGCTAGTCCTCTTCCTTTTAGCAATATAGAATGTGTTAGATCAAAAACTAAACAATAGAGTTTAATTCCATGTCTTTTTTTGCATATAATTAGCAAATTTTGCTCTCAACTTTGGGTAAATAAAACTTGGAAGCTGCAGAAGGCACAACTTTTAATGTTGAAGCAATGACACGTGCAAGGCAAAACTAAGAAAGACTTTGATATCTATTTTTAGGGAACTTGCTACTGAGACAGTCAATGCAACTGAGGTCACTATTACATTTTTTCTACTTCTTCAAGTTGTCAAACAAATAAATGTCTTTGTACTCTACCTACCTTTCACTGGTTTTGTCATAAAAAAGCACTGCAGCTCTGGAATGACAAACTGTATCAGTGCTGTGTATTAGGTATGCTAGATGAATGGGACCATTACTGTTCTCACTCATATTGGTAAAATTTTCCTAATGGATTTTTCGAGTCAACAAGTATCAATAGGAATATATTATAAAAATGTTCAGTGCAATATGTTTGAGTGTACAGTCCCATGAATGGAAACAACTGTTGTTGCAGTATCAGCTGAAGAATGAAGAATAGCAGTAAACATTATTTGAACAGCTTTAAGTGATTAAGTTATTCAACATTACATCAGGTTAAGCTGGAAGGAAATGTTGATTTTTACCATCTAAAAGCATTCAGTGGAATGATAAGCTGGACAAATACTCTTCTGGTGTACATATTCAACACTAATAGATTTACATATGTATTTTTAATGTTATTTCTTGCATCATTAACTCTACTTGAAAGAGGAAGAAAGGAACAAATATAGTAGAATAAAATTAACAGCAGAAACTTCATGTATAAAAGATATATATATTTTTTTTTACCACTGATGACTGTATATGTTTGCTTAACATGGTGGGTGAGAAGAGCTTGTCATAGTGTTTTCAGTATTTGCTCTGTGGTTTTGCTCCTCTTTGAGGATGAAACCAGGTTGTATTGCGTGTGCCTGACCCTTGGGGGGAGTGAATGTAGGCTGTGCTTTATTGCAACTGTCTGCAGAGCAGTTCTGAAGAATATCTCAAAACCTAAAAATATATTTGATCAATGAGTTCGTTCTGTTGTCCAGAAGTAAAACTTCTGTACATAGATAATACCTAAGAGTAAATTGCCACTGAATGTATCTAACTAAACAAATGCTAATGGTAACTTTTTTTTTCCTTCTAAAGCATCTGCTATACTCACAAGCATGAAAGAGGAGTACTGAAATAAAAATGCTGTTTTACTAAACCTGTGTTCACTAATTTCAGAAAGGGTATAAGTACTGAGCAGAATACAGAAAGAGCATATAGCAATGACTGAGCTTTCCTTAGAATTCAGTTTCTATTATCTGGTATTTTGGAAGAAAATAGAATTATTTTCAAAGTACTTATACATGTTCGAAAACAAAACATATAAAGGGAAATCATGCTTGGGGGTTCTGGAAATTGAAAATATCTATTAATGCTATAAATTCCCCTTCAACTATTAAAAAAGGTGTGATAATTATATAAATGAAGGACCTTTGATATCACAGTCCTGTTGTTATTGTTGGTTTAGGAAAAAATCTTGCTGCTAAAAGAAACCCACACTAAATCTTGGTAATCCTGGAACACTTTTTTTCCATGGTATCCTTTACCTGGATTCATGCTTCTAATCAAGCTTGATATCTCTCCTTCATCATTTGTCATGCTTACCAAAATAAGGATAAGCTACTGTTCTAGCTACCATCTTTATATATCTTTGCCTTTTCCTCATCTGCACATTTAATTAAAAGTTTACTGTTGCGTGTTAGGGCAGACAGATGTCAATGTTCATTAAAAACAAACTGTAAAGGAGACATTCTTAAAAAAAAAAAAAGTTATCCTCCCCTCCCCCCCCAAAAAAAAAAAAAAATCCTTAAGGAGGATTATGGACAATTACAATAACTGTTATGCAGCACAGTGCTCTGAGATTTAAAACTTGACAGTGAACTCATATTTTTGCCTATATGGACAATACTGGATAATGGATAAAGCAGTACCAGTATCAAAATAGCTTTCTGTGAACAGTAAGGGATGCCTTGGGTAAGGATGGATGGTAAAATACAAAATCATGAGTAGCTCAGATGAGACTGTAGGCACGTGGATTAGGAGGCTATATATGGTATATACATGTAGAAATGGATGTAAACCTGGAGAAAAACATACTCTGGTATCTGTGGACATAATCATTTTGTCCATCAAAAGATGAGGAGTTGAGAGTAGGAACCACACTCCGATACTTTGTGGAGTCAGTTTACCACTCTTGGGGTGAGGCTCATTCACCTTTAATTTTATATCCTGTGTTCACAGGATGGGGTCAAATGATTCTCATTTGCTGTTGTGATGTATTTGCAATGATGTAGCTAAATGTCTTTCAGAGCCATTGCTATTTCCATAATATAAGATGGACTGAATGATGTTGCTGTGACTTTGTTCTTTGTGTGTGTTTGAATTAATATGCTTATAATCAGAAGTCTGACCAATGTACTTTGGAAATTTCAATATACATTTCTAAGTTGTGCACTTGGACTTTTTCATTTTCATGTTAGCTGTGGGAAGAAACAAGACTATGCATCAGCCTAGAATGATAGTTCTCTCATATTTCTCAGTTCATTGCAATAAGCATACAGTAAAAATCTGACGTGATCAGCACTTCTCACTTTTATTTTCAAACTAAGAGACAAGGATAAAATGATATAAATAGTCTGAAATAACAAACTTAGTATAGTTTTACTTATCAACAGGACTAGAACTATCCGAAGTGTTTACAATATTCCATTGCTTATGCTGTTGTCATTAATTGCTGTTGACAGTAATTCTTTTGAAATTGTGTACTATTCTAACTATTGCTGTGGTCTGAATAAGGCTTATTTACTTTTGCTTCTATGTAAGCTTTATTGTAATACAGTTAAATCAGTTTCACATTTGATCTTTTATACAGCAGACTGGACAGCAAACCCTTCTGAGTTTAGTACAGAAGGGCTTCATTGCCCTGTTGGATAGTACGTACACAGATGTCAGTGACTGAAGTGAATTAGCCATCTCGAAAGGTACTTGAATTCATGCTGAAGTTTAAGTTCTGTTTTTTGAATAGGTCCCACAGTAATTGAATTCTCTTATTTTCCACCAAGAAATGTCATACCTGATGTGCAGAGCTGAGAATTTTCTAGATTGTTAAATTGTTGTGAGAGGGCTTTTGATAAAAGGACATCTGACACCACCTTCAGCAATATTCTAGTTCTCCATTCTGGTATTTTCATATCGAAATTGATTTCTATTACTGATGTAGGGATGACACACAAGATGACAACGTGCTGAGCTTTCAATGTTCTTTCAGCTCCTGGAGATTTGAAATTTTCAGTCCTTCATTTCTCTTGCCTGACAGAGCTGTCTTCCTGTGCTCAGCTCTTTTTATGAGCTAGTTAGCTTCCTGCAAGCATGGTGCTAAATGAAAGGAGGTTCACAGAAGAAAGGCACAGCACCGAAGCATCAGACAAGGTTAACTAGTATGAGAACAAAGTTAAGAAAATAAAAAATACAGATGCTAGTTCAGTTCATCCCTGAGAAGGACCTTCAACCTTCACATACTGACTCTGGAGCTTCCTCTGGACTTTCACTATATGCTTTGCTGTCACTTCTGCGGGGAAGGCAGGAATACCAGTTTCCTGTGGGCTTACTGTGGTAAATTTCTGCTATGTCTTAGTGAAATGTGGGTGGTATTGTTTTTTTCTTTGTTTTTTTTCCCCATGAGCAGAAAGATTGGCCTTGGAGGAAAACTAAGAACAGGAGCTTATGAAAGTGGAGTTCCTTCAAAGAAAGTGTGGTCTTGTAGAACAATAATAATGACTGGTCTATAGCTAACAGCATAAGAAAAGTCATTTGAACTAAAGTCCTATTTTTCTGAATTCTTTTCAAGCAAATAAGACTGAGGTGAGAGAATTTCAGTCTTTCTATTTTAGTTGAATAGCCATGGGAGATTCGAGTCCTCTTTCACGGTGCAGTAATTGGCTCAAATGCTGCTCTCAGTTAAGCAGCTCCTACTGAGTTAATGCGAATCTGTATTGCGCTCACAAGTTTAGAGGCAGGGGTCAAGGTCACAGCAGTTACATTCATGAAAGCACTGACAACAGATTTAAAATATTAAAGTGGTAAAAAGTAAAACATTGTCCAAAAATGAATCCTGTTTTCTACAGTGTATGTTTAATAAGACACCTGAAGTAAAATCCTTGTGAGTCTTACTGTCAGAAGAAAAGAGCTACAACCCCCTGTGAAGGATGTGTGTCCTATATTTGCTTAGGGATTCTATAGGTTAGTCTTTGTCTCCCACAGAGGGGTGTTTTGCTACAAATGTGCTGTTTTTGAATAGATGGTCTAGATTTCTTTAGTTTTTATAGTGATCGAAAAGTTCTTCATCAATAAACCTCTGTTCCATCTACTACATTATTTTGACAAGAGTAGGGCCAATCCAGTGTTCTTGATGTGTAGTTGTACAATCTTCATTATGCCTCTAAATGTGATTTTTAGAAAAGATACTAATTTACAGCTGTAACTGGTGCTCACTTTATCTTCTCTGCATACATCCTTCCTCTATATTTCAAAGGCCATTTTATATCCATATATGTATGTTACTGTGTTTTCTGCACATTTTTAACTTCAGGAAATACAGTTAGATAAATTTTGCAATTGTGCAGAGTTTACCCAACAAAAACAATTCTGTTGTCAGGGAACTCTCACACCTCCTAAGGTTTGACTGGCAGAAACATGTTTTCCAATTGAGTTCTGCCAGTGGTATTTGTGTATGACAAATAGGACCTCGAAAGAGAAGAGATTCAGGCACGACAGTGATATACCCTTCTGCAGAAACATAAATCATTTATTATATTATTATGAATTATTAATGTTTCATCAGATGGACTTGAAAAGCTTCAGCACATTATTGTAAACACTGCATCATTTTTGGGTGACTCTAGGTAAGATTAAAGTAAAAAACAAGGTAGAAAACAGAGTTGACTGTAGTGACTAAAAGTCTCTAAGGGTCACAAAAGGAAAGAGCTTTGATCAGTGTCATCAGAAGAGCAGGAAAAAAAAAATCATCTAAATGTTTTCACTGGAAGAGAAGTTACCAGTTACAATACTAGATACGAAAAAGGCTGCACAGTGAAGTTGGTGGCTGTAAACAACAGCTTTGCAGCCCTTAGCTTGACTGATTTGTCTGAATCATTGCAGTAACTGAAATTCATCACATCATTCTCCTGTTCAAAATGTCAAAGGGAATCTTCTACTTTGAAAGTATCAGAGTTTGTATCACATTTTTAGGCAATAGCTAGGATTTTATGTAACTCTTGTACCTGTCTTTTAGGCAAAATCCAGAACACTTGGAAATGGTGAGCCCCCATTTAGTTAGGTAGAGAGTAGGCCTCTGTCTGCCTGGGAAGGATGACACTGGCACTTCTGTACGGTGGCTGCTGTTTCCCACTCCCCATCCAGTGTTCTTAACAAGTCTCAATTGCTATCAAAAGACCAACATTTGGTTGTTTTGAATTTTTATCTTTGTCTAAAATGTGGTGAAAAATTCAGTAGATTTTGCGATATACATAGGTTGGATATCAACTTGAAAAGAAGTCTACCCAGTGATTCATATTTTCCATAGAGTCTTTGGCACCATCAGGTCACAAACAGCAACTTCTATGTGTATGTAGGAGTACATGTCTGCACTCTGCTACTCCTGCATAACTTTCCCAAACTTCTGAATTGAAAAAATTGCTGATGTTGTCTCAGCCTCACCTAATGTTGATAGCACCTTCTGGCTCCATCTTGTCTAACTCTGCATGCCATTTCCTTCTAGCCTATTTCAAGTCTAGTGGTCTGATACTGATTTGCCAAGGTGCTAAGTTCTGGTCCAGGTGTGTTCCTTTTATGAGCTACAGAATAAGGAGGGGTCTTACAGCTTTGATATTTGTTTGGGGAAGCATTGTGATGTGAGTCATTAGAAAAATTCCTAAAGGTGCATGAGCTGTTTTCACGAAGACACATGGGCTTAGATGCATTATATGTAAGAACTCAAAAGCCTTGGGTGAAAAACAGGTATATTTAATGCGGACTGTAAAGAAATGAAAAGAAAAAAAAGAAAAGAAAATATAATGATGGAAAATGACAGATGTTTACAAACAGCATATAATTCTTTAAGCCAGTTTGCAGAAAAGTTGGAAGTAAACATATGTCCTTGCTCAATTGTTTTCTTCTGGATGGTGGAGGGGGTGTGCACTTTATGTATTGACCTGTTACAGAACAAACGATGTATAGCTTAGAAGGTAAATGAATAATTGTATGTCTCCTTCTCTTTTGATCAAGTACTTTTTTTATAGCTTTGTGTGAGAATTTGGAAAGCGTCTGTAATAGCCTAGTCAAATGTTTGCCTGAAATGGTCCTTTCAAACATAACTATGAAACATTTTTATTTCTTAAAGATGATAATTTCTGTAAGCTTTTAAAATTTCTTTTTCAAAATATTTAACAAAATGGAAACAACTGTGTGTTCAACATAGCTTTCTCAAATCACACTTTCAGTTTTGGTTTTGGTGAATTTTTTGTCTGCGAAATCCTTTTGTTTAGCTTTGCTTCCTAGTTATGAGGTAATTTTACTATAGACCAAAACAAGAGTTGCTTCAGATTCTAGTGTTGTATGTATCATGTTTCTAAGTTGTCTTGCAGTTTGTTAAACAAGGTTGTTTAATATGTACAGGCCAAGGGAAATAAGAGAATTTCAAATATAAAATCCAGACTGTTCTCTTAAGAATTCCAAGATTCTCAAAATATTTTAGGTAACTTACTGAGAAAATATCAGACCAAAGAATAATACAGATTAATCCATTAGTTTTCTGCAGTTTCAGGGCTTTTTACTGATGTATCTGGGAAATGTATTTGTCCAGATGTCAAACCAGAGTTCAAATGCTAAAATTGTTTTAATTTTTGCATTTCATTAGTGATGTTGGGCTGTTCTATTACCACTTATTGCTGTAATGGCTAATAAATCAAATTTTAGCAGAAAGAGCAGATGAAGAAATCTGTCAATGTTGTTTTCATTATTCTGTTCTTGCATTCATGGACTGTAATGTGTTGATTAATGCAGCATTGCCTTTACATGGATGATTTCTTGCCCTAGGCTTGATAACCATCACTATTTAATAAATGTAATCTAATGTTGATATAAGTTTATACACTAGTTCTGATAATCACTCCAGCCTCTTTAAAATTATCATTTTTACCATAATTTTGTAAGTCACCTAACTGTATTTTACGCTTTCGGTGTGTTTTCCAGAGCAGCAATAATACATAAAAATTCAAAGAACTCGAGAGCAGTAAAGATATTTGTATACTTTTAAGTATTTCTGTTCTTCAAAAGCTTTTGTACTTTTTAAAATTGAGGCTCTACATCAACTTATGCCAGAAGTAAAGAAAGTTGAAATATGCAAAGAACACTCCTTGTTGATCTTTAGATATCCCTTCCAACCCCTGCAATTCTGCGAACACTATGTAATTTAATACAGCTCATTTCTGCTGGTAAATATCATGTTTATGATGAAATTAGCCGAATAGTTTACTTTGCCATCTACTGAGTTCAGTTTTAGGTCTATAGTGAAATCCTGAGTATGATCAGAAATGTCTTATTATAAAAGGGTTATATAAAAAAATATTTTGTAGATTCCAACTGCTGCCTTGGCAAAAATCTCAGATGGAAATTTATTTTAAAGTTAGAATTTGGGGCCCTGTGTGTTTCTTCCATTGATGTCTATGAATGTTTACATAGTGATAACCTAAAAGCAGAAATATTTACAACCATCATTCATAACACTAGGATACGGGGGTCTCAATTGCATCAGTGAAGTTTATTTATGTACTCTCTTGCAAATTCTTAGTGATCTCCTTTATCTATCCCTTTTGAAAATCAAAATTTCTAATTGAGCAGTTTTGTAAAGGTAAGTAAACTCAGATGTTGAGCATTCCTTTTGGCTGTACCTTCCTGCCAAAAAGCAGCAAGTGTTTGGTTTGACTCTCCCACCCACTCTGTCTTGAAAGTCCTGGGCATCTGTGTGAGATATATCCACCCCCATGCCAGACAAACAAACGCCATCTGGACGGAAGACACTGAGGCATTCTCTGAGTAACGAGGTCATGCCTCAGGAGTGAAAAGCAGCAAAAGCGTGCTGCTTCATAATACGCTTATTTACTGATTCTAGGCTCACTGAAACCAGCAGGAAGGAGAAAAAAAGAAAGAAATAGAGAAGCTATCTACTGAAATCCATGGGACTTTTTTTTTTTGTATCAGAACAGCATTCTTTCTTTGAAGGCTTTTTGTGCCCACTGTTTTTATGGTGAGATAATCTGGGCTGCGCTAAAACCCATGTTGACTGATGGATGGTAGAGGCTTTATTCGTAAGTTAGAAGGTGCAGCATTAATATGAGCCTGTACAGTGAGTCTGTAACAGTGGAATTTATATATATTCTATTGTTATGTTAATGTCTACATGGCTTGATGGCATTTTTAACAAGAAGATTGCATAACAGCCTTTGCTGAGATGATCTAAATAATAATAACATGGAAATAGCTTTGTAGCTAGAAAGAATGGTACTATCTTTTGGAATAAGATAAAACATAAGTAATATTGTTATAATATCCAGATGAATAGTAGAAGCAGACGAACAGAGTAATAAATTGGCTGAAGATTTGTGCTATTTCCTCAGCATTCCTCTCTTGAGAGATACTGGAAAATACCAGACTGTCCTGTGATTCTTTAGTTCCTCCAGAGGCAATAGAGCAAGCAGACAAGAGAAGTGCTAGTCCATTCCAGAGCCCATCTGCTGTTTCAGACTTCACTGCTTACCTATCCATCCTTCCAATGCAGCAGAGACAGAAAACTAAGCAGTGAGGAGCAGGCTGCAAATCTTTCCACGATTTTTATATAACACCAGAGATGTAAAGATTTCTTGCTACCCTCCTCTCAGCCATAAACCAGGGAACACCAACTTCTCTGTCATCTTTATGTGGTCATAAACCATTTCACACAATGACATTCCACAATAAGATTAAAAGCAATTCAGTCAGTCTAACTGAAGAGGAACACGTGAAACGGAAATGTTGCTTTTGAGCAATGGTGTGGAAGCTACTAGACAAAGCTTGGTGATGAAAGATGTGTGGATGATCTCTATGAGCGGAAGAAGATATTTTAATTTCATATTTTTTTAATAACAGGACAGAGCAGGTGTCAGACCTAGTTAGATGCGCAGTTATAAGATACTGTCATTCAATAATGGAATAATAAAATTAAGTATTAGATTTTAATTACTTTAGGACCAAGTTAGTATTTGATGCTTGACAGAAATGTGCTTGTAATATTAATAACTGAGCTTGCCACACAGAGTAGTTACCATCTACATTGATAAGTACAGTCTATACCACCTCAGATAATTTTTTCTTTTGAGAGAGAAGGGGGGAGGTTTCTTCTGCTGTCAGGAAAGTGACTCAAATACTGAGTTTAACCTGGTGGATCGCTTACTGCACTGAGTTATCAGAATAAAATGATGGGCGGTAATTGAATGTAACCATGAATAATTCTATGTGCGTTCTGCTTGCTTTCCTTCTCTCTTAAGCTACCCACAGGGTAGTTCTACAAGCAAAGCAACATCATTTTAAAAGAAAAAACATGATTAAACATTGCCTGGTGGAATAAACTGTATATCCGTGCTTGGTAGGCTCCCCCTCTGAGAGGAAGCAGTTGCTGTCCTTCTATCTGGTGGTGGCAATGTGCAGAGGAGGATGTGGGGTCTCACATGGGAGCAGCAAGCACTGTATCCATTGGCATCCCTGCAGCATCCTTCTGGCTGACCTCATGCCAGATCCAAAGGGATGGCTGCTCGTAAGTCACATCTCCCAGTGTTGCATTTTTGACCCTTATTCCATCAGCCCCTGTCTTTTCCTAACATTTTGGCTTAGGTATACCACTTTGTCTCTGTATGATGTGCAGTTGTGAAGCAACAAGTTCTCTTCAAAACACAGGAGAATTAGAAGCAATTTGCTTGAGAGGTTTTCTTCCTGATCTATCCATGCACTTGGCAGACGAAAGGCTAATTTCTCCAGCCTCGTTACATACATATCTTGCTCTTTGGTACTATATCAGTCATTTGCCTGCTCTGCCTTCCTCCTCCTTTACTTGCTGCTGAGATCCACTTTTTTTTTGTTTTAAATTTATAACCACAGACAAGGTGATATTCTTGTCCTGAATATTATAATGACTCAGGGAATAATCCTATTTTTTTTAATAAAAATTAGTGTAAGGTTTTCTTTTTATATCTATGGGAAAAGGCTGACCCTCTCAAAGATTATGTCTTAGAAAATGATATGATTTGGGTATGGTGCCATAATGTCTCAGTAAATTCTTTCTGTTGCGCTGTCTAATCCAAACAACATGTGTTATATATGTGAATACACCTTAGGGTATAATCCTTGCTGTCTGTAGTTCTTTGTGTAGCTGCTAACTGGCATAATTTTCAGAAATTCTCATTAGCTTGCTGCAGATAGAGGGCTTAATAGATCACTGATGGCAAATATATTTTTAAAGTATGCTGTGTCAAATCCCTAGCTATGAATTGTGTAAGAGAGAAATAGATATACTAGTTATTGCAGTATGTAATGCTGCTTTGCTTTTGCGTTTCTAGGATATTTTAAGACAGAAACATGTTTTAGTGGCTCAGTGAACCAAACTACTGATGAAGTGTATGAGAAACGAACCTTGAAAACACGAGTCTGGATCTAGTCCTCCTTTCCTCTTTAACTTGCTCCAGCCCTTCCCTGAAGGTAATAATTCCCAAATTGATGTGTTCATTTTCTCAGATCTATGAGACTTTCCCATTCCCATAATTGTTTTTCTCAAGACAGTTACTCCCAGCAGAGAGTCACTTTGTTCCACCCCCCTCCCAGAAGCTCCTTCACTTCTATTGGAAATGTCTTCAGGCAGGTTTTCTCCATCTGTTTGCTCCTCCCTGTGAAAGACTGCTGCAAGGAACGGAGGTGCTGGAGAGCAGCAACAAGTCTAGGTTGGATGGCAGGGTTGTACATAGCGGTCCCCAGCAAGACTGAACTAACCACAGCTGAAGATTATTCCCTTTGATCTCACAAGAAAAACAGATGTTTTTCTACAGCTCAGTTACAAAGAATAGCAATTCTCTATTTGTACTGCAAATAAGAAATCACAAAGATCTGCTTATCACCAACCAAGTGGTGATAAAGCCAGGGGAAACAGGTGCAAGTTCATGAAACTTTTGGGAGGTATGGAGGTACAATTTATTTGTTTGCCTTTTTGGTTTTAATGCAGATCCAAACTGCCTGGAAGCATGAACTTTCACTGTTAGTGTAGAACTTGACCAGGGAGACTGCAGATTACTGGCAAACCAGCTATCTAATGAGAGCTGGGAACAGGCTGATACTTTTAAACCTAGGGCAGAAATGCCCCATACCAAGGAAACGTGAAGGGGCAAAACTTTTAGGACATGACAGGGAATTCTGAGCCTGCCCTGCATCTGTGACAGGTTCAGTGTTGCCCTTCAGCATGTATGGAGAGGGTAGTGTTGCTCACCCTCTCTTCATCTTGCTTCTTGTGTTTCTGGAAGAGGTGTAGAAGGAAAGTCATGTTTAAAAAATCACGTTTAAAGGATGTGCTGCAGGGAAGTTGAGATCACGTGCATGCCAGGTCTTGGATAAATTATGACATTTTCCTTTTCCTGTGTGCTAACTGGGTTTTGTTATTTTTTCTGCTCAAAATGCGGAGTGATGTGTATTAAGGATCTATATTTAACTATTTTTCTTCATTATCACAAAGTGATGAAAACAGGGTTGTTTGGAAAGAGACTTTTCGACCCTATTATTTAAGGGTTGCTAGTGCTTGATTCATGTTTTCTATTCCTGTTTTGTGGAATGCTATGTGCAGCTTTAAAAGTGCTTTTATCCTTCCTACCCAAAAGCAATCAATCCGGTCACAGACCCCATCCCATATCTGGGACTAGTAGATGTACTAGCAGCTTTTAGAGCTATAAGGACACTGAGAAGCTGTTAGTATTTTTCATGTTTTCCTTTCCTTATAAACAATCTTCTGAGTTTATCTCAATGTAACCCTTCTCATTTCTTCGGTTAAAAATGGTCTTCTGTTTTAAAGTCTATCATACATTTCAAAAAAGAAACCCACCAAAAACAGAACTAGAGTAGGGCAGCTTGAGGGGGAAGATGTTTCTAACAGTGCCTTGTTCAACATGATTTTTCTATTATATAGTATACATAGGACATAATAAATGATAAAAATTAAGATTGATTCTTCTTCTATTTTGAGCTCATTTACTAGGGTAGTGCATGTTGTGTAGCAGCCTTGCAAATCACTGATTTGAGTCAAGTTTAAGTAGAATAAGCTCTTGCAGATTTAGTTTGGTTGTCTTAGCAGGTGAGCACTTGCTACTTTTACAACCCCATAAAGAATGATATCCTGTAAGCTTTAAAGGACATGTTAACAGAAGGTTAGGTAAAAGACTGGTTTACTATATCAGAAAGAGTACCCATGGGATGGAGTAATTGAGCACATACAGTTTAAGCATAAATGGTGAGGGAAGCACTGGTCTGTCATGATTTGGGGTAAGTTAACTGGTATAGAACAAATGTTCTAGCTGTTGTTACTACCATAGGTTCTAAATCTTTGGATCAAATGATCTTGGTTAGCACCCAGCAATAGATTAGCTCTATCTAATGTGCAAAGGTGCCTTTTAAGAGCATAGAAAGGTTAGATTACAACCTTCTTAACTTCTGTATAGAAACCCTCCTTGCTTCACAGCCCAGCTCTGAGCCTCTCCCCTTCAGCATGCCAAGCCTGGTGTTGGACAAAAACACGGACTCTTGCTGCAGGAAGTATCACCAGTTGACACAAAGGTTTTAATGTCATCTGAATCGAGTGCATCTTTAAAGAGAGAAATATTAATGTTTTTTGAACGGTGAACTGACACTGGAAGGCATGTTAAGGAGAAGCTACTATATCAGCAAAAAAACAAATCTGAAAGATTGAAGTACTTTAGATGGACATTCTTGTTTATTTCTAAACAAGAGAAGAAGTAGCAAGATGGAAAAAAAATTATACAAATCTTTTTCCCCTTGGTCTCTGACAAATCTCTCTTCCCCCTTCTTATTTATTTTTTTAATATAACTATCAACAGTGATTTGGCATTGCTATATTGAAACTGTATAGGCACATACTCGTTCATTAACACTTGTAAATGTTCTTCATGTGAGTCATAATTCAGACCACTGTGATAAATGAATTGGAAATAAATTCCTGTGCCCTCCGTATTTTAATTGTATGGTAATAGGCTCTTAGCAATTTGGGTAAGACTGTGGGGTCACCTCTCACATTTTCTAGATGGATCTTTTTATAATGAGTGTGTTGCTCAGCTCTCCTATTTGATTTTTGAACTTTCAGAGTAAGGACACTTGTGTTGTTAAGGACTGAACCAAAACCAAACACAGACTCTGTAGTGGTAATTTGTAGCGTTATGAAATTGAAGTCTGAGTCATCACTTGTTGATGTCAAGAGTTATCATCGGTTCCTGTAGACCAAGGCTAGCATTTCTTTGAAATACCAGGGATGTGTTGTATTTTATTTCTTTTACTATTTCATTAAGCATGGGACATGATGTTTGGGAGGTTAAAAATTTTTTCCCATGAGTTTTGTTCTGTCATAATGAGTTCAGTAAGTGCTTAGAAACTTGTTTATGACTCTAGGTCTCACATGCTTTTCTTAAAATAATCAAATCCAGAAAATACCTTGTGATAGGCCAACAACACTGAGCATCCAAGAGTCTCCCTTGTCCCTTCCTCTTGAGGGGGCTTAATAGTCCTTTTCTCACTGAAACCAGGTGCACTACAGAAATAAAATGAGTTGTATTTTATTTGGTTAATACAAGGGTAAGCTGAAAAGGTGATACTGATAGAAATCAAAATAGGCTATTTCCATTATTAATTTGGGAAATGATTCCTTTTTCCAGTGGCAACTAGCATTTAGAAAAGGAAAACACTGATGAGAAATAAGAATATAGTTTTTATTTCAACTTGATTCCTCTTGGAACATGCACAAGCTACTGGATTTCTTGCCCTAGGCAAGCTGTGTGTTTTTTCACAATGATTTAGAGCAGCAAAAGCATATACACAGATTCTCAGTCAGTACTGACTTTAACTGGGAGACAGAATGTTCCTCAAGCATAAGCAACTTTTGTTTTTCTTACATTATAGCCATCATCTATTTTATGATAGTGAATAAACAAAATGCTTTGTAGAGCCTTTTAGAAAGACAACAAACCTGCACAGAAAGTCCAGGATGTTCTGCCCATAGAAGAAATAAGTCAAAAACAAACTCAGGGGCTTTCCTAATCCATTTATTCTAGCAAGGCTTGTAGTTTTGCCTGTTCATTCAGCTGCGGGCAAGTAGCTTCCCTGAAACTATTTAGCTTCTTTCATGCTTCTGCAAGCCAGTCTGTGACTCACTGGTCAGACGATGGAAGTGTTCATCAAAGTGGTTTGTGTGGAAAAAAACCCAAATAATTACTCCCTAGCATTATTTGGGATGAGTTGTCTGGGCAGAATATCAGTTATTTCAGGGATTGCAATGTTTCTCCTCAGCAGCTTCTGGGATGTATAGAAGTCATACCTAGCTAGGACTGAGCCTTTCCCTGTCTGTGCATGGGAGAAAGGTATAATTTGAGATATCACTTCCTCCCACATGTAATGGACAGAACTGGCAAGCAATGCTCTGAGATTAGGCTAGGTCTTTTTGTTTTTCCAACCTTTTATAAAAAGCATTCTTCCAAATCTGTAGTAAAACTTCCACAGATTTCATCCGGTCTTGGATTTCCTTCTTTATTTTTTTTTCTTTTTAGAATCATATAATGCTTCTTCTGAAGGGGTTCACCCAAAATACCAAAGTTTAATAGCAACTTTTTTTCATATAAGTGAGCATTTCTACCTGGAGCTCAGTAAAACTGGTTAACTGGCTGCAGAAGAAAGAAAAAGGAAAGAACTTGTTGACTTTCTACATATTGGTGCTTTAAAAAAATGAATACTTCCTGCTTCAAAGACATGCTGAATGAAATGCATATCTCATTTATCACTTTAACAGTAATAAGTGTCTGCTGCAGGCTGAATTCTGACATAGGTGGATTGACAGTGTTCACTCAGTGGAAACAATAAACAGATCAATAACAAAATACAGCCTAGGGGGCTGGAGGTGTGACAAGTCAACCATGATTTCTGAGTCTTGCTGGGATCCTTATTAAACTCGTTTGTACATCTGAAAACAACTGATGCTTCGTTGGGTTGAAGGTAGCTGCAAATATTGGTCTGAAAAAGGTCTGAATAGTAATAGTGCCTTGGAGGAAGATGGCAGCTCAGGATTTCTTTTTTGGGAAGAGTAAGAGGAAGTGAGACCTAAAATGTAATTAAATGAAAAGCCAGCATTTTGTTTGATTTTTGTTTCCTTCCCTTTTGATGTTGTCAGTGATGGTGTGGACTGAGCTTTTTCCTTATGCGTGGGATGAAGGAAAATCAGATGTTTACCTGTCCTATCTTTCTGTCCTTCCCTTCTCTTGTTACACCCCTCTGAGCAAGGGAAATGTACCTCCTGGGTGAAGGAAATAGCTAGCTCCTTCCAGTTACCTTACTGGAGGGAGTGATAATAAGACAGTGCCTTGCCATCTCCCCTGCCAAACTGAGCAGCTTTCAGACTGCAAGACTGGCAGAGAAAAACTTCACTCTCTTTAGGCAGTAGTAACTCTGGTTTCCACTTACCACCCTGTTAGGTTTGTATTGCAATTACACTGCCCTGGAGGGGGCTGTGTACAGGGCTTTTTCCAGGAGATGTCCCTAATGCCACAAGTAGGCCCTGCAAATGTTTTGCTCATGTTTCAGGCTAGAAAAGGAGTGTTTCTGATCTGAAGGTCAACCAAGGTGAAAAACTTTGAGGTTTGAACTGTGTGTTCTTTTTATCAGATTTCTATGGGCAGGGATGAGGTCACCAGCAGGAGAAACTGTGGTGTTCCAGAAGCAGCCTCCAAAGTGGTTGACTGTCTAACTACAGGCACCTGAGTGGGCAGAGGCTCTTTTTAGATGAAAGTGCCTGGCCTGTCTGGAAATGCTGCTTTAGTGTCTGATGCTCAGCACAATAAAATGAAACACTGGTCGCTCTGAAAAATCTCCCTCCAGCAGGCTGATCAGAATGGGTGATGACCTCGCTTTCACACACACCTTTCTAGAACAATTTTTTCTTTAAACAAAAGACAGTAACAAGTGGTTCTCTAAGGAAAGAATTTGCTAGTTCTTGGAATTACCTCCTTAGTGTGTCCCTAGCTTAGCAGCATTTCGGTAAGGATCATTATGAGCAGTGTGAAAAATCATGGGGACCAAGGTATTTAGTACATGACTCTCACATAAAGAGCTAATTATGCCTGTTTCTACCCAAGGAAAGGCAGTGTAAATGCTCTAGGTAAATTGGTTTCACATGCTTATTATGTTTTTTGTAATACAGAGTGATGAACATGGAGCAAGCAAAACGAAAGCCAACTCATTTTGAATAGCAGTGTTTAATTAACGCAGCCTGTAAGAATGTGTATTAGCTGAAGGAAGCACCTTGCTGTGGGGAATCTTGTGAGATGCCTCCCATGCTCAAGAAATGAGGATCCCATGCGTTTCTGCAAAACAGTGTGGCTGCTTTGCTTTTTTTCTAGCTGCTGCCAGTGTCTCAGGCATTGGCTATCTCTAACATCTCTGAGGCAAGATGAGCTAAACTGTTCATAGAAACCCATGGTGGTAGCTAGGGACTTAGTGACTAAAAGGAAGTGAGAAGGATCTCGCTGCAAATTTTGCATATATTATTTTATTTTCACTGAATCCACCTCAGAGTGCACACAGATATCCTGTCACAAAAGGTTACATTTGCAAAAGCAGTTAATTCCATAGGGTTTAGATATTGATTTAAATTGGAATCACACAGCAGGAACTCTGCCTGAAAATGCAGAGTAAAATTAGACTAGAAGTTAGACCTCAAATTAAAATAAATCAAATAGAGGTTAGCTTAGAGATGACCCAAAAAAGATCCTAGCTGCTCTCTGTTTAAATGAACAAATCTTTCTAAAAATGGAAAAAAAAAAAGAAAAAAACAACCCTTAAACTTCTACACTTGAAGTGTAGGTTCAGTGGCGTACCACTCAGCATAAATACATAAATAGCTTATGCATGGTATTTGACTGGATGAGGCAGAAACTGAAAGAGAGGAATGGTACGGAGAAATAAGCTTCATGCTATTGGTAAATTCATCAAATTCATCTTGGATACAGTGGAGAAATAGCACATAAATTTTCTTCTAGTCTTTGGTGACTACCTAAACAGGTTTCCTAGAAACATCATAGAATCATGGAGTTGTTTGAGTTGAAAGGGACCCTTAAAGGTAATCTAGTTGAACTGTCCTTCATTGAACAGGGACATGTGCGACTTGTTCAGAGCCCAGTCCATCCTGGCCTTCAATGTCTCCAAGTATGGGATGTCTGTCATTTCTCCAGGCAACTTGTTTCAATGTTTTATGACCTTTTATCATAAAAACTAACAAAAAAAAAAACTGGCAAATAATAATAATAAAGAAGTTTTTTTTCTTATATCCAGTTTAAATCTCCCCTCTTCTACTTTGAAAATATGTTGTGATAGGACAGAGGAAAAAGATATACTACTAAAGATTCTGTTCCCTTCTTTCTTAAAAGCTCACCCTTTAGATACTGAAAGCTGTCATCAGACCTCCATGGAGACTTTGACCCTCCTATGTAGCCCTCGCAGTGATATTCCTTCCCATGGATAAGTTTTGCAGCCCTCCTCTGGTTGTGCTTTGGCAGGTTTACTTCTGCCTGCACTGAGGACCTCACATCTGGATGCAGTATTCCAGGTTAGATCTCACCAGCACAAAGTAGATGGGTGGGATCCCTTACCTGCTGGCCATGCTTATTTGGATGCAGCCCTGGATATGACTGGTTTTCTAGGCTATGAGGGCACGTTGCTGGCTTTGAGTCTAGCTCACTATCCACCAATTAACCCCAAGTCCTTTTTGGCAGGGCTGTGTCCTATCCTATTGTCCTCCATCTTGTATTGATAGCAGCAGTTGCTGGAACCCAGTTGCAAGACATTGCACTTGGTTTTGTTGACCCTTGTGATATTTTCCTGGGCCACGGCTCAATCCTGTCTAGGTCCCTCTGGATGGCATCCTATCCCTCAGGAGTGTTGACCACACCCCAGAGTTCGATGTCATCCATAAACTTGCTGAGGGTGTACTTGATCCCAAATTTGAATTGAAATGCAAAACAGATCCTACTTGTTATTTTGGAGCTACTCACACACAACTGCAAATAAACAAGAGTCCATGCAGGTCTGTATCTTCATTTCTGTGTGTGCAGAAATAGGAAGCATACTGGATGTACTGTATCCAAAATCATTACTATGTCTTATTGGCAACTGGAGGTATAATACATTAGAAGTTATAGCTCAGCATACAGTGTAGAAAGTCTAAAGATATTCAAAAGGCAAAAAGAAATAATAAAAAATAAAGCTTTCTGTTCTAGGATAAATACATTCTAATCCTTTGTTCTAGTGAAAGTAGGACTTACAGCAGAAGTACTTTCACCAAATGATTAAAACAAGCATTTGCATTCTTTCATTTGTGAGGGGAAAGTTTAATTTTCCTTACCATGATCAACGTGAATGAAACAAATAAATGTAGTATATACACATCTGGGAAGGAACAGATTTTATGCAGAAGTCTGCAGAGGCCTACAGTTGCTAAGATAATCAGTGCTGCAGCTTTATTGTGTACAATTCTATACATTTGTATTGCTATTGATTTTTGGTAAGTGAACATTTTGGACTTCACTAAAGATGTAAGAATCTCGCTAAGCTTCGCAAAGGTATTCTCCATTATCTTAATTCTGGTTTTGCTACATTCAACAAGGAAATATTTATTTCCTGCAGGAATTGTGAATGTTTTTCTTCAAAGAATTTGCACAATGCATTTTTCATTATCTGACTTATATATCATGTGCTTCTAAAATTGTTTTACTTTCTCTCTTTAAATGCTATCCTTGATACTGCTTTCTTTTCTCATTCAGCACACTAAAGGGCAATTGCAAATAAGAAACAATCTTATGTGAGATTCAGTAGGAGCAAACAGTATAATTTCTTTACAGAAGTAATTAGGAATTCTAGTTCCAAGAAAAAGCCATAGTCTGCTTTACAGAGTGATGCCACATACACGTTTTATGTATATATACAGGTACATGAAAGAAGTGAATGAATCAGATTTTTCAAAGGGTCATCTGAAATGACATTATGAGGAGTAGTGGTGAAGTTGCTCAGTAATCACTGAGTATCGTTTTGCTTCTGAAGTAACACTGTGGCCCTGTTTGAAAGTGAGTTTACATGGGTGACTGTTAACAATGAATGGTCATAAAGAATAGTGTTCAAGTGCAGTTACTTAATATTTCCTCTCCAAGGAATTAAGATTGGCTCATCTTGTAGGAAACTGTCTGACTCTTTCAGGTACTTCATCACCAGCCTCAATTTCCTAAATTATGTTTTATGCTTTACTTTAGCTGGTAAGGTATTTTTACTTGGATAATTTAAAATGGTCACAAAACAAGGCAAGAGAACAAGATTTTAGTGAAAGAGGAAGAAGAAAAATAATTTATTCTTTAAATTGAATGTCAATGCATTGAATAATAATCTACTCTAATAATTAGCTTTCAAAAAAGAACTAGTAAAATGGATATGCTAACAAACAACAAAGAAATTGTTATTCCAGCCTTGATGTGATTTTAATTTACAGTGTGTTATTGTGAGGATTATTTAGAGAGACAGAATTTCTGAAGTATAATTCAGTAGAATACATAAAAAACAGAATGAAAGAAATTAAATTTTATACTTTAAAACTTGTAAATCACACATGGAAAATTGCCTGAAAGTTCTCCCCCTTCCCTCCCCCCCACCTCCTAAGTGCAAACAATTTGGAGATTTTCCTTCAGTCTTGGGGGACTGAGAGAAGCATCTATCATTAAAATTATGTGTCTTCATTTTAACTTTACCAAACTGGAGAATCATGGAAGTGAAATTTTCTATGCCTTAAGTCTGCTGCAGGCTGTTCCCCACGTTAGTTGCTAAGAGGTCAAAAAGGATGTCATAAAATGCATTTGCTTTTGCCTTCATATCATCGTACTGAAGACACAGTCCTTGCTGTTTTGTCTTTTTAATATCCAAATTTTGGCATGGGAAATCTTCGCTTTTATTTGGAAGTATATTAAATTATTAATCTTTATAAATATTTTTTTTTTTTGGTGGAAAAAACAAGTTCAGAATTGCCTGTCATAAATCAGCATAATTCCAATGATAACAGTAATTAAAACAAAGTAAAGATATTTCCCTACTTTAATTATTTATGTTGTGTTATCCATTATAGTTATGAATACCATGGAATTAATGATGCTTTTCTAATTCATACCAGTGAAGACATAATATACTGCCCGATATAGGAAGTATAATTGATATAGAGTGGATGCCATT
This sequence comes from Odontophorus gujanensis, assembly GCA_013399175.1. Classification (NCBI taxonomy): domain Eukaryota; kingdom Metazoa; phylum Chordata; class Aves; order Galliformes; family Odontophoridae; genus Odontophorus; species Odontophorus gujanensis. The sequence continues at coordinate 347,143 of VXAB01014054.1, forward strand.
TTCTTTAAATAAAGGTAGTGTCCTTCTTGTGCAACTCATTATAATTCATGACGTGGCTGCCTATTTTATTAGGGCCTCAGTGACAAAGCACCAGAGACTAAGTGACAAGAAATATGAAGTTTCAGGCATGTGATTTAAGTCAAAAGCAAAACTTGTTCTCTGTCCAGAATAATTCCAGCCCTATACCTTTAGTCTGCCCAAGATGGGAATGCAGCAATACACCAGCTCAAGAGTGAGAGAGTATGCATGCATGTGTGCAAGTGAAGAGAGAAAGAGACAGGATTAGAATTTATTTGAACACAGTTGTCACAAGAAATGATGTTACCCCTTTTTTCTCAGCAAACAAAAAGTTAGAGGCAAATTATTTAAAACGAATCAGTGCTGCATGGCACTACGAAGTCTGCTGAAGTGAATGAAAGCCTCTGACCTTCTCAGTGCCTCTCTATTGCAATAAATATTTTATGACTGTGATAGAATTAATCAGATCTAAACCTCACACATGGGCATGCACCAGACACACGCGCACACATTGAATGTGTGCTTGAGTGAATCAGATGCTAGAGGTAACATCCCCAGGGAGGAAACCACAGGGCTGGTAGCTGTGTGTTTAGTGCAGTGTTCTTGGCAATTCTCACGTTGGAGGAAGGACTGTTAATAATCTCCCTGCACTTGAAGAAGAAGGGCGTCTCGTCAGAGAGTGTGGGCTAATTCTGATCTGTGCCAAGATACCAGCAGAGCTGGATTCTGATGTTCTATATATGATGAGTAATTGTATTAGTCAAGCACTGGCTATTTACTTTTCTTAAGCAATCGGAAACTCTGAAAGCAAATTTTGGTTGTGAATTAGACTACCTTTTTCATTCTTATGGACCTTGACTAGATATAAAAATTGAGATCAGTTGAAAGATGTTCACTGATTTCCATATGCTTTGAATTTGACTCTAAAGAGATGGAATTGTGAATTACTGATACAGTGATGAGGAGCCTTGAATCCCTTTCACACATCCCTGATCCTGTGTGAGCTATTTCACCTCACTCCCTTGAAACAACTTTTTAAATCCATACATTATGTTCATTACTTATCCTAGACCCCTGCTATAAACCTCATGGACTGAGAGAAAATAAGTCATCAGTTTAGGAAATGTGTGGGTCTAGATGAGAAGGATTAATTCCACCTAATAGAACCTACACTCTTATGTGGGACCATAATTTGCGTTGTAGAACAATACTTTTAGAGTTTCATTCAAATAATTAATTAAACAGTGAATTAATGTACTTCTATTCATTAGTACGATTAATATTATGTGAAAGACAGCATAAAAAAAACACAAAATAAAACAGATAAGTAATTTAATTACTAATATTTTTAGGGCAGTTTTGTGTCTTTTGGAGACAGAAATCTCATTTCTGCTTTTGCTTTGCCTACAGATACCTCGAATTCCTTCATGTGGACTACTGAATACCTCAATCTTCAGCTTTAAGGTAGGTGTAGTAATCTTTGTTTTTCAGATATGATTTATTCGTACTGTAAATGTTTTAGGAGACATTTGTCTTGAAGGACTTCTTATATAACCCAAGACACTAGTGGCCTCTCTAGGGACTTCATTAAGTAACATTTGATAGTCTTCTCATTTCCCCTTCTATAGGTGCTTATGAGTTCTTACAAATCAATTTCTTCAAAATTTCTATTGTCAGTATACAAAGCAGGAATTGGGAAGATACATATAGCCTCTTGGTTAAAAGAAAAAAGGAAAACATATTAAGCTATTTCCATTTCCTCCCCTTTTGATGTGGTGTCAGCACAGACCAGGGTAGTCAGAAAGACTAGACACGCTCTTACATTCTTTCTACTCTCTTGGTGAGGTCGGAGTTGATTATTTCCATTTTCACTTCTTTTGCCAATTTAATGGCTATCTACCATAGTCAACTCCACTCCTTTGGAGTTATCTCACCTTCTAGGTGGTTTTTTGCCACCTATTACTCTGTTTGTGATCTAGGTCTGATAAGATGTTAGAAATGAAAAAGAAGTGTCAAACTACCTGAAGGACATAGATGCCTGAAAACCCTAGCAATATTTTAACATTTGAGGGAAAATGTCTCTAATCTTACTTTTATTTTAAGATGTAGGTGATGCATGAGTAAAACTGAGCCTATACACATTGGAGCTTTATGGGTATTGTTTTTTTTGTTTAATTAAAATAGTTGGCAAATAATCATGTTATTTGTGCAGCACTGATACACAATATTGGACTTTGCATCTAATTTTCATGTTGTGTCGATTTCTGCGTTATCTTAGCTTTGCCATGTTTAACATGTTTTAACTTCTCAAGTTTCTGTTTGATGAAGTCCATGTGTTAATGGAAATTGCTGATGTGTATTGGGAAAATAATGGCTTCTCTGTTAGTGTTGAAGGGCAGGAGGAGGGCAGTTTGCAGGATTCTTTCATTTTTCTTTCATCCATAATGCTTCCAAGATAGCTTGAAATTTTTCCTAAATTTCCTTGAGAAGCTGTAGAGGGAGAAACAAAAGACACTAGCAAATGTTTCCTGTCTTGTTTACAGGAGTTGTGAGACTGAATGAGGAACTCAAATGCCTGATTGAAAGTTTTCTGTCCTACGTGGTTAGAAAGAACAAGGTTATAACTTCAGACTTTTGAAATTTGTGATGGCTTTCTGCTTAGTAGGTGTCATGGTGGGCTCAGATACCAAATTTTTTTTCATAACACTGATATCTGCTGAGTATTTGGTTCCTACAACTCAAGATCCGATGTATACCTTAACGGCATATTTGTCCAAAATGATTCAACCTCTGTAAACAATGAATGAGTACAGACAAGAGTCTAAAAGCACAGGTCGTAGGATGAGGGGGTGAGAGAGAAGAATAAGTGGTGGAACTGGACCTTATTTCAGGCCACCTCAGGCCTCACAATGAACAAAATACCATGTTATGCCATGGGAGTAGCTGTTACACTTCAGTAACCTGCTTTCCTATCCCATCCCATTGTGACAAGTTACCTACCCTGAGGAAAATGTGAGGTTGTGTCCTTTCCTCTGACACAGACAAAGCAAAGGCAGTGCCATCAAGAACCGAGACCTTGTCTTTGTGCAGCACAGGTTTCACATGTAAGGGGGAAAGGGAAAACCTCGTGTTATTGATATGTCTGTGCTCTGAAGTCTGGATATAAATCAGAGAGTGCAAGTGGAAAATTCCTACTATTTGACATAAGTGCTGAATATAAGACTGCTGTTTGTTCCTCTCCATATGTTTACAAATAATTGAAGGTCTGATCAGAGTGTTGCTTTACCTACATGAAAAATCTTACAGGTTTTGCCCCATCCTACTTAAAGATGAATATTGATGTCCTGACTTTCCTATATACCTGTTGTGGTTTTGTAAGAATCCTTGTAGTTGTACTTGGCAGATCTGCATGACCACACGTAGATCCTAATAGTAGCTGTTATTCATGAGAAGAGGTACTACCTATTACACCAGCAGTGAGTTATGTAGGGAAAAAGAGGTCTGAAGAGGATATCTAGAACACAACAGTTTTAATTTATAACAATTAGGGCCTTAAACACAGAGAAAATTTGCTCCATTTACACCAAACTGAATTCAAGTCAGAGAGGCTCCAGGAAAAAGGCTACTTCAGAAGGTATTTCTAGTAGTGAAGATATACACAGTGTGACTTGTGACTGCAGCTGACGTTTCCTTAAACAAACGAACAAAACAACAGCAACAGAAGAGTAGTGTATTTGAATAATCTATTTGGAAAAACGATCCATTAGGCTGTTTGTTTTCCTGGCTCTGTGAACAGCATTCGCAACAAACGTGCCAAAAGACTGTGTAAGTGAATGGGAAAATAAAAAGTAAGGAGTGTCATGGTGTCTTTATATTCAATGTGCTGACCAGAAACACAGTAAATGTAAAAGGACGTGCAGTAGGAATGTGAGAATGTGAGCAAGAGGGATTTGATACTGTGAAACAGGAGCATCAGTGTGACTGAAGATGAGAAAAAGCTTCAGAGCAGCTTCAGCTGCTGAGTGTTTGCCCATGTCTACCAGACTCATATTACAAATGATTACAATGTAATAACTAGACCTAATGCTTGAAGAACCAAAACCAATCTTGCATGGTTCAAAGTAAGTGATAACACCTTGATTTATTTCTGGAGACATAGTGGTAAGTCCCAAACACTTGTCTCTTTTATTGACTTGAGCATTAATTAATTTATGAGTGGGTTTCACATTTCCACATGTTGTTGCAAAATTATAGAGCTGAATTAATTATTTGGTAATCGGTGAATCCCATTACGTGAAACAATATGGAGTTGTTCAGAAGCTTAAACGTTATTCAGCATTAGTGTAGCAGTTGTATACTCATTACAATGATAATGCTTTCATTAAATATACCTTCAATTAGTTCTGGTTCATTTTAATCTCTGACTCCTGAAAAAAACATTCAATCAAGTGCTGTGACAAGAGCAGAATGATGAATATGCCAGGGCCAGCTCCGTTTAGTTCTTCAAGGATACTGCACAAGTTATAGTAAGATGAACTTCAAAAATGTTTGCCTCAGGTTCTTCTCTTCCTTGACACTTCTTATATAATAGTAGAGTCATAGAATATTCTGATTTGGAAGGGACCCACAGAGGTCATCATGTCATGTTGTTCTTTATTTTAAAGCAGTAAGGAAGAACAGCACCTGAGTGACAAGGGTTGCACATGGGAGGGAAAACAAAATCCATCCTGAGAGCTAGGGCTGCCTGCAAACATCAGGGCAAGTGGGGGCATGTATTCTTCCTGCCTCCCCTCAGTGATGACCTCACACGTAGTAGAGTTGGATACCATCATCTACATCTGCAAACGAGCTCTTATGATGTGATGCTGGGTAACCAGTGGGTTTTGGGTTCCTTCAAGCAGTACTCTGCTGTCAATTGCCTTGTGACAAGTCCCTAATGCACTGATGTTGCTTCTCTTACCTATATTTAAAAAACAAACAAACAAACAAAAAAAAAACAACCAAACAAAAAACCCCTATCATTATTAAGAAGACAGTTAGAATAGCTAACAAAGGAGAAAATTATTCCCTGGAGGATGTGATTTTCAGGGAACCAATAATGGCTATGGAGCCAATAATGGCTATGGTGCCTTTCCCTTTTCAAATCTCAGCAAGGGCAGCTGTGACTGAAAGTCATTATCATATGCTATTTTGTCTGTCATCTTTGTGAAATGAGTAAGTAGACAGGACAGGTTCCATATTACATAAAATAGTATTATAACCAGCATCTTTGGAGGCTCTGTGAACTAGCTAACATAGCAGACAAAAATGTGGAGTGAGAACTGAGAAGAATTCAACCGTGTACTATGCGTAATTTTATGTGATGTTTTTTGAATATGCAGCCTAGAAGGCTGCACTGCATATTCATAGTCTGTGAATCTGAAATCTTTAAAATAGTTTCATCTGGGCTCCCAAAAATGATGCAAATGATTCGATTCTGATTAATAGCTCTCTTTGAAACTTCGATCTGAATTTCTTCTACCCACTCGACTTACACAGAGACAGTGTGAACTTCTTCACAGTTACCTGCCACTGGTCCTTCCAGAAGTGCTATTAACTAATTCAACAACTGATGACCCATCTGAGTATAATAATGAATTTACTCTCTGTTCATTCCATTTCTGCTACTGGAGCACATAGACAAAGAGCTTCTTTGTGCACTTCATCTGCACTTGTCCTGGGAGATTGTGCAAGTATTCATTTGCTGTTTTGGTTTCTTTAGCAACTAGAAGGTGCCTTTGATCCTTCTACCATCTCTTTGTCTACCATCTCTTTGTCTACCATCTCTTTGTTTTTGCATTTTGATGATTTTATCATGAATTCATATTTAATTCATGTTGAAGTGATGCAGTAAGTGGTAACACTCGAAGAAAAGATACTTTTTACTAAATCAAACCGTATTCATTTGAACTCTGTATGAACTACTCCATTCCTTTCAAGTAGAATATATTGGAGTGCAGATATTAAAAAAAAAAACTAAATAGCATTTATTATCTCATGTGAGGTTACAGTGGAAATAGATCTATCAGATAAAAAATGAGTGCGCTTTGAGTAAACTTTTAATTGAAATACATTTACAAGAGACTAATTGTTTTATGTTAGCTTTCTGATCTTTTTTTGTCATTTTTATGCCACCTCCTGCTTCAGCACTGTGTGGTCACTGATAAACATGAATTTAATTACTCATGCAATTTTTGTCCATTAACATGGCATAAATAAATCCAAAATATGTTGAATAGGATCACGCTTTTCCTCTGGGGAAGAAAAAGCAAACAAACAAACAAAAAAACAGTGGGCAAATAAGCTTCATGCAGTGTGCTCTGTTCACATGCTTTCAGGTTTTTAATAAGAGACTTCATGTGAAAATATTGAGGGATTTGATGTGTTTGCTTTATTTTATTATTTTAATGGAGCATGATTGAAATGGAAGACCTGTGTGCATTTCTTCCAAAGGAAAACACAAAATGCCACGATGTTGGAAGTGCCCATAGGTCTGAGATGCATGTAGGTGTTACCTCCATTGAGATGGACTAGGCATAGCCCAGCTGCTAAGCGATACCATCTTGTGTGGATTTTAAAGAACTACTGCCACTGTGCAGTGCAGTTAAATTTACTTATACAACCAGAGAGACTTCTGCAGCTGTCTAGATTTGCCCCACATTAATTCTTGAGCACTGTATTTTTCTTAAATGGCAAAGCATCTTGAGTATTTGAGTTTTGACAAAGCAGGATAGAGTGGTAAGCCTAGAATGTAGTATTAAAAAATAGATCCATAGATCCATTGCTCTATTGCTCTTTTTTTTTTTTTTCCTTTCTTTTCTTTTTAATGGTTTTAGCATTTACTTTGAAGTACCACATCATGAGCTCTCTTAGTCGTACGGTAGTCACTTTCATGAAAAAGTGGGTTCATCTCCCTGTGTGCCAGCACACTCCCCTGATCACCAGGTCAGAGCAGAGGAGAAGCAACAAGACAAGTGGCCACTGGGATGATGCAAACTGTGTAACACTGGGCTTATAAATTAAGGCAATGAACAGCAGACTATTTAAGAGCAATTATAGCTTAAGAGAAGAAAATGATCGTGAGTACATAAAACTAAATTGGATTATATTTAAATACATGTAAATTTGATTGAACTCAAAATTTAATCTCTAGGAAAGCTTTTTAATTTACTGTTGCATGCAACAATTTATCATTTTGAACAGAAATGAGTTCATTTGAGGATTACTGGCCATTGATTTATTTTTTTTTCAGGAGTTTAGTAGTTGTTGAAACTGTTGTTTGCAACAGACTGGGCTGCTACATGATTTCTTCAGCACTGTGAGCTGCTAGCTCACAGAGATATCAACTGCAGTTTACAGCAATTATTGGAAACAGAGTAATTGTTGCTCATTAACAATGTAGGTGTTTGAATCTATATGGCATTTTTCTCCAAGAGGAGCCGATGTAATAAAAAAAAGACTGCTTGAGATTAAAAAAAAAAAAAANAGAGAGCTGAGAAAAAAAAAAAAAATGATTTCAAATAAAAAAAAAAAAAAAAAAAAAAAAGACAAAAGCCATGAGAGGTTTAAAGTGAATTTCAAGTGTGTTTGGGCTTTCACAAAGATCTTCTTGATAGAAATAGGAAGTGCTGAGAAAGGGGAAGAGTTTTGGTTGTGAAAATAGTCTTAGTAGGTCAGGTTGATGGTTGGACTTGATGATCTTGATAGTCTTTTGCAACTAAGATGATTCTATGATGATTCTTAGATGATTCTATGGCATGCAAATTCATGAAGTACTCCATATTTTTTCCCCATTATCAATGATACTTGAAAAGCTGTGGTGGTCAAGTCCCTGGTGAGTGGAAAAAAGGCAATGTTGCATCTATTTTAATGAAGGGTTGAGAAAGGATGATCCATGATCTTCTCATCAGAGAAAATCATGGAGCAGGTCCTTCTTGAAGCAATGCTAAGGCATGTGGAAGAATGGGAGGGGATACAGGATAACCAGCGTGGCTTCATCAAGAGCAGGTCTTGCCAGGCTAGCCTCTTTGTTTTTTATGATGGTGTAACTACATTGGTGGATAAGGGAAAGAGCCACTGATGTTATTGATCTGGAATTCAGTAAGGCCTTTGACACAGACCCCCCACAATATCCTTCTGTCCAAATGAAAAGGCATGGATTTGACAGGAATACTGTTCAATGGATGAAGAACTGGTTGGGAGATCATACCCAGAGAGTGGTGGTGAGTGGCTCAGTGCCTGGAGGGTGACCACTGATGAGTGTTGTCCCTCAGGGCTCGGTACTGGGGCTAGTGGTCTCTAATATTTTCATCAATGGCGTGAACTGTGGGACTGAGTGAACACTCAGCAAGTTTGTGGATGATGCCAAGTTAAGTGGCAGTCAACTTGTGTGAGGGAGGGGATGCCACTCAGAGAGACCTAGACAGGCTTGAGCAGTGGGCCCAGGTGAATTTTACAAGGTTCAACATAGTCAAGTGCAATGTCTTGCACCTGGGTCATAGTAACCCCCACTTTCAATCTAGGGGGGTCAAAAGGATGGAGTGCAGCCCTTATGAAAGGGACTTGGGGGGTACTGGTGGATGGCAAGCTGAACACAAACCAGCAATGTGCCCTCAGCCCAGAAAGTCAACTATATCCTGGTCTGTATCCAAAGAAAGGTGGCCAGCAGGGCGAGGGAGGTGATCCCTCCCCTCTGTTCTGCACCAGTGAGGCCTCACCTGGAATACTGCATAGAGATGTGGAATCCTCAGTGCAGGAGAGACATGGATCTGTTGGAATGCATCCAGAGGAGGGTCACAGGAGTCACTCATTGGTTGGAACACTTCCCTTACAAGGACAGGCTGAGAGAACGAGGGCTGTTCAGCCTGGAGAAGTGAAGGGTCTGTGGAAATCTTACAGTGGCCTATTACTGCCTAAAGGTGGTCTATAAGAGTGAAGAGAACAGGTTCTTTAGAAGAGTCTGTTGTGATGAAACAAAGTGAAATGGTTTCACAGTGTCATAGAATGGTTTAGGTCGGAAGGAACCTTTAAGATCTTCTAATTTCAACCCCCATGCTATAAGCATGGACATCTGCTAGACAGAAACTTTCAGGCTAAAGGGAGGGGAGATTTAAATTGGATATGAGATTTTTTTTTAATTTTATTTTACAATAACGGTAGTGACGCATTAGGACATGCTGCCCAGAGATCTGGAGATATTCAATATCAGGCTGGATGTGATTCTGAGCTACCTGATCTAGTAGTAGGTGTCCCTGTTCATTGCAGAGGAGTTGGACCAGATGACCTGTAAGAGTCTCTTCTAACTCAAAAGACTATGATTCTGTAATACAAAATTAAGGATAAGGGAAAAATGTTTTCAGATTCTCCTTTTAAAAAAGTGCTAAGCTGATATTTGACAGCAGTGGTAATAAAGAGATGAGGGCTCCAGCTTGATGCAAGCATGAAACCTTTTTTTATTTTATTCTATTGCAATCCATTACATTCCATTTTATCTATCTATCCTATATTATCTTATTTCGTACATATACGCACAGCTGAACTTATATACTTTTTCAGCTATAGCTACACAATAGTATTCATGTGATTAGGTTGTACTGTTTAATTTGTAACTAAGTAACATTGTGACTAAATAACATTGTTTAATCAATGCCTTGTTCCAGACAAAACAGGTACGTACAGTACACATCATACCAAACATGCTGATTTCTTATTCTTTCTTCAGAATCCTTCCTTTTCTTGTCAAGGCCTGTGGTCTACAGTGGCAAATAAATCTCTGTTGGTTGTTAGAAGCTGAGCAGTACTTTGAGTCCTGATCTCTAACTGTATCTCCACCGATATTTGTCAATCATTCTTAAGGTGCTTTCTGATTTTATTCTTGACCACAGTGTGTAACTTGGACAGTACTTCCTAGCTCGTGGCAATGGATCAGACATCATGTTAGAATATCTCATATTATGCAGAATCAGTTCTGATAGACAGCCTGTGCCTGTGCAAAAAGGATGGAAAGAAAGTAGAAGAAAAGAAAATATAAGCAGGTGACAAGGGGCCTGGAAACAATAAGATTTTGAACAAGAACACCTTTATCACATCTACAACAGCAACTTAAAGGCCCAAGGAGAGAAATAGATTTTGTAAATCAGGCTAAACATTTTTTACAGGGTGCGGTGTGCAGCTTAAGAACCCAGCTGGGAAAAATAGCTTTTGCAAATCAGTAAAGATAACATATTTCACTAGCTACTGCTTACGTGCAGGGGGAGATAGGAGAGGGAAATACCTTTCACAGGGCAAAAAACAAAAGCATATTTACATATGTAGATTTTTGGGCATTCATAAAAAAAAAAAACAACTACATAAATGGAGCCTTTTACACTGCATAGTCACATTTTCTGTTTTCTATAGGAACTGTAAGCCTTTGTGCGTGTTTTCAAGCACTGTTTATTGATGTGCACTTTTATATACACCACCAATTTGCATGTATGGAAACATCACTATTTAGAGCAATGATTCTACCATGTAGTGACTTTGGAGAAGCCTACTGAGAAAAGATAAAATGATCAAATGTATTGTGTGGCAACTCCTACTGAAATTAGAAATAGAAGGACTGAGCTAGAAATGATTATGATGACCCTCCCATAGATTAGTATTTAGCTTATCCAAGGCAATTATGTGTAAAGGAGATCATTACTTTGCATAGGCCTAGTACATAGACATAGTATCAGAATGTGGAGCCATGAGTAACAGCCAGCAGTTTTACTGCTGGTTATAGGACCCTTTGCAGAAGCAAAAGATGAATTCAGTCTTGAAAATAAGAGGATGATACTGGAACTAAGCAGACGAGTTTCTTTCTATTAAATGGGTTGCTTAATAGTGCCAAGTGGTACTCAATCTGGAAGCAGTCATTTACCAATGTATGTCATTTTTTGTTTTGCTTCTGTTTTTCCTGTCTGATCCATTTTTCATCTGGATAAACAGGAATTGTGTACAGATTAAGAACAGAATAGACTGGCAAAGAATATAGTGAATATCTACTCACTTGTTTGTTCATCAGTGAGAAGTGGAATAGAAAAGATCAGAACAAACAGTTCTCATTTTATAAGGAAATAAAAGCTTATCAAAATACTCCTTTTAGTTCTTCTGCAAAATATTCTTTCTGGATCTTCCAGCTTTTCTTAATTAGTCTTTTGAAACAGACCCACTTGTGCTTACTTGAGAACTGGGGTGATTTTTTAAAGTGAGGATTTGTCTTATCTCTGCTCCATGTAGCTTAAATGATGCAGGAAAAGTCACCATAACAAATAAAATGATGTATTACCACTGTCAATGGAAAATGTTATACTGGGTAAGATGTGTTCTCCTTCTTTGGGATGTGTTATTGTTATTGATGGGAGCTTGGTTTGTCTGTTGCCAGTGAGTGTGCTGGGAAGCCATGAATATTTTCCTCCCTGTGAAAGGACAACATTTTTGCTTTGACATCAGCTGTCCAGAGTTCAGTACATTTTTCATTTGATCAGACCACTTCTGCCTCCTTAGTTTTTCCATGCTTATTGTGATTGTTTTTAAAGAAGAATTTCTCCAAAATAGTGTATAGAGGCACAAATGATTAAAATTGTGTAGATTCACATAGACTGTAGTTTCCTAAATTTTGGAACGGACCACCTTACTTGGTCTGATCCCTTTTGGAGCAAAACGCCCTGTTTATAGTGGATTTTAAAGCCACTCTTTAGTCAAAATTAAAAATAGTCATTTTTCTGGTAAGAAGGACATTACCAAACTTGTTTAGGAAAACAGGGTATGTATTCTGTGCTGCTGCAATGACTGCCCATATGCTAAGTTTACTTAGCACTGGAACAGCTGCAACTGTATGGATAATAAAATTGTTAAGACTGTAGTACATGATCTGATTCAGATGGTCTGGTTCTTAATTGGGATGATGAAGCATATAATTTTGTAGGTGCATGCCTGTGTTGCATTAAACACGTGCTTTTGACTAATGTCCGGATCTGAAGTTGGTGTTGATCTTCCCTGGACACTTTCTTTCTTTCCTTCTTTTATTTATTTGTTTGTTTGTTTATTTATATATTAGCATAAAATAAACCTCTGACTCAGTATCTTATTAGTAAATGCTAATTAATACATTTACCACACTAACAGCTTCAAATTGTACCTGTGGGGTAGTTTAGATTGTACATCAGGAAGAATTTCTTAATGGAGTGATTGGGTCAAGCATGGAAACGGGCTGCCCAGATGATATGATTTGTGGTTATTGAGTATCTTGCTTATAAAACTACTCTGGAAGGAACAGCCTACTTTTGTTGTTGTTGTTCTGGTTTTGTATTGCTCGTTCCTGTTTATTTTTAATTTATGTTGGTATCAATTTGAGCTGAGCCAGAATCCTGAAATAAAGCCCTTATTGAAAAGGAGATTTGCTGTCCTGTGGAATCTCCTGATAAATCTCCCTTTGATTATTCTGCCTCTGGCTTTGTTATTTTTTGCATAGGCCCTGACATTTCCAATAAAGGTAGCCTTGAAGTTACAATTAAGACTTGCAGTCACTAGTTAATGGTAAATACCAAAATAATAGATATGCTGCAGTAAATTGTAATAATGAGGAACTGATGTAACAAGCGCAATGATGATGAAGCTGTGATTTTTCTGCAGCTGAACAAAATGTAAAATTGCACGTAATCTTGACTCAAGGTGAAAACTCGAATTATTTCTGACTGTTAATGAAGGTGAGCTGCCATTCCATTCTTGCTTTCCTCCCCGCCACTGGTAGGATCCCCGTGGAGTTCACAGTCAGTGGCAGGGGATGGGAACAGTTCAGAGAAGGTTCCTTGAGGTGCAAGATGAAGGGTTTGCTGATAAGCAGAGCTGAGCAGGCAGCCTAACTTGCCAGGAGTGGGGATGTTTGGGAAGGGAAGCTTGCACATGTTGTGTTTGACAGTTCTGGAGAGACCCACAGGAACATGCTCAAAGTAGGAGACTGACAAGAGACCTGTGGAGCCATTCAACCAGTCCTCTCGAAAACAAATTATTTTATTCTGAATAAACAGCAATAAGGATGCTATCTCCTCCTTAATGTAGGACATGGTAGGGTCTGTGGCAGTGTGCTACTATTTTCTTACTTGGTCTTTTGTTGAACTAGTATGTTTTAAAAGTTACACTGCCCTAGGAGCCCTGTTGTGAACTCTCACATTAGCATAGAAGTTAACTAGTCAAAGGACACCATCTCTGCATTTTCCAAGCTGTAATTACTTCTTTTGAGCTGTCTTTCTGAGTCCTTAAGAAGCGCTACTCCCTCTAGGAGAGGTTTTGTTTTCTGTTGGTATTGATGCTGAGCTATGAAAGTTGTAGGGGAAAAAAACAAACAAACAAACAAAAAAAAGCCCTGAGAAACCCCCAAACCTTGAGTCTAGATTTAGTGGTTTACTGCACCCTGGTAGCACCAGTACACGTATTCCTTAAAAAAGAAAAGAAAAAAAGAAGTCCATTGGTGGTTCCTCTTCTGGCAGTAGCAGTGTGACGCACGAACAGTATTTCTGCTTTACTCTAGGAGTGCAGAGAGAAATATACTCTGAGGGAAGTTATTCTTTAGAAGAGACATTAATTTGATTGCTTCTCCTTTTATCCATTATTGATCAGGGAGGCTGTACTTCTTTATAATAGTAAAATGAGTATGATGGGAATGCTTCAAAATTATTTATTGGGTTGACTTTTTTAGTGCAATTGAATAAATGTTATGAAATGCCAGAAAATACCCATTATTGTAACTTCTAAAAATGGTGTGAACAAACATAAGATTGTTCTCATGGCTTGTTTTAATTTTTTGTATTATTGGAATAAAGAGATTCTTGTTTGAGTATGAGCTCAGAAAGGCTTTCCTAAGTACAGTGCAGCAATCCTGCCCTGGGTAGGGCATGGTGTAGTGCAGCATGTTGTGCTCTCAGAATCTGCAACCCGAGGGCGCGCTGTACGAATGGAGCTATCTTGCACAGATTTACGAACATGGGTGAAGAGCAAAGCACTTCTGCTTCTAGCATGACAAGAGGCTTAGTTTAAAACAGTTAATCTCAGGTTAATTTCAGCGGGTTTTAGGCCTCTTTCGCTTATGCATGTATTTAAATAGAGCTTTGATTTCATTCTGCTGAAGCTTAAAAATTTTTACAAGATTGTGCTGAAGCAATTATAAGCCTTACATTGTAAAAATTGATTCTTGATTAGAAGTGTAAGAGTGAGGGTTGACTTATCACTTGCTGCAGTACGAGTGCCATTTTCAGAACTGGATGAAAACAGGAAGATACATTTAATTTATTTTCTTGCAGTGCTTGGGCTAGTTGCCAGTTTGTCTATGAGGTGCTCCAAAAAGGACATTGAATCATGACAGGAGCTGTCTGTACAGCTGTTTTTTTTTTTCCTCCAGAATTGCATGAAACAATAAACTTCAATTTTGAGGCGAAACTATATTTAAGGTCCAGCTCATTTGAAACAGTGCCGAGATTTGTTAGAAAAGTTCTGGAAACTTTTTGAACAATGTCAGCTTAATAGCTTGGTGGGATCACAGAATTTGGCTCTGTGTGATTCAGATACTGATTGCAGAGATTTGAACCAAACTACTCTGATATGTTCTTCTGTGTATAGGCTCTGTATGTCATGATGATTTATACACTATTATGAGCTAGGAGGAAGGCAGTAGGCTACTTTATCTACAGCCATTTAAGTCTTTTTTCCTTTTTCTTCAATACAGAAATGGAACTTCAGGCTTGTCTTCTCTGCAGAACTAGATAAATATCACCTGTTTCAGCATGTGGTAACTTGCTGAAGTTAAATTTATCTTCATAAATGACCACTTTTTAGAGAGGTTATCTCTTGCTGTGTGCTTCTCATGCCTAATTTATTTTGAGATTGCGATGCTTTGACCCACAGACAGAAAAAGACCCCAGCCTGGAAGTTGCACAGTTCAATCAGTTATAGAATGTGTCAAGGAAAGAACCTATACATTTGCTTGCAAAGGTCTGCTTATCATGGGCACCCCTAAAATATAAATGGAAGTAGCAGTTATGGTTGAAGAATTCTGTGGAAAAACTAGACAGTGATTTCATTCATTGTTGTTTGTTTTTCTTCCCTCCAGCGCCCAGCAGATTTCAAAGAGATGTAGGGAACTTTTATCCTTCATGTGTTAAGATTTTCTTAGTTTCTTCGGCATGTTGCTGGCAACCTGGCTTATGGAAACACTGCAATATATTCAGGTGTGGCTTTGCTCTGGGAGTAAGGTGGCTTCAGAGGGAATACAAAAGGCCTTATCTTCTGGTACGGTCAGTCACTGTTCTGTAAACTGGTCACATATTGCTGATGATGTGTACTAATCCACTCGCTGCCTGTAACAGTTCTTGCTTTATTTTCTATCCCCCCTTTCATACCTTTTTTGGCAAAACCACAGGGGAAATATATTTCAGTGACAGTGTATGGTAATTTTGCTCTATGCTCTCTAGCTCATTACACAATCCTTGTCTTTCTAAAATAGAGAAAGGATTTACGTCTCCTACTATCATTTCTGCCACACACTGATTCAGTGAAAGAGCTCTGGGGTGGCTGGGAGTAAATTTAATTTTCCCTGCTGTTTCATGAAGAGTGAATCACTTTCTAGCAAATGATGTCACTGCCAATTTACAAGTTTTTCTTCCTGTACCTCTGTGTAGGAGGAATCATAAGGACTCTTTTTTATTTTTTTTTCTGTCATGGTAACGCAGTTAGGAATAGAGGGCTAGGGAGTGCAGGAGACAATCTTCAAGCTTTTTTATTTTTGCTAACATAGATAAAAAGCTGAGCTTGAAAGGAGGGAGAAGGAAGTGCCACATTCAAACTGGCTAATGGAGAGTGAAGGATTTTGTCTAGATTTGGTTCTTGGATGCTCTGGAGACTTGTTTTCTCTGGAATCTACAACCATAGCTCTAAAATTGAGGAATTTTGTTTGCTTTGCTTGTCATTTTTTAAACAGACGTTGAATTATACACTGTGAAATTCTTTCTTACAGAACTTTCTTTTCCAAAAAAAAAAAAAAAAAAAAAAAAAAAAAATACTTTTCACTGTTAAGAACATTTTATACACATGAATTTTGAACTGTGACTTCCTCTGAACTGTTCTTGACTCTTTGCTTTTGATGTTTTTTGGGGGAAGATGTATGTGAGATCCTGCTTTCATTAACTTCCTCAGCTTTTCAGGAGAAGAGAAATAATTGGTGAATAAGTTCTATTCTTGCCATATAGCTGATCCTTTGGAAAAAACAGTTCCTCTCTAAATCAGTTTTATATGACAAAGGTAACCTCTATAGATATATATCTAAGGAAATGTGAAACCAAAAGATGCAGTCCTAAAATTGCTAATGCATAGCATAGAAAATGACTATATACTAATAATAGCATAGCACCTGTATGCTCTATTTAAATGCTCTAATCCTAACCATATCAATGCACAGCACCTGTAAGTTTTCTTAGGTGTTATTAACCCCAACAAACAGAACAGAGAGCACTCTGTATTGAGCTTCAATTTTATTTGCATCAAATCCCCTTCAAATAAGTAAAGCAATTCAATCCCACCAACTCCAAACCTTCCTCCTGCCAGCATCCCATGCAAGTATTCTTGAATGAAGTACTTGAGGAGTCCTGCCTTTTTGTATTGCTCTCAAGTAATTAAGATAATCACCAAGCATGCTGTCTCTTCATGTTAACTAACAATGATTTCAGTAGCATTTTCAACAAAGCAGAAATGCTCTGTAGAGCATGTGGGATGGCCGTATAGTTGCCAATGTGCTGATTGAGCCTAGGCACAGATGTCTGCGTTTCTGAACGAAGCTGGTTCACATCGTGCAATTTCTGTGCACCTTGAATTCCACGTATGCAAAGGTGCTTCCTGATTACAGATGCTGATCTTTTACATTTTTCACATGAGTATTTGACTCATGAGCAGTGGGAGAAAGTCTGTTGACTTTTATGATGATTTTCAATAATGGAAGTGTTGGATCTTCAGCTTTGCAGCCATGTGTTGTTTTGTGCTGGTTTGTAAGTCATGCATGAAAAACATCTCAATTCTAAGTAACATCTAGCTGCAGTTCAGGCTTCAAGAGGCATTTGGACTTAATCTGTGTATGTCTTGTGGATTAATATTTAAAAGAAAAATCTAGTCCAGTACTTTTTGTGATCATAAATTATATGCTTAGTTGCATGACAAGATCACACGATGTAAGACTACATTATATTAAGCTGTGAGTTGTTCTTTTTTGTTACTTCTTCTTTTTAAAAATATTGGTTTATTGTTATATATCTAAAACAAATTAGTATCTTTACTTTGTCAAAATCAGCTGTAATTATAGAAGCTTGAAATATTTTTCTTATTTTTCAATAAGCAGTGAATCACATTACAACATTTGGCTAGATGATAGCTGTTTCTCTGTTCTTTTTTCCCCCTTGCACGGAGAATAAATATTTTTGCAGATTTTTACAGACAATAACTTATAGAAAATCTCTTTTATATTTCATAATAGGACTATATGCTGCCTTAAAAAGAATTCCTTAGTTAGCACTACCTCTTAATTAGAGAACAAGAAAGCAATGTTACTACTCTTTTAAAATGTTTCATTATATCTTCAGAACAAACTAAGCCATCACCAACTTCCCTGGGGTTATCTTGATATACAAAGTTGAAGCAAGAAGGTCCAAATTAGAGCATGTCAAGAGCTACAGCTCAGAAGATCTGTTTTTCCCAGAAGTGAATACTATTTCCATACATTTTTATCCCAATTTTGCAACTTTCTGTAAGAAGAAACTATCCTGGCTAGTGTGATATGGCCCTCTTGTGCCTATTTGATATGAGTCAGTCTTTTATCACATCTCCCAAAGGACCTCTTTCTCTGCTGGTACACAAGGTGAACAGTGCTTGATTATTTATTAATGAGTGTGGATGCTATGAAGAAAAACTATGAATAATCCCATGGGTATCTCTATGATGCTCCTCAGTGCAGTGCTTGAATAGCTTATAAATGCTGATTTTATCTTCAAATTAGCCCATAGTTTAAAGTCATGGCAAAATTCCTGTTTTACAGATTGGAAATTCAGATGAGAGTTTAAAGGCAGAGGTACCCACCAGTTGTTGGCAGCTTGTCCAACCAATATGATGTGTTGTGGGGGCTTTTTTTGTTTGTTTGATTGTATGTTTGTTTTTCTTAAAGTGAAGCACTACTTTCGTTGACTTTTGCTGAGTCTGTAGGTGCTCGCCATTTTTTCACATTAGATTCACTGATTTTCAGACTACAGTTAAGTACTGTTTCACGTTCTTTATGTACCTGTTGACAACTGAGGCCAGAGGTATTTAGGTACTTAGCTCTTGGTGTCTCCTTGCAAAAGATTGATTTTAAGTGGATTCCTTAATCACAGTAGATATTTTTTTGGAGAAACAAATTCCTTATGACTGTTAGTTTCTGCAAGCTGCCCATCACAGCCCTTCCAGCAAGAGCCAGCTCTGTGTGTCTGAAAGACACACAACAGAGTTTGGGCTTTACAAAATGGAAGAAATAATCTGAATAAAGCATATTAGGTATTTCACTACCTGGACTTCTATGGTTTTACTTAAGTGTTTAGTCTGTCATATTTTAGTTTACAGTGAACATCAGTAAAACTGACAATAGTTGCCAAAAACTTGAAGCAGGAGAACGTGATGGCATGTTGGACCTCTAGAGCCTCTATGGATGTGTTTGTCAGCTCTCCTGGTACAGCTGTGACCAACATATTTACAGTAATATCCAGAGTTTACGTGATCACTCTTGATGGGGTCTCACAAGCTTTTGCCTTCCATTTATGACTTTCAGAGAATTAAAATGGCAAGCAGACATATTCTTTACATCTCTTGCATGTGCTAGATAAACTGTTATAAGGAGGTGCTAAGCAGCAGTAGCTTCTCTGATGTGGGACAAAATGTTTCCCTGCTGTGAATGCTCGGCTTGCAGGCACCAACCAAGCTCAAAGGTATTTCTAGATGAAAAAAAAAAAGGCACCAATGGAATTATTGGTACAATGGGCTAAGGCAGAATAAAGCTGTGAGGAAAAAGACGGGCAAAAAATAATTTGTGGCAGAATAGCTAGAGGAGATGAAGCAATAAATTGCAAAGAAACAACAGGAAAGCAACTGTTAGACCGAGAGATTAACTCAGTAAGAAAAAGCTAAGTAGATACTGATGTTGAGGAGGCAAGGTAAAAAGTTTAGTCTGAGAAACAGAGAAAGAAACTGGACAAACATGAGATTAATTGGAATTTTTTTTTAAAAAAGAAGATTGAGACAAAATAAGCAGCTGTTAGGTGACTGTAGGGCATAAATGAATGAGAGTTCTGAGGATATTGTAGTATAAGCAATACAGATGAAATCTGCAAAGATGTGAAGAAGACACTGGATAAAACTTGATAATATTTGATATTCAGTAGTAGCCTCCACCTCTGTAGTCTAAGTCCTTTCAAAGTATACTTTCTTTTTTTCTTCAAAATGTTATTTTAAAACTAAATACATCATTCTAGTGAAGTCTGACAGTCTGATCGGGGAAAAAAAAATAAAAAAAGATGATGATGAATAAGTTGTTTCCTACCCATCAGGCTTGCAGGCTACAAATACAAAAGGCAACTCTCCTGAGTAGAAAATAAAAATGCGATCCACAGTCTTGCACCACTCTCTGACTCTTATTTATTCCAATATAATCCTAATTTTAACCCAAAAACTGTCTCCACCAAAATGGTAGAAGGTGGTTCATACAGGGACATCATATTCTTGATGCTGCCCTCCCAGTGAGCTCTTTGATATTTGTATTTCTGTATCTCCTCAGAACTTTGCTGTAAAGGGACATCAAGGGTTTGCAGTTAGTCTTCTACTCTCTTTGACATAAAATCTGTAGTTTACTTAGGTGGAGCCAAAGTTGCTTCACATTTCAGATAGGAATCAATAGCTCTATGTACTAATCTAAAGACCTATGAAGAAGAGTGACCCATGGTTCCATTTTACCATTGCTAACGTCAAGAAGATGGTGAGGTAACAATCACAGGTGGAGATTCAACTCTAAGAGGTGTTACTCTGGTAGAGCTCTTTGAAGGTAGATTTTGTCATACTCTATCAGGAAGAGAAACTTCCCCCTTTGAAAATGGGAGCCAGGATAAATGTTGTTTTCTTCCCTTGAAGGCTACCAGTTGCTTCAGTGGTTTTAATGGTGGGAAAGGTGTGATTGTGTGGTATGTCTTCAGCCCTCCTGCCTAGTTTGGCATCTTTCCTGCTTATGACCTGCAGCTCTGGGTTTCATGTTTGTTCCAAGGAAGAGGTGAACAGAAGCTGTATTGTTAAAAGCAGCTCCGTGGCATTTCTGAAAGATAAATTTAAGTGTTCTAAGAATGAATGTCTTGTAGGTGATTGATTATTTTCATGGTTTAAGAGTGGGTCATATTTTTCATGTTGCTTTGACTGTGACACTTACCCATAGTTTAGAAATGTTGTTTCTCACCTTAATGATACAGTTCTGAAATACAGTTCTGAAAGTTTTCTTTTTAACGTCAGAGCATTTAATCCCCAGAGCATTACCCTGACTTTCATGTGTTGTGTATCCCTAGGTCCTATATTGTGTTCTTCTGCAAGAACTCGATGTTTTCATTTACTGAGTGCCCCGTAAACTTAGTTATTTTCAGAGGATAACCCACTGTTCATCCTAGGTTATTTCCAAGCTCCTTTCTTTAACACTGTCATGTTAAATAGTGTAGAGCACAATGGCTATTACTATATCTTGTTGTTTTTTGTTTTTTTTTTTTTCCTCATAGCCAAGTTTGCTTTAAAAGAAAAGGCAAAGAGGATTGGAGTAGAGGGAAGGTCTATTATTCAATCCCTGGAAAAGGTTGAGCATAGTGCTGGTGCCTATAACCTGTGAAAGCACTTTCACCAGTAGTTTACCCCCAGTGTCCCTGAAAACAAATCCTATTCAGTGTGATATATGAAAGCATAACCCTCTGTAGTATACGAATCAATGGAACAATTCATGTAATAGACGACTGTTTGGGCTTGTATGGGCTGCCACTTGAACATAATTGGCATCTATGTAATCAAATACTGAACACCAAGGGAAATATTTTAGATGCTTGAGTCATCACATGGTTTATTATAGAAGACTGACATATAAGTATGTTAAGCAAAGTAGGGTAACTAGCACTTAAATTACTGTTACAGTATTTAATATTACATTAGTGAAATACAACAATTTTGGACTTTCCTTGTGTTTAACTAATGCACTGTCAATTCAGTTATTGGGAATCTGGCAGGTGTAATACAGCATCAGATTTGCAAGCCAGTATTTTTACATGAAATCCTTAAGTCATTGCTCAAAAACATAGGTGTGAAATATAGTTTTCAAGTACAGCATTACTGACAAGCAGAACATGCTGAACAGTTCCACAGTACATTGCAAGCAGTTCTGAAAGGGTCCTGTCTTTTGTTGTGTGCCTGCATAGTGTTTAGCACAGCTGGGAGTCCTCATCTCAGCTGGAGACCTCTTATGATTATTTCTATTAAAGTAGCATCTAATATTTGTCAACTGTATGTCTTAGGCATGGTAATAAATTCCCTATTTATGAAAAGGACCTGCTTACTTGATGTTTGAATAGACTTGTAGCCTCTTGATCTCTTCCTGCCCATCTTGGACTCTATCTCTTAAGAGGAGGATGGTTAAGTAACTCCTCCAGATCTCTGTAACATAATGACAGTGTTCTTTCTAGCACCCAGATAACAAATTTAAAGCTAGCTCTAGTCTGAGAATGTATTGCAGTATTCAGTGTGTATACGTTAATGTTAAGTGCTGTTCTGTGAGGTGCTTCTCTCAAATAAAGTTAGCAATCGTACTACATTGAAGTACCAGAACTCTCCTCCTTTTTCAGCTCCACTCACTTGACAGTCGAAGTTGTCACCCTCCACTCAACTGATTTTTGAGTGAATGGAGAAGAAGCAAAGGAGTACAACTCTGTCTGCAGTACAAAGTGAATGAGTGCAACACTCTACCAGAAATCATACAATTGCCCATATGTATTTGGTTTGTTTTGCTGAGTAACAATGCTCAGCACATCTGTCTCACCCCATGCCATTCAGTGCCTTGCAGATGTGTGCCATGTCTCTGCATTATTTGTTTCTGATTCTACCACAGATAATGGGAAAAATAAGATGCTGCTCTCTCTTTTGAATGTTGCATTATCAATACCAGAACATCTTTGCCTCCCTCAGTGAAAGACAGCTTAACTACACCAAGCAAATTAGTGAATACAGATGTGGTATGTGCATGCAGATGAACTGGACTTCACAGTATATTAATAATTTTCTGTCTGTATGAGAAGTGGATATTTGTCTTTTTCAAATGCAGAAATATTCTCTGCATTAACTCAGCGTATCTTAACTAGAAGGGCTTTTCTTCTTCCTTACTTCATCTGTGTGCAAGATCCTTAGCCGTGGCAATTCTGCTTAGCTCTTCTGTATTTTGAGATTTTCACTTATAAGCAGAGGTCTCTTCTACCTTTTATTTCAGTTCTTTTTCCCCTTATTCTCTTTTCTGTCCTTCCTGTTTTGATTATGGGATGAGTCAATTTAAATTTGAGTCCTCAATTTCTCTACAAAAAGTATTTCTCCTTAGATAATGTGACAGTAAATCATGCTTTGTTTCATTGTCTCACACCACTTGATTGGGTGGCCTGTAGTAGACAGAAATCTTAAGGCTTCTTTTGCTATCTTGGTCTCTGTTACCCATAGGCTTTCAACTCACTCATGACTATACTTTAGGGACAGTTCTTCACATTCTATTCATTTCTCAACATAGATAGCAACACTTCATCCCCTCTTTCTTTGCCTGTTCCTTCTGAACATCTTGTAACTGTCAGTAGTCATGCTTTCAGTAATGGAAATCATCCCACCAGGTTTCATTGACAACACCTATATCATGGTTTTCTAGTAGCACAGTGTCTCTTCCTGTTTGTTCCCCAAGCTCCGTGCATTGGTGTAGAGGCACTTCAGCAAAGCAGCTGTTTTTGTCACCTCCTTAAAGGAGAACTCCTCAATTCATTTTAAGTATTTTCCTTGATTTTCCCCATTGCCATTTTCTATTGCTCCAGCTGCTACTGCCTTATCGTCATAGGATTTTGTATGTACTACTCTGTCGCCAGCACCTCTCAAGGCAGTGGATCCTTCAGAGCCCCTGCCAGTACCCTGTTCCTCTAACATAGCTATGCCATCCCATACCTTACAGTCCTTTCAGACCTAGTTTAAAGTCCTTCCAATGAACCCCACTAGCTTTCCTCACGGATCCTTCTCCCAGCTTTAGAAAGGTGAACCCCATCCAATGCCCACAAACTCAGTGCCATGTAGGCCATTTAGTTGTCAAAAAAAAAAAGGTTTGATGATGGTACCAGCCACAAAGCCAAATATTTAAAGATCCTTTGATTTGTTTCCGTGTCTTTACCCAATACAGGAGGCAGAGAATAAATGATCTGTACATTCTGGTCCTTCAGCTGTGGTTCTAAGGCCCTTAAGTCCCTGTTGATAGCCCTTGACCCACATGTAGCTGCTTCACATCTCCCTATATGGTAAAGCAGTAATGGGCTGTGGTCTGGTGACTATGCCAGGCTAAGTAGTTTCGTGGTGACATCTTGAGCCCAGGGAAGGTAGCAGACTTCTCTAAGAAGCGAGTCTGGTCTGCTTGGCATGTTGGACATTCTGTTCCAGGGAGTAATCATCTACAACTAATACACATCTCTTCTTCTTCAGTGACATAGTCTTGATTTTGGGGGAAGGCTTTTCCTGACTTGTTTTTGTTTGTCTAGACTGAGTGAGCTGGCTGTTTTTGTTAGTTTGTCTAGACTAAGTAGGCTGTTGTCACCCACAGAGAGGCCTTCCACCTCCAGGGCCACAAACCTGTTGTGGAGAGACACCTGCAGGGCTAGAGCAAGCAAGCAGGGCTTTTGTTTGTAGCTTTGAGTGCAGACTTGCCTCCATCCACTCCTTTCGTTTGTTAAAACAGAGTTCATGACAACTGGTAAAAAGAAATTGGCTTAAGAGGTTAATATGGTTAATTCCCTCAGAGATGTGCAAATGAGAAATGCTAATTCAGTGCTAGATGAAAAAAAGAAAAATAACATGGTGTAAAAAATAAAATTGTCATCTATCCATGGAAAATACTGACAAAGCTTGAAGGACAAGCCTTGATGTACCAAGCTGTATGATGATATATGTATGAGGTGCAAGAAATCAGATGGAGACAGATCTAGAGTATAACCACTGTGATATATGTATCAGAGTTGTGGTACAAAGAAACTTGGAAACAGAAAAACGTAAATAAGAACATGTTATATAGGAAAAAAAAAGGTCTGCTTTTGCTGTTCCTGGATAATCAAAACCTTCTAGGATAGCTCTAGACCTTGAATAGAGTTTGAATGAAATGGAAAGAAAGCTCTAGCAGAAAAAATTATGTTGGATCTGGGCTGCTGGTACAGGTGAACGTCTTGCTGTGGTGTAGCTCCATCTAAACTTCAGTGACCTTGTAGATCAAAGCACTGGACGAAGACTTCAATTTGCAGTCACACTAGGCTTGCTGGGGAAAGTTTATAATCCTCTATAGTTCTTTAAATAAGCTAGTGTTTGCCACAGTGTGCAGGTCAGGTATGTGCTAAGGGGCCAATCTGATGAAGTTTGAGGGTTCAGTTATCTCATGATGAGAGAACATATACTTTACTAGACTGTACTAATGTGAGAGCTGATTTCCTTTCCTTCTTCTGGTAATGTGGCTGTTGATGAATACAAAGCAACTGATGTTAATATACAGCCACAATTATCTGCAGCATGGGCTTAACTCAGGGTTGAAAATTAGCTGGCAGATTGTGTAGTCAGCTTCCTGCTCCTAAGAAGCTGGCCAGCCTGGTCCAAAGGAGATGTTAACAGCGTGTCAATGACAGTGATATGTGTCATTTCTTTCAATTCTGCAATGTGGAACTGGAAGCTCTGTCCATTTAACACCTTGTGTTTTCATCTTTTAATCAAACTCCCAGGCTATAGAAAATTTGCATGGAAATTCACAGCAGAACTTCTCCTAGGACTTAGTAATTTTCTCCAGCATGGAACATATTTTGAGAACAGGTAATTCATGGCAACATATTCCTATGGGAGCAAATCTAAAATGAGAATAGCTATGAGAAAGTGAAAATAAAATATTTTGAGCCTTAAAAGAGATTCCTTATGAATTTGATCTCGTGATAAGAAGGTATACTGAGGTTATTCTTATTAACTCAGATCTGATTCTCATATGCCTAGTAGAAAAGTGTGTGAGGTCTTTAAGTTAAGAGAGTGAGCATTGGAAGTCTTGTTTTTGCTCTTAAAGTTTGAGATAATGGGAATTATCTACAAGTCAGAATAGAACCTTGACTATTTTCTTCAATAATTGAGGTCTTGAAAAGGATTGAATACATATAAATGTTCATTACATAACTCTTGTAGTAAAAGTAAGGCTAAAGATATTTCTTATCAGTAGTCTTTCACAAAGATTCTTCCATGTTATTAAAGTTATATATATTTTTTATGTCATTTTTGTTGCCACATATGTAGGGCAGGTTTTAATGGGAATAGCAACATAGCTATTAGCTAATAAATACATTTACAGTGTGAGAGAAAATAAGATGATATCTGTTGCAGTATACTTGGCTGAAGTAAAATATTCAACCATTCAAACACAAATCATGATTTTTTAGTAAGTGATGAATTGCTATTGCTTTTTTAATCATCATTTGCTTTCCCAACCTATTAGGTTGGGAATAAATGATGCTGCACTTCAGTATTGGAAGAATTCTGCAAATGCCATAATTGCCTAACAGAAAAGAACTGGCTATATTTTTGAAACAGTTAAAGTATTATTTGTGGATTGGTGAAAGCTTGACAAAAATTACCATTGCATACTTCATTTCTCTTAAAGTGGATGATACAGTATTTTTTAGCAAGTAGGTTCTTTATCAACTCTTAATATAAAGTTTGGTTTGAAAATATCAAGGAACCCTTTCCTACTACTCATCATGGCCTCAGGAAAAGTCTTGCATATGAGTAGAGGTGGGTTGCCTAATTTTATCTTTTTTTTTCTAATTCCTTGTACAACCTAAAAATTGGTGTTTGTTTTAGGTTTCTTTCTATCTTATTTTATTTATTAAGAAATTGTTAATTATAAACGGATGGGTTCATACCTAGTCCTGTAACTATCTCCCTTAAAAAACAAGAGAAAAGGCAACAACAACAAACATCTGAACCCTGCAGCCTTACTCATCTCTTTACCACCACTATTACACCTCCAGTACCAACTCTGAGTGTGGCAGCAGGGGGATAGTACTGGGAGATGGTTTCAACTATGAGGATTAGTGTGTGTTTGTCCATGTGTATGTTTTCTTCATGAATACTGATTGAGGCCTTAATAGAGGAGATGTCAGGGGAACATAAGCTGTTTGGGTTTTCTGCAGGCTCAGACGGACTTAGTTTCTGTCACTTGCAGTTAGGCCAGAAAGTACAGTGGATTGCCCTTTATTCTGTATTTTCTTGTGATACCATAACTCAGTGTAATGGAAAGTTGGCTCTGCTTTCCACGGTGATGTTCCCTCAGTAGGAAAAGTGTCTTGCTGATGGTGAAACAGCAACTTTTTGTTTCTCTGTACGGGCAGAAAGTGATTGTTTCCTTCTTGCCAAGTGTGGTAAGTTTTTGCTTTTGGAAGGGGTGATTTGTTGTTTTGACTTTTCATCTCCAGTGTGTAATTTCTCTGCATTACTTCTTCCTGAGCTTACTGTTAATCCTCACATACTCAAATTGTCCTTTCCTTGGGTGAAGAACACCATGTAGCTCATTTTTTTCATCACTTCTACAATTTGATGTAAATTGAACAAATCAGAAATTGTGAAATTGCATTTCTGCTACGCAGATCCAACAACTGTGTTTGCAAAATACTTTCTTTCATACAGCTGGGTTCTCTCTGCATGCTGTCAAAGCAACTAAGGGAGCATTGATACACGTGTTCAAAAAGCCTCCTCTGGCTATAGAAGATTCCTTCGAGCAGGTGCATTCTTCTGCTGTGGTCACAGATCACAGGATCCATTCATATGCCAGAGTGATTCACAGCTGCCAAAATGGGAATAAAATGTCATTTCTGGTGACTCTTTTTTTTTTTTTTTTTTAATAACTCAGTCAAGTGTATGGGAAAGTCTTATGAAACTTAGTTGTGACTTGAGCCTCAGTTCAGGAACACCTTTTAATTGGTTTCACTGGGGCATCAAAAATATTTCCTGCAGTTAATTGTTGAATTGGGGACAAATGCTATAGGATTTTGCGGATAGTTAATAAATGTGTTCTAGAAGGTCTGCAGACATGAATAATCCCATAGCTTTTGTTGTTCTCTAATAGCACTCCACAAATTTATATTCCTCTATTTCCTTGATTACTTTCTTCTACAGTAAAACTTACGATTTTTTATTCTGTCTGGATGTGGCTTTGCCATACAGCAATCAGATGCGAAACCTGCACCCTCTTCTTTCCAAGTAAGAGTTGGGAGATGTGTTAAAAACAGCTGGAGAAGAGATTTGCACAGTACACTCAGGCCAATGGGAAGTGTTCTGAGGACTAGAGAAACAGAGATTAGCTTGAAAATCATTTACATATTATGGTACATATGGTGACTGTCTTATTTTCCTTCTCAAACAGTTGTGAGACCATTAAAAGTCAGTGTGCTTCTTAACAGAAGTGGCTGAGTTTTGAAAATGAGAGGAACAATTGCTGTGTGCTGTTGACAGATGAGTTTGTAACATGTTCTGGGATTCTTTTCCATGCTGTAAATTTAAATTATATCTTGTTGTGTGCCTAGTTAAAGAACAGAATATGTCACAGTAGAGAAAGAGAAAACCAGGAACAGGCTGTGATCCTGTTGACAATTGTGTAAGTCTAGACCACCTCTCCATCATTTTTTATCCCAGGATAAATGAAAGCAATGTAGGGGATCACTGGGGAAAAAAGCTAAGAAACAAACAGCCCAAAATAATATTGGACAAATCATAATAGCAATTCTTATATTTCAAGTGATAAACACTAAGAACAAAGGCAAATTGTAGACATGAACAATATTGGAAATGAATCACAAGATTCATAATAAATTTATTTATTTGGTGATTGTTTTCAATCGTTCCTTTTGCGTGTTGCATTTTTTTTTTTTTTTTTTTTTTTTTTTTTGCAAGTTGTATATTTTTGTGATGTTTTTGCACCATCTGGCAAATGCTAGGAAAATAAACATGGGAGTAAGGACCTGCTCATGTTCTACCAATGCTGCATACCTAAAATCCCAACTGTGGGATCAGAAAAGGACTTCGCTCTTGTCTTGTATTGCTGGCCATATTAGTTGACCAAGGCAAAATGCATTATATTTATTGCCTTTTAAGAAGAACATTTAATGAGTATTTCCAGAAGTAGAAAATGAACTTATATTCCATACTATGAGCGATGTGGAGACTTGAAAAAATGTCAGCACCTAAATTTAACAACGTATTTTGGAAGTGTCAAGAAACTCTAGTGCGTTACTGCTTCTCCACCTTTTTAAAATGTTTCATTATTAATGTCTGCCTTTGTTGTTATTATTTTTTTAAACTATGATGTGCTTAAAGAGAATGTATGTTATAGACTTTAGTGTGGCAGGCTCTATTACTGCTATTAAATTATAGGTTTACTTGTTTTTGTTATCTTGGGAATAAGTGTGTCAGTACTCCTGGGCATTTTGGCTGCATGAAGTCATTAAAGTGGCACTGACAACGACCCCTGTTGCTTTACAAAAGGAAAAGATGAAAACTTTCTTGTTGTGTTTAAGTGACAGGAGGAATTTAGGTATGTTATCCAGAGTGCAATTATTTGTCTTGGAGCACAGACAAGGCAGTGAGACTAACAACAAGTTTAATCCCATAAAAAATAGCATGGAAACTTTAATGACCATGTTTTCTCACAATCTGGAATGTATGATGTCTCTAAAAGACTGCTTTTGTGATTCAATTTTCAAAAAGACGTAATTAGAAAATCCATAATTCTGGTGAATTTACTTTCAACTGCTCTTTATTTCTTATTTTTTTAAATTATTTATTTTATTTTTTTAAAGAGAAGTGGTTTTGTTCTGTTATATTCTTGCCCTGTTCAGCACAGCCTTGTGATGTCAGGGAGCTAGTCTTGGGAGGAAGCAGCTGGTCTGACCCCATGCCATCCATTGACAGGGAAGCTGTTTCCCTGGCAACAGAAATGATGAGAAACCAAAGAATAGCTCTTTTCCAGTTCGTGTTTCTTTTTCACTCAGTGTTACAGGAACTCATTAGCTTCTTAGGAGGAATCATATAGCTACTATCAATCCAAACTAAAGCTAAATGGAACAGTGTAAATGTCACCACAGTTTTCAAGGTTATAAGCTTCTGAAACCTGCTGCTATCAACATTAATTTTGTATTGAAAAATATTAACAAACCAGACTTTTTCTCCTTTTGGAATTATTCATAGCATTGTATCAAAACAAAGAGGCAAGGAAAAATTACTACACTGGCTTTGGCTTATGCATTGTGCAGGATGCATTTGACTGTGCAACGATGCAGTTTCTGGTTTGGCACTCAGGGTTGTAAAGCTCACATATGCAGTACTACACAAGCCTTCCTTTTTATTAATGCTTCTGGAATTTCAGAGATCCTTAGGAAAAACAACAACAAAAAATTTAGAGACAAGATGCAGCTGGATCGACATATAGATAGTTGACACCAAAGGCATTCTAGTGTTTCCATGCCTGTGCGAGTAAGACATTGCTGCTCCTGCCTGTGTACTGCTGTACCTTGTGTGAACTTTCAATTCTCGGAAATTTTGCAAATGTTTTTCCCTTGTAACATTTTAGTAAAATGACTATGTAAGTTGTAGGGCAATGCTAAAGGCCTGTTTAACATCACTGAAGAGATCCTTAGGATACATTGTTTGTGTAATTAAAAACTGAGGTTATAGTTTTCAAATACTGAGGTTAATTAATACAGAAACACAACCAAAGCACAATCTCAGGAATTAGTAATACAGTAGTTACCCTATATATAGGATAGAATTCTTATTTTATACTTGCGTTGACTGATTTAATTCACTGATTCACAAGTAATATTTTGATATGTGTGTGTATATATATATACAAATATATTTTGAATTTATTGTTTCTGAAAAATGGCACAGCTATGAAAGTTTTTGAAAGGTTTGAGGATTTTCTGTGATAAATGCCAGAACCAGCTGCTCTCTCAGGGGTCTGAAAGGCCTTCTACTTGCCTGTATGTGTAATGGGGTGCGTGTGTTTTCTGCATTCTGCAGTAAGAAGAAACGGACAATATTTTGTGTAATGATTCAGAGGAAATGTGCTCTTTCCTTTGATAAAAACTCTGTGAAACTGTATTGGTGTCAGCTGAGCACTAGCCCAAACTGAAAGAGCTCTGGGAGGTTTGTGTATTGGATTTCATTGTGAACTATGCAGATTGGAAAATTGTTGCTGTGGTGGTAGGACAGAATTTAGTATTACTATCAGGCGGTAAATATGTAGTGACTTGAGCCTCAGCTGAGTTAGCTTGATGTGGATTTAGAAATGTCTGCTTCTAGAATTGCCAGCTTGGGGACTTGTGTAAAATAGCTCTCTGTGATTTGAGTCTAGACCAATTGTCCCAATCCAGTTTGCCTAGTCTGAGTGTGTCAGAGATCACTGCATTTCTAAATTCTAACTAAATTTCTGCTGATTCTAAGATATCTTGAAGTTCTGGTTAAGACTATTAAGATGATGCCGAGTGAGCAGGTAGCATGAAAGAATGGGAATATGCACAGATATCAAAACCTAAATGTTAACTCTCCAAAAAACTATAGTAAAATGAACAAATAAAAGGTGTCGTAGCTGTGAACAAGCACCATCAAGAAGTCATTTTTATAAAACAAGTTTTTGTCAAAAGCTTCATGCTTTCAAGCATTATTATGATTACTAGTTATAAATCTTTATTATGGTTACCATGCTGTTTTAAGCTGTATAAATATGATATATTTAAATGTCTTAATAGCTACTGCTCTTGTAGTTACTCAGTGGCTTAAACAGACCACCAATCGGGTCTTTGGAGATGCATAAAACCTAGATTATGGCTTCCCCTCCCCCTTTTTATGAAGTGTTAAAGCTGAGAAATAGGTGTATATGAATGCCTCCTTTGTTTTGGATTGTGATATGAGAAATTTTTATGCAACATCAGGCTCAATTCATGTGAAGCTAAAGCTCTTAAAGCCTACAGACACTGATCTCTTTCAGAAAAGGTAACATCCATCCTCCGGCCCAGTGTGTAATTTTGTTGCAGTGCCATTTCATAAACAGGCATGTTTCGGAATTATGTTTTTGTTTGTCTCTGGCTTTGTAACTAAAACTAAATATCAATTAACTGTATCTAGTTAGAAGTTGTTGGTGATCCGGAGTCAGAGAGGGGATGCTGTGTGGATACTTTACGGCAGTGATTCCCTAGGGCAGTTCACGTACTCTGAAAACAACGCGACTCCCAACAACATGTTTAATATAAGCTTTAACCTTTCGTTCTCATCACTGTTGTTTTGGTTTTTCCTTTGTTTGTGTGTTTTTAGCTAAATACAGGGTCCCTTCTGCTTCTGCCTGTTGGCTTATTTTTTTTGTTGTTTTGTTTTGAACTCCAGCATTTATACACCTGCTTCACAGAGTGATGGAATAGCACGTTATTCCCTGTCAAGTCCAAATATTCTTGTTCCTTATTCTTCCCAAAGTATCTGTATAGAGTCAGAGACAATTCTGATGTTTCTTTCATTCCTAACCTCTTACTGGAGTTTCCCAAAGTGAAAACTACAAACGCACTTTGTTTCTTCTTCAGTGCTGTTATGCCTGGCTCACAAACAGTGCTGCCAAATGAAATGCTAAAAAAAAATTCATAAAAATTCAAACAAAATGTGTTACTTGAAAGGTTTCCGAACTCTCTGCTCTGCTTCTGCTTTAGAAATGGGCTGTAAAGCAATTTATTATTATTACTGTTATTATTTTGGGGATATAATCTAATTAGCCATGATCAAGGCAAATGTATGAATGCAGCACAGACACAGACTGAAAGATGTGAAGATAATGGAGTCTCACATCTATGAGTGGGGTTTCAGTGACAGTGGAATGAAAACTGCTTCTTGCACTATTTTTTATTTGTGGGAATAGCTAACCTGCCTGATAAGGCATGAATCATGTATTTCTTCTTCCTCCTCACACTGGATGATACTCTAAACCTCAAAAATCTTAAGCATAGCTTTTGAAAAAGGTTTGGGATGCTTAGGGAGAAAGTGTATTTTGGGGCACTATAGTCTTGACACTAGAGGTTCTGCTCTGACAGTACTCAAACGTCAGATTCGTCATACCCTGTCAGCGAGGAACAGTAGGTGACAGCAAATGAGGAATGCTGGCTGAAGCAGACACTTCTCGAGGCCTTGTGAAATGCAATCTATCCTAATAAATCTGGCTGGGATTTTCACCAGTCATGGTTGTGCTGGGAGAGGATATCAAAACACAGTTGGTACACAGCAGTCCAGCATAGGGACCTCCTTAAACCCCACTCGTGTGTTAAATAACGCGCGCACACACACACACAAAAAAGAAAGGATTCATTAGAAATATTGGATCTATTGACTAAACCACTGATCAAAGACTAACTCAGGAAGCTACAGTAAATGTTGCCACTGTGGATATTAAATTTTTTCTTATAACAACAGAATGTGAAAAGTGACACTTATGTCTTTCTGAGGCTTGAATGAAACTCCAGATATGTCTGAAAAGTAGCTAATTCTCTGCTCTCCTGACGTGCTTTTTCTTTCTGTAGCAGAGCTGCATTTCAGGGTAGCTGTTCATTATATAGGCACTCATTCTACAACACAAGTTAAACAGTCCTTCAGATTTTGGGAACCCTCTGGGCACTAGTCTCCTGCTTGAACTGTTTGAAGTCTGTGTCGAGAGCCTAGAGATGAAAGAACTGCTCTCTCACTGAGTATAGGAATGATGTGTAATGAAATGTAATTTACCTAAATGCTATTGTACATTTTAAATGCCATGGTACAGCTGTCAGTATAAGTGCAGCTTTGAACAGTGGTGGTGACCTGAACTATACCAGCACCAAAGCCAGTTCTAGAAGAGGGGACTGGTGTTGCTTACACTAAAACAGATTGATAACTATACAACCTTCTTTGGAGCAGTAATTGCTCATAAATAGTGCTAGCAGTTGTGAGATCACACAGACTGCCCTTGCTACAAATTCATTTGCAGGCAAGCTTGAGGGGAGCAAGAAATCTTGCATTTCCTTGTGGGAGGTGTTGAGCTAGAAAGGAGTTTATCTTGGATTAACAAGTTCCTAGTGGGTGGAGGAGCTCAGCACCTGTTAGCTTTCATTTGAAGCTCAGCTTCTTTGAAAGCTCAGCATGCTGTATCACTTCCCTGGAGATAATGCTTTGAAAAATAAGTGCTCAAGAATCAAACCATCCAGAATAGGATATTTCTGTTTGATTTGAGGAAGATACTTCCTGTGCAGCTGGATATGCATGGTTTTCTGTTGTCCTAGAAATGAGTTGTAAATGTATGAAATCTACTCTAAAAAGAAAAAAAAAAGTCAAAAAAACAAACACACAAAAACAACAACAACAACAACAAAACAAACAACAACAAAAAAAGAAAACCACAGAGTGCTTGAATTGAAATTCAGATTACACTGGCTTAGAATAAGAGTCATTAAACAAACAAACAAAAAAGAAAGAAAAAAGAGAAATCCCTCTTAGACAAAGGGTTGTCTTCATCCACTGGGACACTTATTGATCCACGAGCTCTTTGATTCGATTCACTTGAGGCAGAGATGCTTGATAATTACAGAGATATTAATTTAAAAACCAAAACACATACCCTTTTTGCACACACTAAACAACCATCCTGTCTTGCACAAATTAGCAAATTGTGTGTGCTGCATGTGAGTCCCCATAGATTAATTTACAGATTGACATGAATTTATCCTTTTGGTACACATTTCTAGCACATTTTAAAAACCCAGAAAACAAAACATAGCAACAGCCCACCCACGTTTGCGGGGGTGGCTGTAGAGAAAGTGAAGTGTTTGGAAATCCTTTTTAAATACATGGTGATGTTACATTTCTAGAGCATGCCTACTTATTTGAGCAGTCGATGCCCCAAGGTTCTATGTCAAACCTGGTCTTAATAATGAAGGATTATACTGCATTTTCTAATACTAGTGCTGGTCTTCTTTTGAGCATTCAAATAATGACATTTCTACTATGTCTATCATGGAAGATTATTTTACATGGTAACAGATCTTGTCTGTAGGAAGTTTTTGTTATTTGTTTCCTAAAGCTCTTTATCGCCTTTCAAAGACTATAGTGAGTCATATGCTCTTTGATAACTGTCTTGAAACATCTGTAATGAATCTCACTCTAGAAGAAATGCATGAATTCCAAGATGAGGATAAATAATGTTAGAAAATCAGGTGAAGATGGAAGTGTGAGGCTGAATAATGTCACAATATATATTTTATATCCATGCATTCAGTTAAGAAAAATTGAAGAGGGCAGAACAATTTGCTTTTAGTTCTGGCATAAAAATTATCTCCCAACTTCATGTTTCTGTTCAGAATTAGAGGAAGTCTTGTTTAATCTGCTCAAGATTGACTACAGCATTCATCCAGATTTTCGAAAACAATTCTTCCAGTTCTTGAAATAAAAGTATCATTCTAATTTTTTCTTAGACTCAACAAGATTATATTTGGTTATGAAAATACAACTGAGTCTATTCCAAATGACACTTGTGCCTCTTATTTTATAGACTGGCTTAACATGGTCTTAAGAAATCTGATTTTGTAGGAATGAAGGACTAACATTATTTAAACTAGTCTTCCCTAAAGAGTTAGAAATGCACGTTAACCAGTTGATTTCAGTAATGTTGGGAATTTTATCCTGTGACAGCTGAGGGACATTAGGGATGCAAAATTACAACCTAGCAACATATTATTAAATCTTTATACAAAATACAGGTTCTCTACTAATTCTGTAATGAATTAATAGATATTACAGGGGCAGCTTGTGTGTGTTGTTGGCATAATTGACAGATAGAGACTGAGCTTAATTAAAATAAGAAATAAGAAAATGTGATGTAGTTTAGTCTGTAGTTTCCCAATCTTTATCTTTTTTTACCTTCCGCAGGTCTATTTTGGCCTGTATCAGCAACAGGCCCATTATATTTAAAGAGTTAAGAACAAGAAAAGGGGAAACACACTAAAGAAAGAGGGCTTGAAGTTTTGTTCCATCTTGACTTGTCTTCCAGAATTGAAACAAAAACATTATGCTTGCTCTAAAACATTGGAGTTGGTGTACAGATACCCGTGTAGGACAGCTATAAAAACAAAAGTAGTCAGCAAAATAAGAGTTTTGCATGACCTTGCTGGGAAGGGGGTAAGTGCAACATGGGCCTTTGGAATTCGTATGTGTGAAGAAAACGGGAGAGCAAGGAGCTGATACGTGAGCTCACTGTGTGGCACAGCAAGCTGTGACTTCTCAAAAGGAAAATTAAAAAATTATACGCAAGGAAGGTGAGCCGCAAAAGGTAATGCAAGGGGAAGGACAGTGTATAGCCTGTGTGTATTTGCTTGAAGGTTGGTATCACTCAGTTGAAAAAGTAGTGATTTTACAGTTAATCTTATTCTCATGACTAGAACCTAGTGTAAGTGACATGAAATTAAATGTCTAAAAGCTGTGGTGATTGTCTTTGAAGAGGTCCTAATGGTATCTTGTTTTCTGTCTTTCCTTCATTTAAGTACATTGGGTGATGTCTAATCAGAAGAAACCTTGAAATACAGCTTCTGAAACCTTTGTCTAGGTCTTTGGCTAGAATAAATGATGCCAGCTGTAATGGTTGCCTTAAGGCGAGACAGATTTATAATATTTGGAGGAGTTTATGAAACAGTTATAATAACTTCCTTCACATCTTGTAAATTATTAATTTACTTTCCGTGGTCACCTTCTGTGGGTAAGTTGGTGTGCAAATTAATCTGCAAGCTGTCCACAGGAGAATATTTAAGAGAATATTGAAAACTCTTGTATACGCTTTCAAATGTACGTCAGACACCTGAATCTCAGGGTTATAGTCTACACAATACAAACACGTATTTTGTTCATAAAATAGATTTAGGTTAACTTGATTGAGGAATTAGAAATGTACAGGAATCCATCATTATCTTCAGATGAAAAAGCATGAGTATTTTCTAAGAAGTTAAATTATCAATAACATAAAGTACTTGAAAAAAATTCAAGAGTAGGGCAGATGCTGTAATTGCCTATGTATTTATTACAAAGTATTTATTTATTTATTTTATTTAAAAACTACTAAGGCAGGAGGGG
This sequence comes from Odontophorus gujanensis, assembly GCA_013399175.1. Lineage (NCBI taxonomy): Eukaryota > Metazoa > Chordata > Aves > Galliformes > Odontophoridae > Odontophorus > Odontophorus gujanensis. The sequence continues at coordinate 383,722 of VXAB01014054.1, forward strand.
GTGATGAATTATTAAATGTATTCCTCTTCTGTTTAAATGCACTGAAATGTGTTGTATTTCTAAATACAGTACTGCTGATTGGCAGCATTTGTATTCTGAAGGCTAAAGGTCAAGAGAAATTATTTGAGTTATAGATATTGTTTTTCCTGTAAGGAATACAAATTTTTTTGTGTGTGTATTTATCTACTTATTTCCATATATGTACACTTCTATAAATAAAATACTATACTTTTTCTTTTTTTTTAATGGCAGTGTAAAAATAGGAAATAGTATTCATAATGGTGAAAAAAATAGGAAATAGTATTCATAATGGTGAAATGTGGATAAAGGACAATGATTTCCATGAAATCTCCTGGAATTAAAAAACTGTTTCCAAAGCATATCAGAATAACTAATGTGGTTGCTTTTGATGCTTATTGATAGAAATATGGACAGTATTGAAAAAATGGGCGATTCAAGGCAGTGATGAATCTTAGAAAAACAATGTTAGGGAAATGATTGCCAAGAAAATGAAGATGACTAATGTCAGATGAGATGCAAATGAAGCTGAATAATGTTGGATGGTAATTGTTAAGTGGACATGAACAAACTGAGATGAATGATAAGAAATGATGAATGTTGAATAGGAAGAAGTAAATGAAGATAAACAACACCATATGAAGTTTAGTTGGCAACTAAGAAGGGAAAAAGGCTTTCTTTTTCAGATGGTTTACACACACCAGATTGCTGAGTAAAGCCTTTTCTGGGTGAATTTGTGTGTTTGGAACTCCAGGAAAATGGTCTGTCAATTAGATGCCACAGAAAAAAAAAAATAAATCCCAGTGATTTCTTTATTATTATTATTATTTTGTGAAACAATACAAATGTATATTTTCATCTCCTGGTGCCTGGCCTCCTGCCTGGATTTTGTTACAGATGAGATATGCTTCTTGTAGTGAGCTTCTCATTTAAAGAACAGTGTCATGCTGTGACTGCTAACGGAAGCAGAAAGGCTTATTAATGCTTCTTCATTACAGTCAGGCTTTTAACTTTGAATGTCTCTGTTTTTTATGCTTACCTATTCCTCCCTTGTTGTTGAATTTTAAATTGAAGTTACTTAGTGCTCTTTTCTTGCAACAAACATGCAAAAACTTTTTTGTTTAATTAATCTAAAAGGAATATTGTGTATTATATTTTGTTCTTGGATTGGTTGTACATTTGAGAAACTTAGACCTGGAGTATTCAGTCCTGCTACTAATGACAAGAGACCCAAGCTACTGAGGTCCAAAATGAGAGGCAGCTGGAAGGATGAAAACATAACTTGAGACGAGATTCAGTCAGATCATCGTAGGCATCTAAACTAGAAAACCTCAAGAGGCATATTAATAGGGCTTCCTTTATTATGGATCTTCTGAGTTCTTATATGACTCAATGGTTTCTCAAATATTTGTGTGGTATTCTGTGTGTAGCATCTGCTTTGTGGAGAGCAAATTATTATTACCTACTCCTAATTAATAGGCTTTTTTTTCTATTTCAAAACAGAGAACAATACAGAACTTACCAGATTATGCCATTCTGGTAAGGAACATTTTCATGGGGCAAAAATGTGTGCTGCTTGCATCAGTCCTGCATCTGGGTCTCCTTGGCTCTTTTTGTGTTTGTTGCCCTGAGTACTCTGAACAGGCAGAGCATGTTGGGGAGCCAGTCTCTGACTCCCTCCTCAGCTCACCTTGGCTGAATCACCTGCAACTAAGAATTTTCCATAACAGTTTCACTTTGGATGCCTCAATTTTATAAGGCTGTACAATTTTCTTCCATGGTCTCCAGTTAGATGACACAAAACCAGTGGGCTCCTTAGACTGATTTTATTAAGACTTGTACTTTTTCATGTCATCCTGCTACCTGGCACTTGATACCTGTACTTAAGAAGAAGTAAAAAGAAAAATATTTTACCAGAAATGTCTCTTTATTCTCTTAGATGGCTATTTCCTCCTGTAGTAATCGTACTTCTTGACAAAGGTTTTGTGGGATGGATTCACGTGCCATCCATGATTGATTTGCAGTCTACCTGGCAGACTGTGGGCGTGATAATCTACCAATCTAGAGAGTGATTGGAAAATGATTGTTAAAAAGAGGTGAGATCAGCCACTGTAGATAATGTTGTTTTTTCCATGTTTGATATTTACTATTTAACTGGATAGAGGAATGGTGGCTAATTATGAGGAGCATGGAGGGGGGGGAGGGGAAAGATAAGGTGTTTTTTGGTATGAGGAAGGGCCAAATATGCCTATTTTCTGAAGCTTTAAATGAGATTTAAATGTAAGAGAATACAGGGAGCTTTACCCACCCAATCAGATAGGAAGCACTGTCTTAAAGCGTGAGATTTTAAGTTCAAGACTATTTTTTACCCTGAGCAGTATTTTGACAGCAGCCACGGATGTGCAGACCGATGTCCCTCAGTCATGCTCTTCATTTTTCTCTCATCTGTAACGCCTCTTTTAGCAAGTAACCAGACCAGTTTTTGCCTTCTGTGAACCTTGTGAGATAGGGAATTTTAGGTCAAATGTAGTGCTGGAGCAAAATGAACAACTCCAACCAGAACTGGTTAGCAGTGGATTTTTTACTATTTGGAAATTGTGTATTTCACATATTTAACCCTAAGTTGATAAAGTAAAATTTAATAGCTTTTCTAATTTTGATTTGGTTGAAATGTTTCAGTTTTTATTGTGTTTAGAAGACCAGATTTTCAAACATATAAATTCAGAAACAGTTGATTAATCCTTCCATGCTGAATTAGTGAGAAAGGGATGTTATACCATTTAAGTAGTTTCTTTTTATAGAGAATTTTCTTAAAAATTGTCAGTTCAGTTAATCATTTTTTGATAGAGAGAGCTCATATTGAGGCTATTGAAGCTATTTTTTTTTTTCTTTTGTCAGTTCTAAGTCATTACGGAGAGTATTTCTTTTAAGGGTCATTGGGTCTCTCTATTACTGTGGAGAACTCTGAATCATACAGGTTATTGACTAAATTGATATCAAGTAACTGAGTTATCTGGGTCCATTCTCACTATGGCCTGCCTATTGGAGCGAGTACAGTGATAAATTTCAATTCTGGTCAAGTATTTGGCTGAAACTAATGTATTTTGCATATCACTTAGACTGGCAAACTTTGTTCTCTATTGTCCAAGCACTGGAAAGAAACAGTTTGTGATTTTATTTTATATTTACACCAAAATCATCATCTCATCCCAAAATGTCTGTCCAAGCAGCTTCTATAAGTACAAGGTGTACTGAGGAGAAATCAGTGTTTAGTTAGTTTGCAGTGAAGTTTAATTATTCCTTTAGTTACAACTATATTTATGTGTTTTCATAATGGTACATATGTACATATATGTATATATATATGTATAAGTTTTGAGCAACCTGGTCTACTGGAAGGTGGCCTTGCCCACAGCAAAGGGGTTGGATCTAGCAGATCTTTAAAGTTCCTTCCAACCCAGGCCGTTCCATGACTCTATGATAAGAGCTATCATATTTTTTTGCCTAGGTTTAAGCAGAAATTGTTTAACACCAAGATATGTTATATTGCAAACACATTAATAAACTAGGAAATTTTGAAATGCATTTAGATGATTAATTGTGGCCATTACAAGATTCAGATAACAGTGAATAGTGTGGCTATTTTATACTGTCCTACACAGAATTAGTAGTCAGAAAATAGAAGTAATTATCTCCTATAGGAAAACCAGGCCTAAAAGTTCATGCCACAGTATCTTTTGATGTTTAATTGTTCTGTGTCATAGAAGAACTGTAGAAAACTATATTTTAATCTGTAATGCTTAGAAGTATTACTTTAAAAAAAAAAAAAGTAATCTTTACAGTTAGTAGGAAAATATGGGGATATTTGAGTTGAATCCAATGAACATCAATGAATTGCTAACAACAAAGAACAAAAAATGTATAAATAAATAAAGTACCCAACAATTACTGATGCTACTACAGTTGCAAATCCTCCACAAGATCCACTAACATTTTACAGTCTGAGGAGCATCATATAGTTAAGAGGAGTAAAAAGCAAAGTATGTGACTACCTGCTCCAGCTGTTGGTGCCCGAAGTCATCACTGGGACCTAGGGCCTTTACCCAGGCTGAGGCTAGGATATGCTCAGTCAGGACACTGATAACAGTTAAACACCTTAAATTTGTAGTTTTGAGGATGGAAATATAGGTTCATGTTAAGAATATTGCTAATTGCTGTTTTCTGGTTTTCTTCTTTTGGTATATGTGTGCGTGTGTGTATTGTTTGTGGTTCTTCTTGGATATTTCAGCCATTAAGCAGTTAGTATAGATAAGCTAAATACAGGAGGTCTATGCCTAAGTTCACAAACCTAGCATTCCTTTAGTTACTGAATTGCCTTTTATATGTATGCCATGGTCTGTAACAATGAAAGATATTTATAAATAACCATGTGAAGTGCTTACACACTACTGAATCAGATAAATGTTGAATTATAGTTTAGTTGAAATAATTCAATTCTTTCTTGGTCCTGTAGTATGTAGCGCCTAGAACTACTTCGTTTGTGGTTTTTCTGTGTACCTTGTTTCTGTAGTGTTCTCGTAACCCCCTGACATCCCACCTCCCTGACACCTGTAAAAAGAAGTGAGTTTATTAATTATCACTGCAAATGTTACCAGAAAAAATGTATTGAAATAGCTTCAAGTATCATGTCTCCAGAACCTAAACACTTTAGAAACAATGGTATTTTCTGCCTTAACTAACAGACAGAGGCTGATCTTGTGGTACTGGGATAGAGATCTCCTGTTAAAACAGGACAAAACCATCTATAATAATGGAGAATCTTGAAGAGGGCCGAATTAACTGACAGTATGCAGTGGTAGGCTTAAGGTGAACTAAGACATTAAACTCTGATTAGTAGCAATATATACTTCTATCCAATTGTCCATTCTTCAATTCTTTCTTACTATAAATATGCTGGAAAAAAACATCAGCAACAAAACAGTCTATTTGGCATACGTGTGTTTGGCTGTGTTTTCATCTGTTCTACCTTGTTACTGTTTGAGTTTATTCTTGGAGAGGCAAGGCAGTGAACAGTGTAGCTGGAATGTGTGTCCTTATGAGCTGTTCATGGAAGCAGGGCATAGTTCCATATGGCATCACTTCTCACATCCTCATGTAGAGAGAGAAAATTCAGTGAAACACAAATATTTTCTTGGCTTCTTATATCTTTGGCTTTAAGCTTTAAAGTGCCCCCCAAAAAAGAAAGCAATTCTGATAGTCCTGTCGTGGTGATTGCCTACCTGAATGAAACTGGGACTAATGAGGTCTTGATATTGCACTCGTTACTCAGGCAAGGCTTTAATTAACTGAGGTGACAGGTCTTTAATGCCTTATCCTCGAGCACCTTCTTCCTTTTGTGGTGCTTCCCTTCAGCTTCCAATTAAAAAAAAAAAAAAAAAAAAAAAAAAGGATTAAATTATNAAGCCCTTATCCGCGGCCCCCTTTTTCTTTTTGTGGGTTTCCCTTTTGACTCCAAAAAAAAAAAAAAAAAAAAAAAAAAAAAAGGATTACATTAAATGCAGGATTCTTCATTTTATTGTAATAAAAGTATTTATTATGAAGATAAATGCAATTTGTTAATTTTTTTTTAATTTTCAATGTTTCATTGCATACTGTTGGCACTGCAAGATAATAAATATCTCACAAGCTCAGGTTTTGAAAAGGCTACAAAATTATAATGAAGTAACATTTTTTGTTCTTTTCCTGTGGTTCTAAGTCGTTATTAGTTGAAACTCATGCCTGTCAAACCCTGAAGAATAAACTTTTTGAAGCAGCATCTGTCTTTCCTAACAATGGGTATGAAATTTCTTTTGAGTCATCTCCAGTTCCAAATATATTTGTTTTCTTATCTATTGAGTCTGCAAAATATCTATATGCAAGTCTCTGTATGAGAGACAGAAAAGATTTACCAGAGGCACACTTTTCTTATACTATGAGCAAATCAATGCTGTGCCCTTGGAGTCATCCAAATCCCAGAACATAGCTCTTTTATAAACTTGTAAATTGCAGAAAAATACTAAATCATTTTTTTTCTATGCACTGGAATTGTATTTTGTTCTACAGATCAAAATGAAGCTGCCTAATAATGAGGCTAGACTAAGGTTCCTGGCAAAGTTGCTTTCATTCTTATTCAGCTGGCTCATCGGCAGGATGCCTTCAGACTTTGCTAGCCTTTGTATTACCACTTTATTTCTATTCTGTAGCTTCTTTTTTGAAGCTTCACTGACATCTATGAAATTTCACATTAAAAAAATTACTAATTCATTTGGAGTTTACTGAAAAATCATTGTAAATTAGATAAGATTCACAATTTCAAAAGCAGTTCTCCTTTGCGTGATTACTGTATACCACAGTGCATCTGGCACACAACAAAACCAATTGGTTTAAGCTCCTTAATAGCACAATTGCTTTTGAGTTATTTAACTGCTGATGCTTACGTTAGCTGGGAGAGGTAGATGATCTCAAGAAATATGGAGTCTAGCATTTGCTGTGAACATATGGTCTTCGTAATCAAGAGAGCAAAATTAAAGACTAGAAAATCATTATCAGTTCTAATGTAGCTCTAGTAGCGGAGACTATGGAAGATCTTCCATTCTCATCTCTCTCTACAACAATTGGAAGTAGTAGGGCAGTAAAAGATAGTTCCAGCTGGTTACTCCATAAATCCCTAGTTCCAGGTCTGCTGAGTGAGGCAGCTCACAGGTTTCTGTCACGTCTAGGCAACTTCTGTGAGTTTGTGCCTGGCTCTGTGAGGAATCTCATGTGTGACTTACGGATCTGAAGAATTGAGATGATCTTTTATGAACTGCTGTTCCTGCCCCAGCAGTGTTCTCTCAGTGGTGATTTCAATCAATTTTGTGGGCAAACCTAAGTTTTTGAGTTCTTATTTTGGAACATGTTAAGTATTTTTTTATCTCTGTAAATGTGTGGCTATTTTGTTGCAAGGAAAGTAATTAATTGTACATTGCTTTTCAATTTAGGACAATGTGTTCACAAGATAGCATTTGCAAAATCAGTTGTCTTTACTTCTAGTGTAAAGTAAATTGAAAAGTATTGATTTTTAGCTCACCTGAGAAGGAGGTGTGAAGGATGAGTTATGCTGTGCAGTAGCGGACCACAGTTCAGTAGTTGACATACTTGGATTTGTGCATGGCATTGACCAGCTGAATTTCTCAGTGTTTCTGAAAGCCAAGTAAGAGCTTCATTGAGCAGGTCTCCTTTGGACTCTAATTGCAATGAGAGAAATCTTTTTACACTGTGGTTTGTTGATGGCAGTATGCCAATAAAACTACAAGCCCATTTGTCAGCCTTTCCTTTCTCTTGATAAATGTGTCATTATGTTTCAAATATTTCCTAGATGTGTTTGCAACTGAAAAGCTTAATATTTCATGTTACCTATCCAGTCAGGAAACAAGCTAAACCAATCAAATCATTTTGTAGTTTGGGATGAGAGAGAGGCAATATATTTTGGAGAAGAAGAATGCTGTTAGAAAAAAGATTTTGTTGGCTTCTGATTGACTGTTCTATATAGAGAAATTTCAGCACCTGACTGATGACAGGACCTGTTTTCAAACAAGGGTGACAGAATAAGCTACTTTTCAATTCAAGTTTCCATTTAATTGTATGCCAAAGACATAGTTATGCACAGAATGAAAATTTGAGCCTCACAGGTTGATTTCATGGCTTAGTGTTTCTCTTTGAAAAAAGGTTTACATGACATGCTGCTTTGCTGATGGAAAATCAGCATGTCTCTAGGTTAGGTGGTGGAACTATAACAGATTATATGACGATGTGGCCCCTTTATATCAAGAAAGAAAAGGGACAGGAGTTCCCTTATGCTTTGTGGGGGTTATCATAACCATCTTTTGTTTTCATCATAGAATCATTTGAGTTGCAAGGGACCTATAAGACCATCTAGCCCAACTCCCCTGCAATGAACATGTGCAGTTACATCAGGTTGCTTAGAGCCTGGTCCAGCCTGGTCTTGAATGTCTGCAGGGATTCAGCTTCCACAGCCTCTCTGGACAACTTGTTACAGTGCCTCACCACCCTTATGGTAAAAAAAAAAAAAAACCACCAAAAAAAACTTCTTCCTTATATCCAGTCAAAATCCTACTCCTTTAGATTGAAACAATTGCCCCTTGTCCTATCTGAGCAAACCCTGCTAAATAATCAGTCCCCTTCTTTGTTACAATTCCCCTTAAGATACTGATAGGCCACTATCAGGTCTACTTGGAGCCTTCTCCAAGCTGAACAACTCAGCTCTCTCAGCCTGTCCTTGTAGGAGGGGTGTTCCATCCCTTGAGTCACTTTTGTGCCCTCCTCCGGATGTGCTCCAACAGGTCCACATCTCTCCTGTACTGGGAACTCCACATCTGGACACAGTACTCCATCAGCATTCTGAGATGCTGATAAGACTAAACAAAGATTATGTAGCCATAGTCTCACTTTCTTTAAGATGTTCTGTTATTAGTGAGTTTCTTAATGCCTCTATTGAATGCAGTCTTGTTTAGTTGCCATTAGAAATGTGACATCAGTTCAAACTTGAGCACTCTCAAATTATTTTCTCTCACACAGGTTAACTGGATGATCACAGATAGAAAATGTAGGTCCAGTTGATTCATCAAGCTAATTAATTTAATTACTTCATCAAGATCAGTTGTGCCAAAATATTTGACAGGAAACTTAGACTGTGCTGAAAATACTTACATTACACTTCATGAAACACTTATTTGAAAAACATCAAACAATTATGCAAACAGAAATATTGACATGCCATTGAAAAAAAAAAAAGAGGGAAGCTTTTAGACTGATTTAAAACTTAATGTGCAAAAAGACATAGAAAACGAATTGATACTTTGATATACAAGCAAAACTGAAAATAAAGGTGAAATGTAGGACTAGTGGGTTTCCAAATAAATGAGAAAATGAAAATGATCCTACTTTCCATTTCTGAATTGAAGGTGGGGAAAGAAGCTTTCACATTTGTTCAACCTACTTTATCTGAACTTTAAGTAGAAAATGTTTCTTTTCCATTATTAAGGCGGAATTTCTTTATAAAAAAAAAAATTCATTTTTAAATGCTCTGAGACAGAAAGTTCAAGTTTCACTTTTACTGCTATTTTTAAATATAAAATATAAATATATTTTATATAAATATAAAATAACTCATCTTTATATTGTTGAATCAGTCTATATTTATTGTGGCTAGAGGAAAATGTAAAGTGAAGTTTCATTAGGGCTAATAGGAATCTCTCATCAGCATTTGAGACTTTTAAATAAAAAAGAAAAGCAACAAGAGATAGTGAAAGGGGTTAGCCTTGCAGCCTTAGTGAGTTATCTTTGCTGGGACAATGATACGATTAAGTTTGTAGCTCAACTGGGAGCTAAAGAGGGTTTTGTTTGGTGGTAGGTCTGAACGTACTGCAGCAAAATGATGCCAAGTAATATCCCAATGGAACTCTTGTTGTATGCTGCAGTTAGGCCTTGAAAAACTTGTTATCAATACACAAAGGCATTGAAAGTGGATTTTGTTTTAAATGAAGATTAAGTCCATTTTTTTTTTTCTCAAGGATCTTCCCTCCCTTATGATTACAGTGCAAGATGCACTGTCATCCAATCTTGTGAACATATGGTTTCTTTTAGCAGGGATGAGTGATTTTTTTTTCCCTCTCATCTTTTCTACTCTGCTCCTTATATTATTCTGGCTTGTTACAAATCTGAACAAGGTAGATTTTTCATGAAATAGAAAAGGTGAAAGTAAGTACTATCACTTAGAGTTTTAAAGAGAGATTATATGTATCACTCTCCAAGCACTGATGGCAATCTCTGTTGTTGCAAGCTAATGTAATCATGCTCTCAGAATAAAGAATTTCTAGGCACTCAGTGCTCTTATTACTGTCTCTGGAGCCAGAAGCGTAAAACATCTTCACACTCAATACTGAAGGGAGACGTGTTATCAAGAAATGAACCATTTTGTTTTGTTTTATTTTCTGTGTATTTTCCACCATCTGTAGGACTGTTAAGTTTTCATTCTGTTGTTTTTTTTTTTTTTTTTTTTTTTTTTTTTTTTTTTTTTAAACAAGGAGAGAATGAAGTCAAGTAGCTGTAGAAGTGTTAATGTCTAAAACATAGAAAATACGTTTTCACATATTGGAATAACAGTTTTTTTCCCTCTGTCCTGGGCATTCTGTCCTAGTCAGGTTGTAGAAAGCAGTCAGAAAAAACTGTAAGCATCTAGTTGACATCAAAAGAGTTGGGCAGGCTTCTCTTTCCCATACTCCCTCTACATGTACCACCAAGCATAGATGGAAGGAAAGCTAATCCAATGTGACTGACAGAAGCTGGAAGTATTATTTAGATTTATCTAAACTAGATAAGAGCAGACCAAGAGTAGCTTTGCTTAAATAAATGGTTTCTTGATGAGCCAATACTCCCAATGAAATGATTTAAAAATGGAAGTACTGGTATAATACTGCTACTTTAGTAGTAAAATAAAAACTGCCTCTAATCAGTGTGTATGCACAAAGTAAAAATCCTGGTCAGTCTGACTAGCCCATACTCATCGAATGTTCCTGTCAACTTGTGAGTATGATCAAGTTTCACAGGATCTGAGTATATACTGAAAACTTGCGATGTATAAGAAAACTCTTTGTTTTAAGCATGTGTGGTAATCCCAGGCTTCAACACTGTCTTGTAATAAGGAGTTGCCACATCACAGCTGTAGTTTCACTGGAGATGTTTAAAGCTGTGATGATTTAATCTGAGAAAGCCTTGGAAATGTTGCAGCCTTGCCACATGTTGATTAATCCCTGCTTAAATCCCAGCCACAACGCTGGTATAAAGATCCCTTTGCTTCTGCACCAAATTTATCGTGACATAAGTCCAGTGAACAGCTTCATTGTCCTCTGAAGTCATTTCAAAATAGATGAAAATGTTTCCCAAGGGCGGTACTGGACTTCCAGCTCACAAAGGAATTTTCAATTTGCAAAGGACTTGTAGTAACTTGAGGGAGACACAGATCTTCAAATGATAAGATGTTCTTCTGAATCTCTTCTGGCAAAGACAATTATGTGTCAATACTTGACACTGTGGAGCTGTCTAAGCTCAAAGGTGATCAGTTTCAAAGGTAATAGTTTAGGTAATAGTCAGTTACTAATGAAATAAAATGCCCTTTGTATGTAGTATAACAGCAAGAACACTTTCTAGACCCTTTAATACATAATATCATGCTGTTTTAAGTTTCCTTCTTGCTTTTCCTTCTTAAATTATGGAATTAAGTGGGCTTCTTTGTTGTTTTTTTTTTTATTATTTTATTTTATTTTTTATGAGAATGTAGATTTTCTGAGGTGTTTGATTGCTTAAACATTTTCCAATTTCTTAATATTCTTTCTGCAATTATATTTTTAATGAACTACAATTTTTAGTATGGAATTGAAACTCTTAGCAAGGTTTGACACATCTGGAAGAAAATATTTTCATCAAAAGGTTGTCTAAATTTCCATTTTTCCACTTAGGTAAAAATAGTAATGTTTTTTTTCATTGTGACAGGAAATTTTAACAATGGGAACTTTATTTATGAGAATTATAGCTGGAAAATTATAAATATATTGGACCAAACAGACTAGCATCAGAATGTAGCATCTTTACCAAAACAAGCTTATTTTACAAAGTGTGTGCGTGTTCTTTCGCATGAATCATTTGTTACTTTGAATAAGCTACAGTGGGAAACCCAAGGAAGGGTCAGTGTCTCAGCTGGTGTGAACCAAAGGCACTTCAGTGAGTAAACAAAATTACTGCAAACATAGAAGGAAAGGATCTAGCCCAGACTCCTCAGCTGCTCTGGCAGTTTTCAGTAGGGTGCAGACGTTCTGATTACCTTCTGCTGTGTTGTAGGATGACTGCTTACTGTGGTGCTTGCTGACTGGCTAGCATCCATGACTGCATCTCAAGAAAGTAGTTAGTGCTGTTCACAAGTGCACTTGGTGCCAAAAGAATGCTGGATGCATCATGATACTCATTGTTCTCTAAGTGGAAAGAGGATTATACCGTTTGAAAAGGAATTGTATCATTCTTAGTGCAAAATGCTTCTCTGATTTTGAAAGTTCAGGTTGCTTATTGGTGACCCTGCTGAGAATAACCGAATGACATAAAATGTGTGTGGAAATTACTTGAACTGCACTATCATGTGTTTACGTTTACATTTACATTATCTTAGCAGAGAACAGATATTCAAATAAGTTACCTCCAAAAGTTTTAGAATATCAGAAGGCTGCAATAGTCTGATATATATTGTTCAACATGAATGTTTATCCTCCAAAATTGCTACTTCATCTAACAAAATAGCAAAATTTCACCTGCAGAACAAAGATATAGGTTGATTCCTTCCTCCTACTTTCTCTTTCTTAAAAAACAAATTACTCAAGCCCAAACAAGTCCATCAGTAAATGACTATATTTTTAGCAATTGCTTTCCTTGACTTGCGACGTTTTGGAGTGGTGCACAGATAAGATGCCTAATAAGGAATGGTACTTGTTGGTTCAAGCAGAAGTGCATGTAGTCTGTTGTCCTATCTTAAAAAGAAGCTTATAGCAGGTAACTAGTGGAGAGTGAAACTGAGCATGGATATAGTGGCCCTTCCTTGAAATACTTTCCTAGTTTCCAGCATCTCTGTGTTAACAACCCCATGTAAATTTTACTTGGGAAAGGCTATAATATCCACATCACTGTGGGGTAAGTACTCCCTGCAGTTTATGAACCTGTTGTGTGATCAGTCATCTCCTTATGTTTATTTGGGCACCTCCTGCTACCTGCTGGCCTTGCTGATGCCCTGCAGTAGGAGAGTTAGTGAACTGCTAGCTCCTATTAGTTCCTGTGTGCCACAAGCTATTGCACATACCACCATCATAACTCTCTTTTGACATCTCTGTTTCAGGTTGTAGTATTGTAGCCCATTTATCCATACCTTATGTGGAAACTGTCTCATGTCCACACCATTCTGAACTTTTTCCATTTTTACTGCAGTCTTTTGGAAAAGGAGGACCAGAGCTACCTGTGTTACTCCAGATACTGGCATTCTATAGGTATACTGAGAGACAGAATGATGTTCCATCTTGTCTTTTTTTTCTCTTTATTATTTTTGTAGTGATCAATATTGTTTGATTTATTGTTTTCCTTTCAGTGTAAGTGAAAGAAGCAAGTATGGTTACTCAAATGTATAGCAAGAGAAGGCATCATTGATGCCTCCAACAAACTTGTTTATCTTTCCTTGATTTCATATAGTAATAATATAGGGTTTTTTTTATTATTATAAAAGACTGATTGGGATAAAGTAGGCTTATTGCATTTACTAAGGAATGGATAAATCTGTAGAGAGTGTATCAGGAGGTTCCTTTGAGCTTTGGCATAAGCACTATTGAGAAAGTATTATCTTTCTGTGAAGACTGTTGGCCATATTTTTCTGCTTTCAGCAATAGCAGATGAGGTGTCAGAGAAAAGCTGCTCTATTTGTTGCTGGTTCTGCTGCATCCTGTTCCTCTTGGCACCAGCAATCAGAGAATTAGTATGTCTCCTTTTGACATTTTGCAAAAGATCTGCTTTCCACTAGGAGTGGATTCAGAAGGCAGAGAAAATAGAGTGCACCCAATTTGTTCCTGGACTTTAAGCAGAGGATGGGAGGTACCATGCTTGTATTTGGGTTCTGTGCTCTGGTTACGTTCCTGGCATCTCCCTGCAATGAGCAGCCGGTGGGAGCACAGTCTGCTCTAGTTAAAAAATGTGGTAGGAGTCCTCAGCCTAAACAATCCTTTCCCTTTTCAGTGCTCACTTCTGAGCACTTGTCTTGAACTGAGAGCAGTAGCAATTGCACCTAAGATGAAGCAAGCTAATCTCTCAACGTGGCTGCTCTGAGAAGAAATAGGAACATAAGGGAACATCCACTCCTACTTGACAGCCAACCCAGTTATGCATGTAGAAGAAGTGTGGATGGTTTTTGGAAAACTGCTGGCAGCAGATACTTGGCTGGGGTAAAGAGTCTTCAATAGTCCTGTCATGATCTACACCAGATGAGAATCTGATCCCAGTTATGCTTTTGGGACTTGAGATGACTGTCTTCACTGAAAGCTGCTGAGCTTCCCTCACTGATAATTTAAAAGAAACCTTAATCCTTTCAGAGCCTGCCTGTTTGAAACCTTGTAATGACACCTGCTGATTGTTCTATTCAATTCATAAAAACTGATCACCAGATGTAAAATGTCACAACTGACAGAAATGAGGAGTTACTATATTACTAATCTCTCTCTCTCTCTCTCAAAAATAATAATAAAAAGAAAAGTACACAATTAACCAAGCCACAGGGCTTTAGAAATGTTACAACATTTCCAATAAGTAGCATGTAATTCAAACCATGAGATTATATGGACTCTCTGAGAAAAAAAAATGGACTAATTTTCTAAGCTACTGTATCATCTTGCTGCTGTTTTGTATGTGTGTGCAGAAAGAAAGTGGGGAGTGCAAGCACATTTCTTGATACTCCTGCACTTCAGATTTCATCATATTACATTAATTGGCAGTGAAATACGCTTTCTGAAAGGTTTATTCAAATGTTTTGTACAGATTACTTTTACTTGAGATATTTGTAGGGTGACTCACTTTAATCTGGAGCTTTTATAGCTCTTCCTCTTCAAGTCATTTTTTTGTTGACATTTTCAATGGATGCTTTCCCTAAGAAGTAGTGTCAGGAAACCATGAATGAAGCTGTGTGTAGTGAATTGCTTTGCAGCAGCAGTAGGAAGAGTGTCATGAAAACCGCCATTCTGTGCTGAAAATTAAAATTCACCTTCATAACATTTTCCACTTATTCATGGTTACCTTTTGCCATGTGGTTGTCACACACACTTGTAACAAACTGGTGTGTTTTGAAGTTTTTCACCAAACAATTTCTATTTTTTGGTAGGTTTCATTGTTTTAAATATGTATGTTTCTGACTGGCTCATTTGGGAAATGAATAACACCACTCAGCTTCATGGAATGCTTGGTGATTGCATTCCGAGCTTATGGTTCGTAGCAAATAGATGACCTACTTATGTAAGAAACGTTCTCAAGAGTCCTGTAAGTAATGAAATGGAGGCAGCGTACGTATTCATAAAGAGAAAAAGAGGTAAAATCTGATAAACAGGAATTGTTAATATTTCTATTCACAGAGATACTTACACTAGAAAGGAAATCAATTTGTAAGATAGTTGTAGTAAAATATTGTTCTAAAACCACCCATTTGTTCACAGTCTCTACAGTAGTTTTAAATGGTGGTTTATCCTAGGGAGTGTGAGTGGCTTTTAATAAAAGATCTCAGCTAAAAAGGAAGAGAACCACTAGAAAATCTTGCATTCAGAGGATGCGAGGCATCTGTGACTTACGGACAAGAGAGAGTTTGAGGATGTGGGATCATGGGCTGGTAGATGTAAAGAGACTGAAACTGGTAGCTGTTTTAAAATAACACTGAAGATAGCTCAAACAGGGAAATGGAAAGACATGGAATGTGTTGTTTTCTGGCTAGGTTGAAAGGAAAACAAGAGGTACTCCTTTCCCATATATGGTTTCTGAATATTAGGATTCAGTGTTTGTTGAGGTTAAGGTCTGTAGAGTTACAAGTAGTTGAACAGAAACCGACGTATTGTAATATTGAAGAACTGCAGGTGTCTTGATGTAGAAAACATAACTGCAAATTACAGATCATATTCAAATCTGTTATTGTCTTACTGCTAATTCAAACTACAGAATCACACATATTCTGCCATTATTCATGCTATTCTTAAAGTGTGCTGTTCTCCTTTTCCAAATACCTCTTGGTATGCCATTGCCTCAGCAATTTTTCTTTCACTGAAGTTCTAAAGGATTGAAAATCTCAAAAAGAAAATTTTATAGATATATATATATATATATCCATGAACACTCAGGAAAAGAGCTTGGTGCTATATAAACATGGCAATGCTCTATGCCCATGCTGATATCTTCCTGTATGGACAGTTTTAGCTATTATATTCAGCTGCAATTTAGGAAAATGCAATACTGAAAGAGAGGAAACCAGCTTCCCTTGGCAGGAGAAAATGGGATGCAGGAGTTAGGAGTGTCTAAGCTAAATATATACTGGAAGAGCAAAGATTTTGCTTCCCCACTGTCTCAGCTTTGCAAAAGTGTACTGAATAAAATCTGCTAGAGGAAACATCTATTTTATATGGTAACTTGCAGTATATCTCTCTCATACTGACTGTTGCAAGCTAGCAGGAGGCACAGACTAACCTCTGGGATTGCCAAATGCAGCTTTCACTGCTGATTGCCCAAAGGGTTTGTCAACACCACAAATTCCCTTGGATTTGTCATTTTCATAAAAACCATGTGTCTTGAGACTGTCAGATTTACTTGAGTCTACTGTAAACAGTAGTTAAGATTAAAATGAGAGAGAAACTCTTGACTACAAAGCTGAAAAGGCTGTTAGAAAAGTGAGGTGTAGAGCAAGAAAATGTGAGGTTAAAATGCATCTGAAAGCAATCTTTCCTCTCAACTGTTTTATAAGATTGAGGTATGTCTCAGATGCTTTAGCTCAGGGCTGAATCCACAAAACCCCAGCTGGAGAACTGGCTTTGAGAACAGACATGTGAAAAGACTTTGGGAAGATAGCAGCATAGTCCTGCTCACCCTGTGTGCTCGCTGACTCAACTTCTCCTCCTTTTTTTTGGTCTCAAACAGGTCTCTCAGGCTCACTTTCTTCCCATCTGTTATCTAAAATAAAAAGGCTTTCATAACACACGTTTCTACTCATGTTTACCCATATTATCTTCAATAATTTCCTGAAGTATTAATTTCTCATGTCCTGGGATCCTTTTCTAAATGTGTGTTGCATTTTAGACCTCACTTGGCACATTTTTTCTGGTTGAAAGGCTCTTCAGTGCTCACATAACGTGTTCCAGCTAGTGGAAAGAACTTTTTTTTTGGATGGCTTTCTAATTCTGCTGACTTGCAGCACCTCGTATATATCGTAAGTCTTCACCCTGCTGTCAGTAAATCCTATTAAAATCCTGATCTCTGAGTTTTCACTGAGATTATACATAGTGTGATATTAACTGTAATGTTTGGACAGTTGTTTATTTTTCGCTAGTTTTGACTGTTCTCGGTTCTGGGAATCCTCTAATGACAAAATGGCTGGTATTGAGAAACGATCATGAACCTGGTGGGATTTGGTGCAGAAGTAGATGTGTTCAGCCTGGGCAGGCACAGATATAATGTCTAGCATAGAAGATGTGTGATTTGTAAGAGAGACAAGTGGGACTGTGTTTCCACACAGATCACACAATAAAGCTTCCATGGGCAGTGGATGTTTATCCTTACTCAGTTGCTGAAACTGGTGTGGTATGTCCCTCACTATGACTTTGACAGGGGAAGGCATTTACTCCACTGTGGTCCACAGTGTGGTATGTGCACAGCCTAACAAGCTCTACAGAAACTACATGACTTGACTCTGCAATAGAAGTGTAAATCAGGAGTATCTCTACTGAAGTCAGTGAGATTATGGTGCTATAAAAGTGATATATGTGTGAAGAAAACCGGAGGCACGAGATGAATGACTAGCGTTGCCACTGAGCTGTAGAATCTCTTGGCATACCTACTCTGTAAAATGCAAAGACTGTGTGTAATACTTTCAATGAGAACAGTCGGGGGAAAAAAATAGTTTTTGGGGAGACATCACTAAAACAGCAAAGCTGAGGATCTTGTTTCAAGTGAGAAAACAAAAATATTTCTAACCCACCTGAAGAACTGATGATTGCTCTGACAGAAAGCAAGGATGAATCTCTTCTTCACCCTCTTACTTGTTTAAAAGCTGGGGTGAAAGGTTATCTCTAAGTTCCAGGCTCCACTGAAACATTTTTTTATATTTTTCTATGAAATTGCATTTAAGTTAATTGTCATCTCAAGTTTAGCTCTCTCATACTTGTTAGAATTCCTTTAACAGCATTTGCGTTCTGTTCTTAAAATTTCCTCCTACAGGGAAATAGAAAAACATAAATCCAGAAGAATTTTACTATTGTCTGATGAATTTCTTATGGCATCACTAGTCTTTGGAGATGTTAGTCTTGTTGTTTTGAAGAGGTTAAGAAGTGCACTTAATGTATTGTGATCTATTTAAAGTGCCTCAGAGCATGCAAAAGTTAAGTAAAGATTTCAGAAAATTCAGCTGTGAGGTAAAAATTTAGTTTTTTCACCACCTCTCTGGGCAACCTGTTCCAGTGTGTCACCACCCTTACTCTAAAAACTTTCTCCCATATATCCAATCTAAAAATTCCCTGTGTAGTTTGAAACTATTTCTCCTTATCCTATTGCAACGGACTCTCCTAAAGTATCTGTCCCCTTATTTCTGATTTTTTTAGATACTGAAAAGCCACACTATCACGTCTCCCAGGAGCCTTTTCTTCAGGCTGAGCAACTCAGCTCTCTCAGCCTGTCCTTGAAGGGAAAGTGTTCCATCCCTCCATCCCTTAGATCATTTTTGTATCCCTCCTCTGGATGTGCTCCCAACAGATCTGCATCTCTCCTGTACTGGGAGCTGCTCCCTCACCCTGCTGTCCATGCTTTTCTAGATGCAACCCAGGATATGGTTGGCTTTCTGGGCTGCAAAAACACATTGCTGGCTCATGTCCAGCTTGTCATCCTCCGGTTACTCCCCAGGTCATTTTTGTCAGTGCTGTTATGGTGCTTTAAATTCTGATTCAGTTGTGATTAGGCACCCAGCTATCTTAAGTGGATGAATAGTCCTACTGAAACTTTCTACAAACCATTCTCCTGCTCATATAAGCTGCCATACTGCCAAACTCTGACCTATGTTTCTGGGAACAATATATATCTGTTTTCTTTGTGTGGGTTTTGATTTTTGGTTTGCAGGTGCTTTATTGTAATTGATGTGATGACTTCCAAGTCAGATTTTATTTATTTATTTATTTATTCTTTTCACTTGGAGCTGTACCTTTTTATTTAAAGGCATAATCCAAGTTTGAAAGGAACAGTCAGCAGGGAAATGCTGCATTTTTCATTGGGGTGATACATATAGAATGTAAGAGACTGCTGAGTAAGGCACAGTTTGCTGTTTGCCACTGCCTAAAACCATTAGCATTATGAGATTACACAAGGCACCTGCTGAAAGATCAAAAGATCGTACTCAAAACCCTGGAGAGTGATATTGAAAGCACACATGTAGCTTGTAGCCTGCATAAGAACAAAGACTATTTCTTTTTCAGGACTTCTATGGTTTGACTAACAATCCCAGGAAGACATAATTTTCTATGGCCTGTGACAAACATTTCAGGCTGTCCAGTGAGATCTTTGAAAGATATGGTAGGGATGAAGCAGGAGTTATTACTGATATTATTTCATCAAGTGGCACAGAATGGTCACACCCTTAATTGCTTCAAATCCACTTTGTTCATTTTAGTGTGTGGTGGAGAGGGTGACAAGGCTCAACCAATACTGCAGCTTTGATTTTAAAGTGCTTTTTTGCCTGATGTATGCAACAGTGCTGACTTAAGTGCTGAAGCTGTCTCTATAATGGAGGTGAGTAGCTTGATGCACAAAAAGCAGTGCTTTAAAAGCTCAAGGTTACCAGCACAAAGTGCTGAAGTGGAGAATATGGCTGAAGCTCTGATTCTCTCAGGAGCAAAGTTAACAAACTGTGTGCAGCAGGACAGCACCTATCTCCTGTCTGATTTCTGCTTCCTTGTGGGAGTAAGGGTAGAGGAAAGTACCTTTTGAAACCCTGCTGCAGAAATAAGCAGTAATAATGAAACCCTCTATTCCCTTTACCATAGGTTAAAGCATCTGCTGCCATTTTGCATCTGGGTACTGTAACTGTGCGCTACTCTACAGCAGCAGCTGTCTGACTGATGTACTCATAGCTTTTCCCTCTCCTTTCACTTTCAGTAATTAATAATTTGTTGGTCTGGAGAGGAGAAATACTACTGCAGCCTAATGACTATGGGGTCTCTCTGGGAGAAATGGGTTCATGTCCCCACTCCAGTATGTACTTAACATTATGCATCCATTGAAATAAGCTCTTACTGGGTCATCTCCTCCCTAGGTGACCAAGATCACCAGGGTGCAGTGAATGTTGCTCATATTTTTCTACCCTTTTTCTCCGTACTCCATTGCTCATGAAAAGTGGAATAGTTCATAGTACAAGGATTATGAAAGTTCTGGTAAATTGTTAGTCTGAGGTTTTTCTTTGGCAGCAGGCAGTTTCAAGCGCTTTCAAACAGGGGATGGAGTGAAAGATTTGCTGTTGTGTTCTCTCTGTGTGTTTTTATGAGAGGAGAGAGCACTCCTCTGCTTAGATTTTTATTTGCAACCTGAAGGCTTAGCTGTGCTCTGTGAAAACCTACCTGCTAATGCAAAAAGGGGAAAACTGCAAAAACTCATTTGGAAACAACTCAGCTGAAAGTCTAACCTTAATTGTTAAAGTTATAATTGGTCTTTCTAAGATTATAGATAAGTAAACTACTTTGTAACTACTGTGAACCAAATGGGTGATGTTTGTGTTAACAATAAAAATAAAATAAAATTAAAACGTACAAAAATAAATTTCTGTTCTATTTTCAAAGCTGACTCCCTCAAAAGAACTTAATAACATTTGTTAGGTCAAATTTTAGAACTTTTCAAATATTATGCTCAAAAAGAAACAGTATGTTGATATTTAAAATGATTTGCTTGCCTCCCATTGAGGTGTTGTTTTATGTCTTGCTCTTCTGCAAGACAGCTGCTGCCCCTTAGTAGAAGGCAGCAAGTATATTTGATGTTGGCATATTTTGGCCATATTCTTCTCATGCAGCTGTCAAAAACAATCTCAGCAACGGTGGACACAACCCTACAGGTTTTCTTCAGTGGAGAGGGATTTCCTGGTGGAGAAGACTCAAGGCATTTATTCTACTGTGTATTCTTGCTGTGAGAGGTATTCAGAGTAGAAAAGGGCCACAGCCTAAAGAGCTTCAAGCCCTGCCAGTCCTTGCTGCTGCTGCAGGCTGTCAGGGCAGTGGGTACTCAGGTGTAAGCAGGAGCAGTTTTTAGTGTCCTCTGGTTTGTACCAAGGACTGGGTCAGTTTTCAGCTGGTCCCAGAAAGTAAACACGGCAGAGGTGGCTTTGTTTCCCCAGGCTTGGGGTGGTGTTGTGAATGCTGGGTGTGAGAGCATTTCTAGCGCTCATCAGTAGTTTTTTTGTGCTGCGAAAATGATGCTGTCTTACCTTGCAAATTTTTTCCATCAGCAAGGAATAGACACAGTTCAAAGTAAAATGTCTTCTCCTTTCAGGAAGAAATTGTGTATGCATTTGTAATAGCATTATGTGTCAAATACTTTAAAAAAGATTTGAGCCTTTATATATTCGAATCTCATTCAGATTTTGGAGTGGCAGGGGTCTCAAAGGATGCACGTAAGAGCTGAGAGGAATAATGACCTGAAAATGTTAAAGTAGAAAAGAAAGAATATTTGACCACCCTCTAGAAGATTGAAGTCTGAATATTCTGAGATAAATCTTCATGGGAACACTATGGGAATAAGACCAAAAAACTTCCACCCAACACTACCCACCTCTCCCTAGAGTGAAAAACACACCAAGTTCAAGGAGAAGAGAACTACACTGTAAGCTTAATAAAATGATTTTTCGAAGCTAACTAAAGATTTAGGTACAGGCTCTTTGTGTAGTTTTTGTGCTCTTACAGGAACACGGAGATTTAGTTCAAGTCAATCATTCATTTCAAATACATTTCTTTGGTTTGGAAGTTGGCACATTACTGTTAAGATGTGTTTTAAAGTGCTTCTTGGCCGGAATAGAGATTAGAATATTTTTTATAAACCTTTTTTTTTTTTTTTGTGTGCATATACAATTCTTTTACATTTGTGTTTTAGCACATTATTTAACCAATAAATTCTTGACTGATTGATTGCATAATGCAAGAGATATTCCAGGAACTGGAATCCAATGGGAATAGCTCTATTTCAGTTCTGTTGCTTTGTGTATGAGAGCATTTACTTTCATTTGCCTCTCCTGTTGCCAGAAGTCGTCCTTTTCTTTCAGGATGCAGCCAGGAACTTTTTGAGAAAAGACTGATGATCCCCTTTCCAAATATTATATCATCTTACGTTCTTTATGTGAACTATTTTCTTAAAACTTTGAAGTACCAAAAAGTGAGTTGTTTCTAATTTCACATATGTCAATTGAGGCAAAAATGTAAGCCGAGAGCTAGTGTCTACAAAGACAGATTCTCAGGTTGGAAACCACCCATACACTCAACCTTTTTTTTTTTTTTTTAAAGTATGGAGAAGATTGATGCTTGAAATTAACTTAGCATGTTGATATCACTTTGCCAGTAACAGTTTTGTGCTTTTTTTTTTCCTAGAAACCGGTCTTATGAGAAAGAAAAAATCACAACAGTGCAGAGCATCCATATCTCCTTTAAAGGTAATAGAATTCACTCCTGGTCTTATATTTATTGTTCAGTGCAAAGAAATGTGCTTGTTAGTGCTTATTAGATTGCTAAGTGCTTTTATTTGGTCATTTTCCTCCATATGGAATCATCTAAGGTACAGACAAATAGATGTTAATGGTCTGCGAAAGCCATTGTTATTCCATTGTTGCACATCAGTTTGTGCTGGTTCTTTTTCATTCCTCCTGCACACATAAAGCTGTCTGATAGTGTTTTCTATATATTATCCTTTCACAGCTGATACTTTTTAGCATACGGCTCTTGGTTTTCTTTCAAGTACAGAATAAATGTCAATTAGTCCCTTGTCTGTTTTGTGACGATTCTTGAATCTTGAAAGTGTAAAGTCTGAGCAGCTCTGCATGCCATGTTCATCTAAAGATGGAGATTCTGGCCTATTATATTTATCTAGTCTATGAAAAACTTTGACTCTAATGAAAGGATCTGTATCAGACAAGAGCTCAGTGAGTACAGAAGAGCAGGAGGGATTAAACACATTTGTCACAATTACCTTTGTTGTGTCTCTTCTAGTAAATAGAGTACCCTTTTCACTCATATTCCTGCTGCTTTCCTGGTGTCCACTTTCATTTCAAGATAAAAAGAATCCAATTTGCTTTTCTTTCTCAGATCTCCGTATTGATACTGCTCTGCCCTTATTGTATTTCTTACCAGCTCATTCTTCCTAATATGCTCTTACAAAATTTCTCATAAATGTTTAATTCCTAACAATAGAGTATTGGGATAATTTTCATGGTACAGGAATGTTCTGCTGACCAACTTACCGGAGTAAAAATGCTAACATGACCCCTGTGTCAGTCCTGCAGCCATCTTTAATGTAAATTTAATGCAGTGATTCCCTTGGAGATGAAAAATGGCAGGCTTACCAGACCTACACTGAATCAAGGTACTGGTATTTAGTAGACCCTGACTTCTAGGCTACTGTTCATCTCTGAGACTAGGAAAGATCACGGAGATGCACTTTCATGTTATCTGTCACACATGCGACTGACTATGCTGTATGAAGAAGGCATTTTACAGACCTGATGAGAGGCTAAAAATAATTTAAAATGGCTGGGAGAGTGGGGAGGGCGAAGGCAGAACACACAGGATTCTAGTGTCCCACTCTGATTTCCAATTGCTTTTCTGTAGGAATAAAAAAACAACAAAACACAAAAAAAGCCCAATCCATACTCTCAATATCAAATAAAACATCATATTTTTCATAAGCTGAATGCTGCCTTGGAAAGCAGCCAGCAGGGGAATTTTCCACTGAGGCTTCCTTTACAGCCTCTTTCAAACCCACTGCTAAGCAGCAGGGGCACATACTCCCTTTGGAGTAGGGCACTTCATTCCCTTTTCTATTATGCAGCTATGACACATTAAGCTACTTGAAATGGTATTCATATTTTATCAGCTCTCCTAACTTTAGTTCTTTATTTATAACACAGTCTGACTTTTTTTTCCATTCTATATATACAGATTTAGTAAAGTAAAAGACCAGTGTGGCTGAAGAAAAAAATGAACCAAGCCCCCAAACTGCTGTATGAATTTATTCATACCTTTCAGGTGGAGTGTATGTTTTCACTCAGTGTTAAAGGACTCACTCGATCATTATTTTCTTTTTGCACAGAGTTTGCCATGGTACCCTCTGTGAATCGTATTTGATTTGCTTATATTTCAGAAATCATCTTCACTTTGAAGAATAGCACATTTTTTTCCCTAAGTCTGATACTTGATCTATGGCTGTGATCTGACAAAATGCCAAGCATCTTTGCACATCTAAATACTGACGTATCTGTGCAAACCTGTGCTGATTTGCAAATGCAGCAATACAATTTGGTAACAACTTTAGCAAATAGTGTTTATATTTTGATAGCCTTGTTTATATAAGCTCAGGAAATCTCTTTTCTTGTATTAAAAATGGCATTGATTAACTGCTATTGACAGCACTATCTCACCATGTTGAAGACAGTTTGTAAATACCAATAGAACTTTAATTTTCTATCACCAAACAGCTAACCTGAGCAGCTAGTCAAAATTAAAGATCTTGCAAGAACACTCTGTGTAAGTGGAGAATTTGGTAACAAGAGCATGCAATATTTCTGGTGTAAACTCAGTGTTTGTTTTATAAACAAGTTCTATTTTTCAGAATACCAGAGAAAGAGCCATCAGGCTTTTTTCCTATTCTCAAATATCAAGCTTGCTATTCCAATAATGTCTGTCCTCAAGAAGCCTTTCTCTTATTTCTGCCTCCTACTTCCATCATATATAGACCAGTTTCTTAGCCCATACTTCTACAAGTAGGAAAATATTTCTTCCCCAGCCCACACAGGTCAGCCCTACCATGACCTAAAGCCCATAGCTGTGGCCATTTAGACCCAGACAGAAGTGTTTTGGTTTTTTTTTGAGGCCGAATGATCATAATAACTCCCACTACAAGTACGTATTATGTGAAGGCAGTCAAAAGCATTGTTGAAATCAATGGTTATATGAAAAAACATCTCAACGCACTCATGAATGCTAGGAAATTATTGAGGTTTTATTGTCTATTTAGTGAGACTGTGTCAGGAGGAGGGGGAGATAACAGGATGTGCTTGCTTTGTCCTGTGAGCAGAGTTCTGATGTTTGCTTTAGTTGAAAACCTTGCATACCAAGAGAAAATCCACCCTCTCAAAGCTGAGAAAAGCAAGACAAAATGGCTCTGTTCCATTTGGAGGGTGCTGCTAAAGCCAGAACCACGAAACAGAACTGTGATGGTAGTACTAGAAAGCACTTCGTGAGTACTTCCGCGACATTAAGCACCTGCCTAAACATAGAAGTGACTCACTGCCTGATGTTTTCCTGGAAAAAATAAAATAAAATAAAGTGGATAATAGGGAAAATTTCTTTCCCTTCTATAGTAACACTAATCTAAAACCACATTCTTTTAAATGTAAGGCCTTTGTTTCACTTTTCTATTGAGATTCGGTGATTTCAGTCAAAAGATTTTAAGAAGATTTGGAAAGAAAATGATGAAACTTGCATTATAATCTCACAAGCTGGTGGTAGGTTTTAAACAGCATTGTACAGTTGTACTGTAAGTACAAGCTGAATTTCTTTGTAAGGCCACTCTTGAAAAAACAATGCTCTTCTAGTGTAGTCCAAAGAAATTCCTTTGGACTCCCTTTCTCTAAATGTTATTCCTCATTGCTGGGTGCCTCTCAAAATCCTTTACACCACCGAAAATACGCTGTTAACATTTTCTCACTTTGAACACAGAAAAATATTCAGTGAAAGAAAATGGAGAATTAAGGCTTCCATTTTACTGAAGTGAAAAGAGAGCTAGCTTCACACTGAGCCAGATTTTGACCTTGGATAGGTATCGCTGGATGTGTTGGTTTAATTAAAACTTACCTCGGTATTTCTCAACTTTGAGTACTTTCACTGTAGTGTTCTTAAACTCTGAGTTTTATGTAGTTGTGAACAGGGATTTTGGAGGATATTAACTCATTTAAGTGTAAAAGTTCATAACCTCTTACAGCGGTACTTGTTTTTATCATTGCCCGACAGAGCTGTACATAGCAAGCAGACTTGAATATGACTTTGAAGAATTTGAGGAGAATGCTTCATACTCAGTGATAATTCTGAAGTGCACTTGTGCGTGTGTTGTTTTGTTATTTTTCTTGCTTCTGACTTTCATAGATTCACCACTTCAGTATCTCTTGAATGATAAAAAAATCAGGAGAAATATTATTTTAATATCATATACAGAGTGAACCTGACCAGCTCTGGTTGTTCAAAGGAATAGCCAGATGCTGTTGGAGAGTACAGAAAGATATGCAACAAAGACAGAATGTGTAGTTGCTCCAAAAGTAATACCTCCTATCTATTTCCATGGAAACTACTAAGAAAAAATACTAAGCAAATTCTCAGCTACAAAACACCTTTTTTCAACATAACCAACACCATTAGCTGTGCATTTTTGCCAGAGGTGAACAAAAGCCTGCATGCTATGCTTATGCAAATCTCTATCAACAGAGGTGACCACTGTTACCACTCTGCTGAAATGAATAACTTACTGCCTTACTGCACTCACATTCACAGTTTGGTCTCCAGAAACAATCAGCAGGCATTGATGAATGTCAGTGGGAGCCATTTTATTCTTCATGAAGAAATCTGATGATGCACCTTTGCTTCACGTGTACTTCCATGTCAGATGCCATTGTGTCAGACTGCCTCTCTGCTGCCATCTGCCTCACAGCAGCAAAATGTAATGGAATATTGGCAGGAAGGTTCAACATCTGCTTTACCACCAACATCCACCTTTGACATCATGGGCCACCATCATAAAATAAGGGGTATTACTTTCAGGGGAGCCCTTGTGCATCACAGCAGAACACCATGAGAACAGTTTTCACCTCTCAAAGTGGAAAGTCTGACAAATATTCACATTTGCATATGTGTAATTTCAGGTAGAACAGCTGATCTTTCATATGGTTCATATGTATTTACAAGGCGGTTTTTTTTGTTTTGTTTTGTTTTGTTTTTTGACATAGCAACCTTTTCTGCCATGTGGATGACCAGGAATAAATGATGAAGCAGAATTTCAAATAACAAGCTACTGTACCAATGTAGTTCCAGGGATATTGCTTTGAAAACTGTTGAATTTTCCCCAATTCTCAGCAGTATAGCTAAGAACAGAACTTGACACTTTCCTGTTTTTTCTAGGAAATATAAAATGTCAAGTAGCAATTCAAAAAATGTCTAATTCTGTAGGAACTTAGGCTTTCTGCAGATAGCTCTTTAGTTTTCCGTGAATTTTTGCCAGATTTTAGCCAAAGCTGCTGAAGACTACAGAAAAACAGAAGGGAATATGGATCTGAGTTACTGCCCTCTTAATAAGAGATCACCCTTCTTTAAAACCACTCTAATTTGTGAGCAGAAATCAAACACTTTGCTTAAGATAATGAGTGTAGTAAATTTGGGAAAAATGCCTTGATTGCTCAGCGATGCAAGGATTTCTTTTTCTAAAAGAAATGATCTCTCAGAGCCGCTGCATAAGGATCTTGATTAACCATTTAGCTTCTGCATTTTAAAATCAAGATGAATTACAAGTACTTTTGATTTTTGGGCCAGCTGAAGTGATCATTGTGTGTAATTGCTGTGTTATACATTTGACTTTCAGATTAACAATACTAAGCAATGTGTGTATGTGAATATCTATATATTCATTTCATTTCCAAGCACATTTTAAAACTCAAGCTAGGTTGTTTTGTTTTATTTATTTTATTTTATTAGTTTATTTTTTGGAGGGGGATTTATTTTTTCTTACCTACTTATCACCAGAAATAATGTCTGGACTAAAGTGTCCATGTATAAAGCAAAGTGGTCAGTGTTCTGTCTAACATGCACAGCTTTGGACCTTGGTTATTTCTGTATTCCTACAGACTCTAGTAAGTGCTGGAAGGAGAACCTTGTGACAGAAATAAGAGGTGTGAATCAGTCTTCCTTATAAGACTGCAAGTGCGTTGGATAAAAATGTGTCATTTTTACATCTCAGGTTATTTTGCTGAGAAGTGGAATCTCTTAATTAAAATAATAATAATAGTAATAATAATAATAATAAGTAGTGATTGTCTGCAAATGACTGACTACCTTGCTAAGTAAGAAATACAGCTTAAGTAATTTAGTAAAGGGTATTTCCTGGTACATGCATGCAGAATCCAGGAAACATTTCTGTAAGTTTAATATGTGATTTAAATAATTTTAAAAGGTGTACAAGTTTGAAAGCTATGTTACACATAAGGCAATTATAGAGCTCATTAATAGACATAATTGGTCTCAAGCTGAAAAACTAAAACATGAGGTTTTTTTTTTCAAATAACCTTAAACATAGCTTTAAACTGGCACTAAAACTGCTCCTAAACTTCATTGGTGAGGATGGGAGAACCTGTGCTATTGTGGTAAGAGTCTGTGTACAACGTAGCAGGAATTCTGTTTTGGCATCTGTGCTGTACTAGGCTGAACTAAATGCTGTACACTTTATAACACCTCTGTGCGTTCCCAAGAGTCCTTTGAAGGGGAAATTAAAAATAGTATTGCTAAAGAAAGTTTAATGAAGTTTCTTTAAAAGCAAAATTCCAAGTAAAGCAAATAAGAAAACATGAAGTGGGGAGAAGGAAATCAGCCTGAGCAGAGCTCGATGATGTTATGCTATGATTGAATGTCAGTTAGTTTGTTTAAAGTCAGGTTGGCCATGTCTGTGCTACATTGCAGAAATAATCAGATTTACAATAGAAAACTGATCCATCAAAAGAGAGACTGGGAGGGGGAACAGAGAGACAATCAGGAGAGGAATGGGGAGATGAGGATTGGAAAAGCTTTGAAGGATTTATTTTTGAGGACAGCACAAACAGCAGTGCTGAAATCTAATACGGAGTTCAAGGAAGATGCACGTGGAAGCAGGGGACCTTCGCTGTGAAGGAGCATTCACTTGAAAGAAATCTGATGGAAAACAGCAAGCAGCATCAGTGGAGATTTTTGAGGTCTAGACGAGTCATTGAAATGTTCCAGTAGAAACCAAGTCTTGCCTCTTGCAAGTAGGACATAAATTGTTACTAGTGTGTAAGTGGTGTGGTAGATGCATAGTGCTTACACTGCAAGGTTTAGGTAGCGGGGGGCTGCAGCAGAGGCCTGTGTGAGCCTGGCCCAGCACTGCACCGCATCTGGCGGGAAAAGCTGCTGTGCTACAGCAGCTGGGGAGAGGAGAGAGGAGTGCAAAAGGAGCGGTCCTGCAGCACCCAGGGTCAGTGTAGGAGGGCAGCAGCTCCTTGCAGGGGCCAAGGAAGGAGCAGGCTGTCCACCTGCAGCCCACGGGCAACATGTCTCCGTGTGCAGACATGGAAGAGTCCACAGTGCAGCAGAGGGTGAAACCTGAAGGCTGCAGCCCATGGATACCCCCGCAGGAGCAGCCCAGGCTGGAGCTGCAGCCCGTTGTGGGAGGGCAGGGTGAGTTATGATACTGTGTTTTAGTTTGCTTTTAGCCTCTCACTGATCTTGTCTATTAGTAACAAATTACATTAATTTCCCGTATACTGCATCTGTTTTGCTTGTGATGGTAACTGGTGAATGATTTCCCTGTCCTCATCTCAACCCATCAGCCAAGAATATTCTCTGTATTTTATTCCCCTGTGGTTCTGAAAAGGGGGAGTGAGAAAGCAGCATGGTGGAGCTGAGCTGCCTGTCAGGGTGAAACCACCACTGTGGGAAACAGTAAAGATGAGTGAAATTTTCTCTTTAACGTTAATGATCTTCAGATAGTTTAAATTGTGTATGTTCAAGTCCAGTAACAGCATTTATTTCCCTGCCTTGCTACTGATGTCTCCTACCTTTGTCTTAATGAAGCGCCTGGTATGCATTTACCTACCAAGCAAAGCCTAAAAAACTAAATCTACTTGCTGTATGAAACGGAATCACATCAAATTACTTTTTGAGTTTAGTGTGGTATCGCATCAGCTTCATGTTGTGCTAAAAATGTCATTTTGATTCAGCACGCATTCTCTTTGCTTGTGTTCAATAAAAATGATACCTTGTTTAAGAGGTTCTGTTTACAGAAGTCTTTTTGTTATGGTGCCACAAAAACCAGAGGCTCCGTATCCCCATCCATGGGTCCCCATGCCAACCTGGTGTCATCCCTGTCCCCAGGGAGATGCATGAGGCTGGGGTTCTGCCCAACTGCTCTGTCCTGACCCACCAAAGGAGTTTTCTAGGCACCATCATATGCCAACCACTTAGACTAAATTTGGAACAGTACAGAATAATGTAGTAAAGGATAGAAAACTTCAGGTTACACTTAAGACCAGCTCTTTTGAAGTGAGCTATCACACATTACCACCTTGGTGAAGATACTCATTTGAGGAAGGACCACAATTCTTGTTTTCTGCCCCAAATCTGTCCTCACATTGACTTCCTGTTGGAGTGAAGAATCTCAGTGCTCATTGTTGCTACTCAAATACTTTCCCTAATATCTTAACACAATCTGCCAGCAGTTTTTTAAGGTTTTGCTGCTAAACACAAGATATTATTTTACAAAATATGCTTGCTATTTATTATTTGACAATTTTGACTTAAAAAGGAGTTGAATGTCCAGCTTCAAATGCTTTGAACATTTGTACCTCATCTTTAAAAATAAAATGGTTAGAATATAATGCTGAGTTATGTCAGCTGTAAAGGATGTGTTATTACTAAGAGTTGGCCTCAAACGTAACAAAATAAAAAATTTTTTTAGAGAATCTTTAATTATAAAACAGGCAACATTTGATAAATTTTGTAGAAAAGAGTTTTTTTCTAACAGACGTCAGTGTCTTGAAGATGCACAAAATCGAGGAATATTCTATCTCTTTATTTCTGAAGTTTATTACTATCTTTACCTTGAAGCTTGTACAAACATTCAAAAGACATTTATGAAGCAATGAGCAAAACTAGATGTTCCCCTCTGTACCTACCACCAAGAGAGACCTTCTAGGACATGGCAGTAATGGCAGTATAAAAATTCTACTGTAGGAGATAATGATTGCCTCATTATAATGACAAACTTCACATTAATATTACTGTTTTATGGAATCTGGAGTGTTGATTTCTCTTCTTTTACAGAACCTATATGAAAACTTGTGAATTTCTTATTAGTTAGAGTAACAGGACTTCAGACCTCCAAGCAATGTGGTATTCCCTCAGTGTAGTCAGGCAGTAGCAGCACTGCATTCTCTTCTGTGTTGTTGGTGTCTAATGAGTTTCCAACATTTACTAATAATTCTATTTACTGTTTATTGTTCAGGAACTTGCATTTTTCCCAATTGCATCTCTTTTCTTTTCTGGGTCCACAAGTTGAAACACATCACTGATCTCTTTAAGTTACTCAAAATCTCTATATTTATGGTGTTTTTCAATTATGAATCATCAGCAATTTAACTGAAATACTTCAGTTTTTGTATAGATCAGTAGAGGAATGCTGAATAAGATACCTGAAACTGCATTAAGTGAAGTG
This sequence comes from Odontophorus gujanensis, assembly GCA_013399175.1. Classification (NCBI taxonomy): domain Eukaryota; kingdom Metazoa; phylum Chordata; class Aves; order Galliformes; family Odontophoridae; genus Odontophorus; species Odontophorus gujanensis. The sequence continues at coordinate 415,315 of VXAB01014054.1, forward strand.
ATTTGTACCTTCATTAACAATGTCAAAGTAACATCAGGGCATTTCATCTTGGTGTTGATTCCTGAGAAAGCTTTTAGGAATTTTCAGCTGATGTTAAACTCAAAGGGACTCTATAGGAACTTGCCCACCTGTTGCCCGCTGTTGCTTAAGCAGTTGTTGATTCCCATTCATGAAGAGTGAGAAGAGAACCTACAGCTCTTTGAAACCACACTTTGTGACTGCGAAGTCCTATACTTACCATTGTGTATCTCTTGCTAGAGTTCACTTTAAAATAGGATTGATATATCAATTTCCGACACCCTTTGTACTTTTTGTACTATAATCTGCATTCATTTTCAGAACATTTTACTGTGGCTGATTCCCAATTCTTCATCTTCTTCCAGGTCTTACCATCTGCTTCAGAATACATATCCAAACTTGAAATGTCTTGTTATAAAATTATGTCATTTTCAGGACTTGCTGAGAACAGCTATCTCAAGTTATTTTACTCTTTCATTTGAGAAAGAAAGAAAGAAAGAAAGAAAGAAAGAAAGAAAGAAAGAAAGAAAGAAAGAAAGAAAGAAAGAAAGAAAGAAAGAAAGAAAGAAAGAAAGAAAGAAAGAAAGAAAGAAAGAAAGAAAGAAAGAAAGAAAGAAAAAGAAAAACATTGTCTGTTATCCTATTCTACTCTCTGTAGATGTGAATGAATGATGTTTCATGCTTTTAGTAAATAGGACTTTGCTGAGAGTGATAGAAGGTGGCTAAGTAATAAGGTAGTTCAATTCATTGTTTTGCTGCTGCTTAGATTTGTTGATCATGACTTCTTTGCAGAAACAGAAATGTTCCTGGTGTTTGTAGCCGTATACAGTATAATATCTTAGGTAATTTCTGAAATGCAGCTTAGTGCTCAGATTCTTTAGACAATTATACTTTTCCTATGAAATCACTCAGTATTTAAAACTTCAGTGAGAAGTTTCTAAAGATATGCATGGATGAGGCAGGGAAGAGAAATACTACTCCCTTAATACCCTTGAAAACACTGCTTTGTGGTGTACTTGCTCATCTCTCTATTTTTAGCAGTTTGTTGTTTCTGAGGCAATATCCTGGTATTAATAGCAATCTTCAGCAGTAGCAGAATGCTCAGTCTCTTTAATCATATTCATATCCGTCATCTTCCACTGACTGGAAAATTAGAGGATATGTCCTTACTGTTGTCATTTGATGGTGTTTTCTGAGATAAAGTTTTTCAGTACAGGTGTAACCACATGGGATAGAAAAGAGACAGCCTGAAGCCAGAAGAAGGGATTGAAAAACTTGCAGTTAGTAACTACTACACACACTAAATGATGATTTTTTAAAGTGGTTTATTTTCTGTGCAAGCTATCTTTGCAAATTTGAATGGAACATGGCAGTTTATTTCACTGTTATTCAGAAACAGAGCTCTTCAAATGGTATATGATAGGGGCTGGGAAAAGAGAAAAGTGGTGTTGATAATATGACCAGAAATAAAATAGAAATGCACCTATCTCAATAAAGTTTAGCAATCTGAAAGAAATAGGTGGGAAAAAAAAGGAGAGGTGCAATAATCATAATGGTCTTAACTGTGTCATAGTACATGAAAATACAATGATAGGAAAAGAAGTTCTGTGAGAACTGTGTGTGTGTTTTGGAGAGTAACCTGAGGACAGATAGTAACACATGGAGGTTGTTTGTGATAATAAAAGGAAGGAGCAGAAATATGTCAATCTATATTTTGAAAATACTTCGAAGCGTTTCAGGAGATACGGTCATATTTCTCCTGTCGTCATATTTTCTGTGGTATCCAGTGGCAGGACAAGAGGCAATGGGCACAAACTGGAAATGTGTGTTCCAGATGTTCTTCCTGTGTGGGTGACTGAGTGTGATGGAGTAGGTTGCCTAGGGAGACTGTGGAGTTTCCCTCCTTGGAGATATTCAGAAGGAGTCTGGATGTGGTCCTGAACAAAATGCAGTAGGTGGCTCTGCTTGAGCAAGGCTGGAAGAAGATGGCTTGCATTCAAATTTCAGCCATTCTGTGATTCTGTAATTAAAAAAAAATCTGGATTTCTTTTTTCAGGAGAAAAGTAGTTGGTCATGCTGAACAGTGTTTTTTGTATTCTCTGTATACAAAAGATTCGGGTCACCTAGTCACAGTATTCTTGGATGTTTGAGGGGGAGTTGTTTTCTTAAGACTGTTGAAGTCTGTGAAACCAGCTTATCTTTTTTTTCTTTTTATTTTTTTTTGCCTTTCATGCCAAAATAAATGAAACTTTTGTTTTCGTACTTCCACTTTACTCTTGAGACTTGTGAGGCTATCTCCTGAGGGCTGCAGGATCTTACTGGAGGTAATCTGTCAGTGCCCTGCATAAGCAGGAAACGTTTCTGTGGTAGCCTCAGAGTTAGCTGTCTGTACTTCTCATGCCTGAGTGAAACCTCTTTGGATATCTTGTGTTCTGCTGGACAAACAGAGACCTCAGAAATCACGCAAGTAAATCCAAGTGCCATCAGAAACCCATGTTCTTCTTGGCTCTGTAGAATTCTGAACCTCTGGTGATTGTCTGAAAAGCAATATTAAGCCAGTAATGGTATTCTGATTGAACTGCTTATGCTGACAGATCAAAGGGTACAATGGCATGTATTTCATTATGCATTTTTAGCTCTCTGCTTTTTACTACATCTGTTCCTTACAAACTGTTTCTAGACCATATACTCTTACTGAGTACAGATCTGCTATCTTACACTTTTCGTGGAGGTTAGTGATGCTGGTGCTTTCCTTTGCCATACTCAAATGTTCTTAGAGCTGTGTGCATTTTACCAATAAGGATAGGACTTTATCTGAAGAACAATTTGTGCATTTTTATGTGAAAGGACACTTTGTCTACTGAATTCTACATTATGAGTAATGAGTACGTATTGGGATGCCAACTCTCCTTCTATGATAAGAATAAAATAGCTTTCATTTTAAAGCAGTGACGGAAAGGGAATGGTAAAAGGCACAAAGTTAGACTCACTTATCTAACCAGAACTCTACCAAGCTGTGTGTATCCCATTTGCTTTCACAAGGATAGCTATCTAATATAGTCAGGTTTCTCAAGTGCCTTCCAAACAGCTAGGAGCATAATTTCAACTGAAAACATGCAAGCTAAATGTCTGACTTTTTCAGGAATCACTGTTGTTCAACAGGATTTAGACATCAAGCATTTTCAAAGTACATTAGGATCCTTTCTCTTCACAATGAGGATAATAGATTTTTATATGGGAGAGACGGAATGCAGGGGAAGAACTTATTTTATCTCTATAATGTCCATCGTTACAGCTCCTTTTGTTATTTTTGGGACTAAGAGTAGTAATTTTGAATAATACTGCTATGAGTTTGTGCAATTTCTTTCCAGAAAAAAAGTTCTTAGGAGAATGCATGAATAACTTACGGTTTGGATAGAAAAAGAAGCTTTTAGGAATATCTGATTTTGTTCTGCCTTGCAGTTAGGCTGATTTGGTATGAAGATACCAAAAAGTGTGGTCCACATTACTGTAAATATGCTAAACTGATTAATATTGAAGACAAAATCATAGAATCTGAAATAATTTAGGTTGGATAAGACCCCTCAGGCCATCAAGTCTAACCAACAAACTAACATTACTAAGTCCACCGCTAAACCATGCCCTAAGTGCTAGCACCTCCAGGTCCTTCGCAGCTTTCCATCCACTCTTCCCGAAGCTCACGGGGTTGTTACAAACCAAAGACAGCACTCAGATTTTGGCCTTATTGAATGCCATGTGGCTGGACTTGGCTCACTGATCCAGCCTATCCAGATCTCTTTGTAGATCTGTCCTACACTCAAGCAGATCAACAGTCCCTCCTAACATGGTAACACCTGCAAAATTACTGAGAGTTAACTCTGTCCTCCTGCAGATCATTCAGTAAATAAATAAATAATAAACAAAACTGGCTCCAGCACTGAGCCCTGGGGGATGCCACTTGTTACTGACCACCAACGGGATTTGACTCTATTCACAAAAGCCACTTAGACCTGTCCACACAGAAATTGTTTTAACCTGAGAGTAATAGAAAAAAATGCTGCTTTAAAAATCAGTTTCCTAAAATTGCTTTTGTTCTGTTCAGAATAGCTTCCAAAATGCAAAGATAGTTTAAAAAAGCAACAAAACCAACAACAAACCACTCAACACAAACAGCTATGAAATCTGTCTGACCTTATCAATGTAAGCAGTGTTGACAGTTCTCATCTATGGGTGCATGCAGTTATCCCAACAGGCATCAGACACTCTTAGGTCAAATTCCGACTTTGTCAGAGGCAGATTTAATCTGCAAGAATGTTTTCCCATAATGGAGAAAAGTTCCCAAAAGCCCAGTTTTATTTTCTTCTCATTACAGCAAATATAATTTTAGATTTACATCTTTTTATGAATAACAAGTAATCACTTTATGGCTAAAATAATATACTTCTATGTGAATCTTTTGGGCCTCTGTAATAACGTATTTCTCTTGCTTAGATAATGGAAGAGGCATGGCAAATACTGTGACTTTGAATCTGCTGTTGTTATAGGTTTAAATGAATGTTGCTTCTGTAGAATTTGCATTGGGACATAAGAGGATATAAATTAGATCAATATCATTGGAAGGTGTGGGGAAAAACTTTTCCTGAAAAGATACACTCTATAGACAGGGTAAACTTTTAATTTCAATAGTGAAGAGAAATATGGATGAACTGCTTTTCTCAGGTAGACATGATTTTCCAGCTTGCCCATCTTAACATTAATGGCTGCTCCTCATTTGTATTTATACTACAATTAATATCTAGTACTCAGATGATCACATGGTGCTTCGTTTAAGATGCATAAACAGACAACAATAAATGAATCCATCTCCTCTCACCTCAGCATAAGCCATATCAGCAGAGTAAAAGGCTCAGTTAATTATTTACATGGATTCTCCATACGTCATGCCATTGTCACCATCCCACAAGCAGAAAATAACGTGCACTTAAAACAGTGTGCAATGATTGGCTGTAGTGGACTATGATCTGGGTAGAAATAACTGGTTAGAGGCATTTATGTTTTAGCATTTTTGTTATTCTTCTGTCTGGGGAAGTGTGACATAAAAGTGACTTTTCCACAATTGAACTAGTAAACGAGTAAACTAGTAAATAAGTAGGACAAAGGTACGACACTGCTATTGAAGTTATATGTGATTATCTAGTTTACAGTACAATACTTTCCTTCTATCAACTTGGAAGGTCAATTTGATATCTTAAAAATAACATTTCATAGAGAAATAAAATGATGGATGTTTTTATGAGGAAATTGGAGCACACATAATAAGGTCCTTGACAAAAGTGATGACAAGTCAGCATCGGACTGAGATGTATACCCAGAATGGACCCCCAAGTCTGTTGTTTCCCTGTCACCTAATTGCCTCCTCTAAGTATGATATTTCTTTTGTTTAATGGTATTTAAAACATTCTGAATTGTCATGTGCTGTTTTATTTGTGAGAATTCTCAGGTAAGACTCTCTTTTTGCTGACCAGTGCTTGGTTTTTATGAGAAGAGTTTCATTCCAGTTACTGTTCACAGAAGCACTGATGAATTTTTTAGCAGTAATTTGGCATTCTAGTACATTATACTCAACTCAGAAATGACTGTCTATTTTTATTGGTTTAAAGAGATATAAAGACGCATTGATCCAAGAAAGCCTCAAGTACTCACCTACAAATTAGAAGATTAGCATGCCACGCTGTTCAGAATTATTAGATTTTCCTTCCTATATTCAGGTGCAACAAAAAATGGATGAAATATCACAGTCCAGAGTTTCTAAACTCTTCCATTACCACTTAGATTTTTCTTCACCCTAATTTTATTTCTCCATTCTTGTAAAAGTAATGTGTAACCAGCTGCTTTCCCAAGGTTCCAATAAGCCAAATTAATCTTCGGTATAAAGATACTGACCTTTTTTGACCAGCACCCAAAATAATTGTATTCTCTTGTAAAAAAGAGAATAAAATTGTATTCTCTTGTAAAAAATTTGTCAAAAATTGTATTGTCTTCTCTTTTATCAATTTTCTGATAATTTTTATTTTGTTTGAGTCATTTTTGATGCCATTTCTTTTTCGTTCATCTCTTCTGCTGTAGCATTTTTACTTGGAGTTTTGAGATTTATTAAATAATTCTGGTGCCAAACATGATAGAGCTGGGCTTAGGACAGACGAATTCATAGAGGGGTGTGTTTAGGGTTTTACTATTTAACTCTGGACTGTATTGTTTATGGTAGGGAGCCTCTAAAGGATGTCTCAAAAATATCTCTAAGTTCTCTTTCTTTCTAAAGCCTGAAACAATGTTTCTAAATTTTGATGTGTCAACTAAATGCACAAATGTTGGGCTACTGTCAAATAAATGCACAAATCTCTATTTCTGCAACAGCTATAAGTTGGCAGTAGCTGCCATGAGCTAGAGAAAGCCAATTTTTGTCTTTAATAGCCAAACATCCGCAGACATGCCAGAAAGGTTATTTGTTGTCTTGCAGAATCAAGGGAAGGGAAACCTTTCAGTAGTGGGTAAAATACTATACCTCTGTTATATCAAATGTCAGACCAGACTGATGGTCTCTTCCGGCCTAAAAATGTATGACTTTGCTCAGTGTAATAAAACCTTATAACTTTTATTTTGAAGCCTGATTTTAGTGCAGAGCTATATCTGTAAGTTCAGGCAATAGTGTGTTTGCCTGAGGGCATTCCTTCTGTAGCCATATTCTCCTCTTAGGGAAGAGGAAGGTGTCTTAGATGTGGATCATACTTCTGCACTTTTTTCATGTGAACACTAGTTTACCAGATGATCAATTAATGGTCTACTTCCAAACCTTCAGTTTTCTGATCTAGTTGCCACATATATGTGAGCTCTAATCACTCACTCTTGGATTTCTCACAGTCTGCTTAAATGAAAAAATATCTCAATGTGTTTTTCTTTTCAGTATCTGGACATGTGTGACCACAAAGCAGTTATTATCAAATGAACTTTAGGTTTAGTTCTATAATTCTAAATAAATGTTTTCTGCATATTTAGGAGTACAGTGATTCCTTGGCATACTTGGCATTCATTTTTATCACAGGCATCTCCAAGAAGAAGTTATAGTACTGTGGTTCTGCATTATCCTTGCTACAGCTTCCTCCTAACTGATATCGCAGCTGGGATTTGGCAGCCATGGAGAATTAAGTTCAAACCTGAGGCTAACAAGAGGGTCAAAATAGGGTGTTGAAGGAGAGATATCAACCATGACAAAGTTTGAGGAATTTTAAAATAGAGGGAAGCAAGCAGTGGTTCCTAAGGAAAACTTTGATAGGTTCCTTCTGCTGCATATTCATAATGGTTTATTTCTGGAGTTAAAGTTCTGTTCTTAGCAAAAATCTTTCTGAAAACAAAAATCTTTCAGAAGTAACACCTGATGATGTTGTTTTTTAACATTTAAGAGATCAAATTACTTTGCAAAACTAAACCATGTAGCATGAAAAGCATCCTCATCTTTTTTTGTTTTGTTTTGTTTTGTAGCTGCTATTAGACTCTGTGATCTCTGCTCATCTCTGGAACCTGTTGTTACCTACTGCTAGAATAAGTATATGGGAGAGAAAAATAATTAGTTCGGGACTTTCTTCCGTCTTCTTTTCTCCCTTCACAGGCACATCTATCCATTCAGTTTATAAGCTAATTTTGGAATCATTTTGATATGTTGTATTTAATTTTAGTTGTGTTTTTTTGTTTCAAAGATGGATGCTCCACAACCCACTGGTGAAAGTTCTACCTGACTAACTTGCTGAAGGAGACAGTATTCTTGTCTTTTTGTGCTTGAGAATGATACCCTCCCCTTTCAGCACAGATCGTTTTATGTCATATTTATTCACTTAATGTAGTTATTAATAATTTATGGTTACTTAGCTAATACACTAAAAAGTGATTACTTCAAATGATGTTGCTCTGGAATACTGTTACAGAGGGGATGTGTTCAGTGAAGGAATACGCATACTGTTATCCACTCCGATTTTAGTTGAATAATCTAATAATTATTTGAATTAAATGGTTTATTAGGTACAGAGTACATCATATTAAATTACAACAAATTATTCAGGCTGTGAAATACAAGTTGGATAAAACCCCCTGAAGATGTGTGTCTTTTCTACCAGAGTACAGAGGAGGCTTGTACAAACAACTGATTTCAATTGTCTCTGTGAACAAATATATAAGAATATATTTCTTGTCTTCTTTTACATTAAATTTCAAGTGATAGATATCATAAAATCAGATTATCTCCCAATTTTGACACTATGCATTTTGTCTGATTCAAAAATGGAGTGTAAGTTAAGGTAAAATTACTTTTAATGGGTGTTAATAAAATAAATGATCATGAATTGATTGTCTTCAAAGTAGTTCAAGCCATTCCCAGAAATTGCAAAAGATATCAAACGTAAACTATTGATCGTAGTTGTGGCCAGGACATCCAGTGACTAAATTAGAGAAGAAAGTTCTTTTAATGATATGAAATGAAATAAACTGAAAATATATTAAAAAAAAGTACATAAATTTGTGCTGCTTTCAGGATTCTTCCTCACTTTCAAGTAGATTTTAGGCAAACAAGTTAAAGATGACTGCAGGCTCTTCCAGCTAAAACTGAGTCACCAAACAGCACATACACAGTAGAATTTTTGTTTGTTTTATAAACAATGCTAGACCGTATCTAAGAAATAAGTTTATTTTTCTTGGTTTCAGTAACTGTTAAATCCACACCAGAAGAAAACTTCATTTTGGTCAGCTGCTCATTGCATTGAGTTGTACCACTGATTTGCCTATGGGTTTGAGATTTTCTATTATTTCTGCTATTTATTTACTACTCCCCTGGGAGTGCAAAAGCTCATTTCTAAAAGAATGTTATTCACTCCCTTCAAAATCTGAGTTTCTTTCTTCAAGGTGAAAGCTCTCTTAAAAAAATTGTTCTTTGATATTTCCATTCTTTTGGATTTGCCTGTTTTTCTTTACTCAGCTTACCGTTAAAGCTCGATATATGGAAAACAAATTAGGTTGTTGTTATGGTTGCTTACCTCCTTCTGGCAGTTGCAATGGTTTGCTGCACTTATGATTCATAATGGTTTCCCATCTGCTGCTTGCTTCTGTTCAAGATGCTGTGCGTTTTTAATCTTTAAGTTGTTAGGTTTGAGTTTAATCTTTAAGTTGTTAGGTCAGAATTAGTCTGGGGACAAGATGCTTCTACTGCCTTTCCTTCTGGATGAGGGTTGTCACTGTGTGTAATCAAGTGTCTGTAGTGTATGAAAGAAGGTGATATATGTACTAAACTCTTTTTGAAGAGGAAAATTTGGTTTCTGCTGTCAGTACTGATGCACTGTCGATCTCTTTCTGTCTTCCAGAAGTGTATTCTTGACAGATCATCTCTTTCACTGGCTAGATTAAATATTTACTTTAACACTTTCCTGAAAAAATAAACCAGAATCCAAACTACAAGTAGTGGAATCAGAATTGTTACTCAGGGAAGGTAGAATGTTCATATCATTCATTTAGACCATTCCTGAAAATTTCTACATGTCTTAAATGCATTTGTTCTTGTGGAACTTTTGAAGGCAGTCCAAAAGTGACCACAGACTGCCCACAGGGCTGGAGCAAATGTCTTATGGAGGCTGACTGATGGAGCTGGGCTTGTTCAGTCTGGAGAAGAGAGGGCTCCAGAGAAACCTTATTATAGCCTTATATTATTTAAAGAGAGATTATAAATAGGAGGGAAATGAACTTTTTACATGAGTAGACAGTGATAGGACAAGGGGTGAATGATTTTAAACTAAAGGAGGGAAGATTTAGACTCCGTAGGGGGATGTTTTCCACAGGGTGGTGAGGCACTGGCACAGACTGCCCAGGGAGGCTGTGGATGCCTCGTCCCTGGAGGCATTCAAGGTTGGGTTGGATGGGGCCTGGGCAACCTATCTAGTGCTTGTAGAGGTCAGCAACCCTGTCTGTGGCAGAGGGTTGGAACTAAATGATCTTTGAGGTTCCTTCCAACCTGAGCCATTCTATGATTGTATCTTTTTATGCTGAGTCTGAGATGTTTAAATAATACCTTGTTTACAAGGAAAGAAAAAAAAGAAAAAAAAAAACGAACAAAAAAAACCAACCCACAAAAAAAAAAAAACAAAAAAACCAGCTCTTCCCCTTTAAGATGTCTGAAGTTGCACTTTTTTTTTTTTTTTTAATCTTGGTTGAACATATTCATTTATTTGTAAGATTCCTACCACTTGATTTAATATGGAAAACATCTATTTCTCTGTAACTCCCTTCAGTTAGCAATTAAGAAAATTACAGGTTATTCTTGCATCTTCCTCTTTCAGGAATAAGGACCCACATATATATGCGGATCATAATTTATTTCATCAGTATAAAATCGGTTTCACTTACATGATTTAGTACAGAAAGTATTGTAGACTTTTTCTCTGTGATTCTCTGTAAATTACAGTGATAAAGAACCCAGACATCCTATTGAGATAGTTCAGTGCCTCAGGATGCAGCTTGGATAGCAGAAGTCTTTGTGTTGCAAGCTGAATATGTTCATAGATTCTCTTTTTAGCTAATTACTTTAATAGTGAATCTAGTGGATGCCCATTAGAGGTGGTATATGCACACAAAATGTACAGCAGGCTCCCAGTAATAGGTAGCCTGAAAGGCTTGAACATCAATGAGGTTTCAGTGGCCTTGACACTGCTGTGGGGCCTGGGCTGGGTCATGATGGGGCAAGGTGTGCCTCTGCCTCATATTGATGGAGATGCGGGAGAGTGACTTTAACCAGCAGCAGCAGGTAACTCATGGAAACCAGTACTCTTCAGCATAGTTTCTCTTCTGAAATAGTGCTTACCAGTTTTCTCAAGCTGGAATAATTATTTTTACTATTTAGATTTTAGTTTTTTTAAGTTTAAGAAGTACTATTGAGTGCATAGCTTTGGGACATATTTACATCTTCTCATCAAGATGTGGGAGGCATTAGGTACAGTTCAGATTTTCTGGCTGTATTTCATCGACAGCATCAAGGGTCTAGAAGGCATTGTTAGAGCTGTAGATGGGCAGGGTGAAGCACCAGCTCTCCTCTTCCAACATCTTGCATTTGCTTCTTCTTGAAACTGTAACAAGAGAAGGGGGAAGGGAAGGGTTGGATTTCTTACTTTCTGGAGCTTTTTTATCCTAGTCTAATACACGCAAGTTGCAGCCTCTATGCTGACTCTAGAGAGAGTTAGCAAGATTCTGTGGCTCTTGAAATTATTTAAACAATCTTTGGATTACTTCATGTTTTCCTATATTGCCCAAGAAATGCATGTTCTGGGTAGATTCTGCCACTCTGAAAGACAAAATCCATACAACATGTCCAAGTATACCTGGTGTAGGGAATCTGCTTTGGCAGGGAGGTTGTACTTGATGATCTCTTGAAGTCCCTTCCAACCCCTATGATTCTATGATTCTAAGTATAAAAAGCTTTTGAATATATGCATAGTTTGGGTTTCTTTTCTTAGTATTTCCAGTGCAACAGTTTAATCTTCACAGTCAAGCCGTGCATGAAATATGAATGTGTCCCTACCTAGCATCCTACTTGTATTACAAAATGAGCATTAGTAAAAAGCATAGAAATCATTTGAGGATATTTTTTTATTAAAAAATAGGTCAACGTATAGCTGCAACCTCTTGATATGAACTCATCCTTACAAGTTTCTGTCTGCTTCTAAAATTTTTTCATGTATTTTTGTCTTTCTGAAACCGACAGTAAAATCTAAGTTGAATATATACTTAAGAATTTACCCTAAAATATTATTAGTTTGTTAGGTGGCTGTCTACATTTGAAACCTAATTAAGGAAAATAAGAATTGCTTTTGAAGTTTCCAAGTTTGATGTTATGGAGCAGATCCAAAGCTCGCTGTAGTTCTATTGATCTCAGTACACCTAAGGATCTGTGTACTCCATTCAAACACATTTTTTTGCCAGCCTGTTTCTTAACTCATGAAATTTTTCTGGTTCTAAATAATGACTGTATCTTCTCCAGTCCCTAATTTGAGTGAGATGAAGAGCCTATTTGCTTCTAGGTAATGACATATGGGGCACACTGGGCACAATGATAACAAGCACCCTTTTAAAAACAGCTTCATTATGCTCCCTTCAGGTACTGGGAAGAGCTTGAGGCAAGACAGCAGGTGAGATGGATCATTGAGCTGATCAGATATGGCAATTCCTGTGTTTTCTGTGTGCTCAAGGACGACATAATTTTAACCAAGCATAAACATTTTATAGTTGGCTGATACAATTCTGTTTTATTTGTTTCTGAGTTAGGGAAGAAAGTATGTTTCTCAAAGATTCTGGGCAGAGTGTATAGTATGGATGCATAAGGTGATGATGGATTTATATTCAGCTGATGGCTTGTAGCAGGCGTGTCATTGAGAAACAGAGCTCAAAGCATGATAATACTTTGTAAGAGTGAATATGTGTCGCTTTTGCTTTTCACAGGAGTTGTCATGATTAAACACATCACTGTCTTGTAGAGCTCATTTCAAATATGTGACCAGGGTCTGTTAGGTACCTTATTTTACCTGGTATTCAACATTTTTAGGCACTTGGTAATTTACTAGATGCCAAAGTTTCATTTACCTTTCAGTTATAATTTCTTCTGAATAACAAAGTGAAATGCTTTATTCCAGTAATTCTTCTAATTAAATGCTGTTTCCTCAAATATTTCCCAGATTTTGGAAGAAATTGTGGAGACTGTTTAAGTAAGAAGTAGTATTTTATTTTCATGTCTGTAAGCTCTGTGACCTTCAGTAATCTAGTCCTAGTGAAACATGCATAATGAAGCACATAGATGGTTTGATTGTTTTCCTTTAATACTATTTTTGATTGTTGTTACAAAACTCATTGCTTAAGCTGTGATCTCTTTTCCCAGCAAGATGCTAGCTATAAAATGAGAAGGTAGAAACAAGAGTCTGTTGATGGATTAAACTATAAATGCAAGTGATAGCAACACTTTTAACAAAAAGCCTATTAACTACCCTTTAAATTTAATCTTGGCACTTTGTAGAGTCAGAAATTCAGAGAGAAGAGTATTCAGCAGCCAGAGGGGATGTAGAAACAAACTAGCTGTGACAGAGACCTGATGCAGATAGGTGTGACCTGGAGGTGAGGAGTCCGCTGGCACGAAGGCTGGCAGTGCCTTGGAGAGGACAGCCTCTGTCCACCAGCTTGCAAAAGGGGTTACATGCCAAGGGCCTCTCCCATAGCTTCTGCAGAAAAACTCTAGCAGAGATGGCAAAAACAGACTTTTTAGATTTCACGTGGATTCACATTTGTTACATAATGTGTCCATGCTTTATGTTTTCTAAAGGATTATGAAAGAAAAGCATTTGACTTCCTCAGGTTTCCAGTGATGTTCAAATCCCTCTGGGCTGTTTGAAATGCTTGATTGAGATCATATGGTGTGCTTACAGATGTGGTATGTTTATTCAGTAGTGTGTGTGTATTTAAAGTCAATTTGTGTGCATTCCAGTTTGTATAAATGTATGTAAAGATATCTAGAAATGTATGAATGTATTTATATAAAACTAGATCAGTCTGCATCTCCCAAGGAGAAATGCCTCATTCTGACACATTATGCTGAGGTACTTCTGTTATGACATGGTGTTAGCCTTCATGTCACTGCTGCTTATCATCTTTTGCACTCAGTCCACCTTCCAGCTAAACTGGAAGTATTGAGTTTGAGGTACCAGAAATGCTAGACATTTTGTAGGATGACATTTTATATGTGCTGTTTTATTTTCAAATTTCCTATAAGCCGTTTCAGCTGCTGATTTGCACTGTTGTCACCACTGCTAATCCAGCAAACAAAGTGCATTAAGTATGTCTATTTCATGATTTTAGTGAAGTGCTGAGAAAAGTCCTCTTATTTTGTAAATAATATTGTTCCCATGTTTCCATGTCCCTTGAAACATTTCCATGTTTCCTATCACCAATATTCAGTTGACCTCCATGGGTGTTTTGTGAATAGAAAGAAATAAATCCATCAGAACCGTGTTAAAGGGATAGATAATTATGTCCAGTGTCCCAGGCTCTTTCTGATAATGCTTTCAAGGGAACAACAGTAGAAAAATGGTTTTAATATGACCTGTTTTAGACAAATGGTAGTGTCTCACCTGTGAGCTCATTGCGTTCCTCATCTGGCATGAAATGGTAATGACCATCTATAAATAAAACAATTTTTTGTTTTAACAGCTTATTTATTTTCAATTCTACTTAAGTTGTCTGCGTGCTGGGGACTGTGGGCTCTGTTCTCTGTGGTATCCTTGTGCACAGATTTACAGGCCAAACCCTTCTGCTTTCTTCTCTAATGCAACTTGAACTTCCCTGGAAGCACAGTTCAACTGTACCTTTGGCAAAAATGACTTCTGTGCTGTCCAGGGATTCATGCCATGCTGTAGAGTGCCTTCATTTTATACAGCATCAGGAGTCCTTAGGAGGGACTGGCATTACTCATGCAATCATTAATCAAATTTGAATGTTTATTTTTGAATTGTCCATGGGTGTTTCTGTTAAGAAATTGCAGCAATTCAGCAGAATTGTCGAAGAGGTGAAATTATGCCTGGCTCCAATAAAATTCTCTAGTGATTTCCTTTATGTGTGATGTCATAGCTAGTTATCACCCTTCTCTTCATATATGCTTTTGGCGAAATATCTGCCTTTATACAAAACTTCAATGCAAAGCTTCTCCTTGAAGCTTTACCAGTAGTAGAGATTCCAAACATCATAGTTGCCTTGGAAAGCTATATGCTCCACTACATTAACTATTTCTCCAAAATTTTGCTTGCAATATAGGTGACACCATGTGTATCTGTATTTGAATCTTTTAATACCTAATTCAGATATTATTTAAATGAGTTCCCATGCCTCTTCATTCAATTTTAATTAAAAGTTATAAGGATATTGATTGAAAAAGCATAATCCAATCTTTATTTTAATGTAAGATGACAGGTGAAGACGATCTTTGTCACAATAAGATCGTAGAGATAATCTCTTTTTAGAATTGTTCCAAATAAAGTGAGTTATATGTTAATATATAATTTGAAGTTAGTTCTGGTTATGAATTTTAGGTTTTTATTCTAATATTTGATCAAAAGTTTTGCATTTATGGATTGTTTTTGTTACTGTGGTCATGAAGGTGTCTCTTCTTTTTCTTTTCATTTCCTTCATCCTGGACAAGATTTCTAAATATGAGTGAGAAGACTCTTTATAAGGAGGGATACACAATAAAGACTTATGCAGACTGTTCTGGGAGGGAAAAATTAAACTCTGATTTCTGACACTGTAGTGCCAAGGCATGGACAGAATCTGGGCTTTGGGAAATATTCAGAATTAGTCTAGGGACTGCCAGGTGCTTCACAATGTGTGTCCCAAATCCTTACTTTTCTGGGTATAACTTCCCTAGCTGTAGACTTGAAAACAGTTCTGTTTCTTCTGATTTGTGATGGAAGGTGGTCATGTCAGGTTTCATTTCACAGGAAGGGCATTCTGAAGGGAATTTTTACCTCATAGGACTCATTTCCTGAATCAAGGGAACTAACAAATGGATTTCTTACTGGGAACAACCAGAATACTCAGCCAGTTGTGTTTTAAATTCCTTATTTATGCACTCTTTTGTTGATTTTAATGTTCATAGACCTCTATATTTCTCTGGGATTACAGTTCCTTGGTTTGCACTGCTGCAAAATTTCAAGGCCACAAATCATGCTGAATAGCTTTGCTTGATCGTTTCTTACTGATGTTGAGAAAAAGACCCTCTGAAGCAATGCATTTAGAGAAAACTTTCCAAATCCTTTTCCAGATTGTCATTCTCATTCTAAGGCAGCACAACTATGTGCTAAAATTAAACTAACAAGCAAACAAGAAACCCACCACCAGCAGGGAGTAGATAATTAGGTCATGCAACAGACATTTCCACAGGGAATTAATATGACCATTTCATACATCTCTTTCTGTTTTCAAGTGCCCAGCATCATCTTTGAACCTTTCATTCTTTTCCGTGGATGTTCCATCTGAATCCTGCTATGAGAGTCTCTCACTTCGGTTTCTTCTGCTCCTTGCATATGTTGGAGGCTCTTAACTGAATGTACACTGCCTGAATTATACTCTTGTGGTATCTTATGTTCGCAAAACTAGTCTAGCTACCACCTGATGCTCAGGTTATTTTGTTCCTATTTTGTGTCCTTTATCTCCAAAACCCTTGTGCCACATAGATATTCTCCGCACCTATTTCCTTGAGTCTTTATCTACCTTGTGCCCTTTTCCTACCTCAGAAACGATATGAAGTGGGGCTTCTAATGAGCTACTCCTTGATCAATCTAAGATGCATGCCTTTAGCTTATTCTTCCTGATTTCACTGCTGCCTTTCACAAAGATAATCACTGACACCTCCTCTGCTTTCTGTTTGCTTCTACCTTTTGTGATAATGTAATATCCTGATGACGTGTTGTTTACCGGTCACCTACAGGTCTGCAGCAGCGAGTAGTCTGAAGGACAATTAGTTTTCACTCCTGAAAGTGAAAATCTGTTTCTGAGGTCTATTAAATCAGTACTTAAAATCCTTTCTAGATTACCTGATGTTATTTGCAAATGCTTTTGAATTAAAAATGCAAAACAGATTCTGATATTCTTACTATGAATAGTACAATTTTTCCAGATAGTTCCAGTGAGAATTGTCATCAAAATCAATTGGAGTATGCCTTCAGTAAACAAAATGTATTGAAGTAAGGTCAAAACCTGAATTTCCCTAAATTCTTGACTGCTCCTTAATCAGAATTTTCATAAAGGAGATTACCACCACAGGTTTTCAGACTGTTTTTCCCTTTCACTGTTCAGAATGACAGATACTGGCAAAAGCATGACTGTCCTTAATTGTCTTGAACTGCTATTCTTTCAGCTGATTCTTTAGCTTTTGTGGCTTGTAAGAAAGAAATATTGTCTTTCTTATTATAAATAGTCAAGCCTTTCAGGTATGGAGTTTTTCTCACTTAATATTCATAAAGTTTCATTCAAGTGGAGAGTTCTGTGTTCGTAATAGGTTATTATCATTAAGAAGTTCATTATTTGCAGGCAAAGTGCAATTGGGTATACCATTTTCATGAAGAGTAACATAAGGGTATTTATCACTATTCAAAAGCTGTAACTGCTATGCTTGAATTAATGGGAGGCTTGCAGTGCTGAAAGTGATGGAAAACAAACAGGCTGAATAGATAATAAG
Organism: Odontophorus gujanensis; assembly: GCA_013399175.1. Taxonomy (NCBI): domain Eukaryota; kingdom Metazoa; phylum Chordata; class Aves; order Galliformes; family Odontophoridae; genus Odontophorus; species Odontophorus gujanensis. The sequence continues at coordinate 432,632 of VXAB01014054.1, forward strand.
GTTATAATAGTATTTTGGGGATTTACATTGTTTAAAGTGAAAGCAAGACTTCAAATACCTATAGCAATGACACAATTGCATGCCTGTTAAAATTTATGGAATCAAGAATTCTCTATGGTCTGCTGAATTTTAAATCTGCATAGCATTACTCTCTGCTAAATATTACACTCATACCATTTGAAATCTGTATTGTGACCCTTCTTTTTTATATAATGCTTGTAAAAGTTCAAGCTTGCAGCATATCTTATCTAGACTAAACTGCAAGACCAGAAAAGCCTGAGGTACACACATCTGTACACTGCAGNACAGTGTTTCCTTGTCATGCAAACTGAATACATAATGTAATTAAAATAATTAATGCCACTGAGAGTGCATAATTCTGGTTTTCTTTTGATTTCCTTACCAGTGTAATATGGTACCCCACAGGAAGGATAGAATGAATGATATAATTTCATTCTTCATTTGAGTATTTCATTGCTTTAAAATTATGTTTTAAATTATTTTCCAAAATTTTTAACAGTTATGTGAGTACATCTCTATCAAGACATGCTCTTGCTATCTGGAAAGAACCCCTTGCAATTTCAGTTATTCCTTCCCAAGAAGAATATCTTCCAGAGTGAATTCCTTCCTTCTTACCTATCTGGAAAAAGACAACCAACCAGCCAACCAAAAACCAATTGTTTAGTCAGTACTGTGGTACCACCAGTAGGTTCTCAGCTGGTGAAAACGTTTAAAACAGTATTGATTTATGTAAAATCATAGTAAATTTCATCACTGAGGTAATTTCCTTGCCTTTGTCCTAATTATAGTATTTTTATTTTATTTTTCTTAATCAAAAAACAGTTTTAATTTGACTTTGTCCTTTTCAAATATATAATTAGCTCTCAGGTAATGGCCATGAAATGTTTAGGTTTTGTATCACAAAAGCTTTAGTGAGGTTTTGAACCTGAATAAAAATTAAGACTGCAGTTTTCACAGTCTGGGTTAGGGACTTTGTGTGTAGGCTGTATTTATGAGCAAGTATGTATACAGTATCAAGTGTATCTGCATTTTTCAAAGGACAGACAAAGAATGGAGAAATTTCAGCCCTTGCTTGCAGGTGTTTGAGGTAACCCGGGCAGGAGATAATGGAGTAAAGCATATTACATATTGAAAACATTTCATCTTTATCTAGCTAGAAAGTTTACAGGTCATACTAAAACATTAATCTTTGTTTTCTGAAAAATGAAATGATTAGCAGAGTTTTCCCCCACATACNCCTGTCATTGGTGAACAAGGTGTCATACTTGTTTCTTTGCTCCATACTTTGCCCACAGAACTCAAGTGTGTGTCTTTCCTATTTTCTTATGGTCTTTTTTTGTATTTTTTTTTCATAGATAACCACTAAATAATGGTGAAGTAAATTAAAATGAAGTAGCTAAATATAATCTGTTTTCCTTCTTGCTTGTTAAGGATTTGTTTATTCACTGATAAAGATGTTCTGCAGAAAGATATACTTAACAAAAAGATCTCACAGGACTCGTTGTCTGTGAGTTATTTTTTATATTTTTTTTTATTTAAGGGAACCACGTTAAGGAAAAACAGAAGAAATCTGTCCTTACTGACTGTACTAATTATGCACTGTGCCTGCCTAATTTTTTTACAGGAATACGTAGAGTAAAATTGTATTTTATTTGATTATTTCCCTGAACATCTCATATTTGACCATTCAGTAAAACTACCCTACTCCTTTTCTCATTGTTTAAAGTAGAACGTCTAGGCCAGATGCAGTTATGTCACAGTTACGTTGCAAGTGACAGTACTCTTTCTTGCTTGATTCACTATTTCGTGAAAGATATATGTGCATACTGAATTTTTATTTACATGTTTAGTGCTAAAGAAATTAATACATTATATTCTTTGTAAAATTATGCTTCACATTTGTGGCACTGAAGCAGAAAGCAGTGAAGGCTGGGGGTGTTTTGTAATTGCAGTGGGAGGGCATTGCACTGGCTTGGAGATGCCCCAGAGAATATTAATCTCTTGCTTGGATGATAATATTTTTGCAGTGAATAGTTGCACTGTGACCAAGAAACAGAGTTATAAACTGTAGTTCCTCATCCTGGAGATCTAGTAATCATCACTGTCTTGCTTATACCAAGATATAAGTGGTAAACCACAATGTGGAAAGCAGCATTCATCTTTTCTTTGATATTTTAATAGTCCTAGCTTTTGAGTCTGAATCCAAGGGAAGAGGAATCCACAAGGCCAGCAGGCTGTGAAGTCTGGCCCTCTGTCACCAGGCAATCTTTCAGTAAGCTGTTACTGAACCTTACTCTCCTGACAGCTTCAAACTTCCTTCTTCTCCACAACCTAAATGTGTTAGAAGGCAGTTAAAACCAAATTGTTCTTTCACCAGCATGCCCTTCTGCAGTTTTTCCTTTCCTTTTGAATACCTGTGGGTATTCATAGGCAAAAGTTACAGTTGGTCACAGCCTTTGAGAGGGTAGACCAAACGAGCTGCATACTTTTGATTTGCCTTCGTATAATGGGCATCCTCGTAATCATCTTGGCACTTGCCTCAGTTTGCATTCATCATTCCTAGACCTGAGGAAACAGAAATCTATACGGTTTAGGACTTAACATTAGTGCCTTGCACAATGAAATGAGCTTCCCCATCACTACTTGAAATAGTGACCAAGATTTCACTAAGAAATAAAATAGTCCAGACCCAGCCTCCTTCCTCCAGTGCAAGTAACAGACTACAGCTTGTGTCCGTAAATGCTTCTCCTATGGTATGGCATGAATTTCTGATGTTGCCTGTAGGGATAGACTTTGGTCTGAACATTTGTTTGAAGCTTTCCTTGTGAATTAATGCTAACTGTTCCAGGCCAAAATTGAGCCACTGAATGGGTGATGTTAAGTGGTGTGGGCACCACACCAACTCAGGCACTATTTTTGTTGAGCTTGTGGTAACAGTCATGGCTGTAGATGCTTTGGTGTCTGTTGCTGTTTCACCATGGAAATTCACATGGATATGCATTTTTATCACATCCTTCACCTGAGTTTTGTGTATTGATCTCCAGCATCCTCTGTCACTAACTCCTGACTGAAATTTTAAATTAGTTTCTAAGTGTGTGAACTTACTGAATTCCATTCCACTTTGTTCCGTTAGTCTCCATGGTTTTCCTTTGCATGATATCTGTATACCTCTTCCAGTAGTGCCTTCAACTATCACTAATAACGTCCTCCACAAGATTTAGGAGCCAACTCTGATGTTTTGTGCTGAAGTAACTTAGTTTTCAGTAAATTAGTAGATTAAACTGATCTTGAGATCCTTCTTGGAGGGACTTTGCTGATAATTTCAGATAGCTCCTATGACTGTAAGCATTACGGTTTTTCTTTACTTATTTCAGCCATCTTTCAGTTCCTGTCTTTCTACTCTTGACCAGTTTGCCATGTAGCACTATACTTAATGTTTTTATGAGAATTAAATACAACATTGAATTCAGGGCTTTACATTTTCTAGAAAATCTCTCGGTCATGACTCTTTTTGCACATCTGTTGAAGAGGTAAAAATATGCACAAAAAAGATCAGTCAGTAATGCTCAGTTTCCAAGTGTCTTTGACATAAATGATGAATTCTTAAAATGTCATGAAGCCATAGGCTCAGAAATTAGGAGGGTTATCAAACAAATTCCCTTTTGTTGTCAGATTGCAAAATAACTTGTTTGTGCATATTTCAAAAGGAGAAAAAAATATACAAAGCCCATTGGGTAAATCACAACAAATCATTTGCTTGGTTAACCCTGAGAAAAAGTACTCACTGAAGAAGTTAAAGCTGTTTCACAGCTGTTTCCTTTATCCATTTCCTATAAAGTTGCCAACATGAAGATGATAGTTCGACTATTGCTGGGAACTGGTGAATGACTACTGCTAATTCTCCACAAATCAGTAAAGAGGTTTCAGAAGGTAATTTAAAGTCTGGTAGCCAACTGGTTTCTCCAAAATCTTCAGTGGTTTTGAACCCTTCAAATTCACTATATGTTTGTTCTTATTCTAATTTCTAACCCGCCAACATTTCTCGCTCCCTGCAATGGTCTATAAATGTTCAAAACTGGACCAAATGAAACAATCCTGAAAACGCTGGAGGTAGCATGAGAATTTGAACCACAGAATCTCTTACACAGATCTTTCCTGATGACACTCCTTAGCCCTAGCTAATCAGTAGTCAATACATTTTATTAAAGCAACGTCAATCTAAGCCATTTCACAGCTGCAAATTGTTAATTATTAATTCAGAACAAGTTAAAATTTCAGTTGTTTCTATTTTTTAAATTTCAGCATTACATTGTTAACTAAGTTTATATATGGTCGTTCTTCACCATTCCATGCTTATTTTCTAACAAACCACTTTGTTTGCATTCATATAAAATCTTTTGTCACCCTGGTATAAGGGAAATGTTTGTCTCTTTATAGTTGTCAAACAAAAATTGACATCCAGACATAGCTGTGTAAACTTTGTTCCTTATAGGTTCTGTACACGGGTTTCTAAGAGCAGTGTGCTTCTTTTCAATACAGTCTGTGAATTCTTTGACAACACATCTGTTACTCCATCCATTCTCAATCAACCATAAGAAGCTTGCTCTGCTCTCGTCTTTCCCAAGAACTTTGAAGCTGTTTCATCTTTCTGATCTGTCTATTGCTTTGCTTTTTTTTTTCCCCAGTGTACAGTCATTTTATGTGCAATGGAAGTGATAGATTTAACTGCAGGGAGTGATGTATGCAAACAGTGGTTTTCTTGCAGTTTTCTCTGACATGTATCACCTCTTTTTTCTATATACAGCGCTTATTCCAGCAGGTCTCTATCACAGAATTTAGTCAGCTTGCAGAGCTGGTTTTATTTTAAGTGAATCTTCCATAAATAACTCAGGGCACAGTAAGAAGTGTGAATGTAGCAAAGAGAACATCTGCTAAAATTGGATATTTATGTCACAGGCTCTATTGTGTATTGTGTCATGATGCATTGTATTAAATTCCAGAATTGCCACATTAGATCAACTAAAATCATGATTACATGCGGGCTTGTTCCCTTCAATATTTACATTAAATATTTCCATACCTTGTAGTATCTTTGCATTTCTGAGCAGAAATCAGGCAGCCGTTTGCTTACATTTTGCTCTAGAGGGATGAATCATGAGTAAATAAGCCTTCTATGCTTTCCAAAATACAAACAAGTGAACATACACAATGACCATTTTCCACATGCCTTTTTTTTTTATTATTTTTTTTTCATAGAAAGTATTTACCANAGCTGAGCAGACATTTTCCACATACCTTGTTTTTGCAGAACATTTTTTACCATGGAGATGTATTTTACTTAGCTGAGAGTAAATAAAAAAAAAATCATGCTATTTACTGACTCCTGAGTATATCGTAGCTGGTCTTTGGACCGTCCCCATTACCTAGCTGCCTGCCCAGAATGAGAACAACTGCTCTGCCAGGGAGATATGGGGTATGAAAAGACAGCAGGAGATGAGGGAATCTCTTTGAAAGGATCTGAAACAGATGTTATGAATTAAAAAACAACAGGATTTTGTCTGAATTGGTTGTTGACTATAATGATCATTTCTCTTTATGCTGTTAAAAAAAAAAAANCCAGGGAGATATTATTTACCTGAAGTCATGCCACCTTTCAAGAAAACTAGAAGAAAAAAAAACATGACAAAACTCATACTATTTACAGGCCCCCAAGATACATCGCAGCATGGTGTTTCAGCCATTTCTGTTACCCAGCTGCATGCTTGGAATGAGAACAACCCCTGTCACAGAGAGATGGGGATATGAGGAAACATAGTCTATTTTAAGTAGTGCTGGTGCACATAAATTAAGTTGAAAATTTCCTCCTACTTTTCAGTTGCTGTTATATAGTGGGTGGAATTCCATTTGCTTGATCTATCTTCCCTGCTTGTCCCTCCCAGCTTCACCTCAAGTTCATGTTCATTCATTTTTATTTTCCAGGCAAGCATATCTTAGAAGCATTCTTAGATTATTATTCTTCTTATTGTTTGTAATACCAGTTTTGAAACACAAAAACTGCAGTGGGCTTGGTGGATAGATTAGATGTCACTCCAGTTATAAGACCAAGTTGGGAAAATTCTGCCCTGAAAAAAGTTCTACTGTCACTGTGCATGAACAATTATCCACATAACTGGATACAGTTTGTTAACTGTTTCTGACGTTTATTAGGACANATTTTTTGTGTTTTAAATTTTTATATTGGGAAATCAGTTATGTGTTCTCCAAAGTGAAATGCCTCATTTGTCTCCATAAGCAATTGCTCTGTATTCCTTGCTGTTACATATGTCAGATAGCCTCCTCCAGTGGGCTCTCACTGACTGGGGAGTGAAGGAGACAAAGAATGTGAGAAGCTGGCAGTAAGAGAGCTGAGAGTCATGGAAAGCCCTGCCTTGCTGGTCAGCATGTCCCAGCTGCTGCTTGCCTCCCCAGGGAGGCTGCCAGGCCTTCCTGGCTGCTCCCAGCCAGCACTTCTGGTGGAGATGTCATGTCCCTCTGCGGCATCTCTGCCATGGAAGGCACAGCAATCAGAAATGTTCTGAAGACCCAGTTGAAATGTGTGTACTGTGTTTTTACTACATTAAGCCCTAAGCACTGATTAGCGCAAGGGCTTATATTGTGTTAGGTTGGTACTCAGCAAAGAAATGATCCTTTGCTGGAAGTTTTCATGTGGAAACTAGAAGAATTTACTGTGATATTTTAGACTTAGAACAAATATCACTTGGAATGTCCAGCTCTAAACTTTGCCAGTTATTTAATCTGAGCCTTGGATTCCCTTGGTTAACAGTAATTTACAATGTAAAGCTTACAATGGTGTGAGTCAAGACTACACTTTTCTGCCTCAGATTCCCCACCTATTAAATGCAAATTAAACATTCACATCTATCTCAGAGGAATATTATCAGGAGTAATTAGTTAATGTCTGTGAAATTCTTTAAGGTTGTAGAATAAAATCACAGGGTATTACATATTGTTATGCACAAAATACAAAACTTAAGTGTGAAATGTATGTCATTAGCACAAGGATCTGGATGGTGTCTCATGAGATTACCTTGGTTATGTGTTGGCATTTTAGCAAAACTAGTTTAAAAATTACTTTAGCTTTTTCTTTTTGTCATTTCAGACAGAGCACTTCTTCTCTGTAGGTGACTGTTTAGTGTGCACTGATTGCAAAATGCTTACTAGAAGTTTAAATGAGATATTAGATCCTAGTAGTCTCCAGGATTACTTCTGTTGCCTAAAACTTAGACACCAGACTGCCTCTCAGATGGCTGTTAAACCCTTATAGCTACACAACTGAAATAAGACCAGTATGTCTCATACTTTTCTGTCACTTTTCTGGGTGCTTTAAGCTAAGTGCAGCCAACCATAATGAGCACGCTCTCAAATGAAGGGAAATGACAGGTGGGAAATTCAGATCAACGAATACGTCTTCCAGTAGGCCTGTACAAAAATTCATTATGATCATTGAAGCAAAAGGTAATTAGGGGTGGAGATCGATGGGAATTTTGCAGTTGGCTGGTATTGGATTATACAGGCATGAGCAGGCATTTCTGTACTGCTCAGCATTTTCATGTAACACCTAACTGTCAGTATTCTCAGGTCAGTAGCACAGATGTAAGCCACTTGATTTAACAGAGAAACCTGGGACATGAAGTCAGCCTTTCTGCAGATACGGCAACAGGGAGGGATGAGGAATGCATTTCTGCTGCTAAATTGCCAAGCTGTTGTCTGACCACATTTCGATTCTTGCTTTTGGCAGAGATTTCTGTTCCAATTGCTCCCTTCTGCCCCACTAGTTGACAACTTCCACCACTGTCCCTTTGTTATTCTGCCTTTGCTGCTTTTTTTCTTTGTTCTTCTGGACCTTCGCACTTGAGCGTGGTTAGCTTTTCAACCATTATATTCTGTTCTTGCTGGGAACCAGTATTATAAACATGGGGAAAACAATTTTGTTTCCAGTGATTTTAAGGGCCATTTTCAGTTTGCAACAAAATAACTCATCCTCTGGAAATCCCACTCTGAAGTCTGCGCATGTAAAGCCTCTCCACAGTCAATGCTCAGAACAGCCAACATCTTTGAGAGCAGCGATGACACTTTTTCATGAATCTCAACTCTTCATATAATAAATGCACTCTGAAAAATACATTTTATCATCATATCAAATGATAGAGTGAAGTATGTGTATTGATAACTCTCAGAGTAAATTTTTTATATACTTCTAAAATTGATTGGCATTCTGAAATAGCTGCCTGCCTGCCTGCTTTCTGTAGATGGTGTTAGAGGACTCCTATGTGCATACAGAGCAGTACCAAGGGCACTTGCCTGTCCTCTATTTAAGGCTCTGAGGAGACTCAGTAAGAGGTCTCTGACAAATTTCAAATCTTCTCTGACTGCATGTTGTTCATTTCACTAACAGCTTTTCATTCTCCTATTAATCAAGGTGGATTCTTTATGCATAATCTATTTATTTTTTCTTTTAAAACCTGGTAAAAATGATGTGTAGTCTTTGTTACATCATTAACTACTGATTTGTCTTACAAAAAGTTGCTAGAAAAGCTTTTTTAGTAGTATGTTCACCTGTGTGTGAGTTAATTGATGCAACTTGTATCAAGAATGAAGTCAAGTAGCTAAAGAAGTTGGCTCTTTTTCAACTGAACCTGCAAATTTTATTAGTGCCATTGTAAAATCCTGCTGCTGGCAATAATGCAGAGAGAATAGAAAATCAGTAAGAAAAAAAAAAATAAAAATCATGGTTGATTCTTGGACTCACTTCTGGAAGCAGAAAGAGAAAAGCTGAGATTCCAGGTAGCAGCACACATACTGTAGCAGAAAATACTCCAAGGACAAAGCTGGAGTAACTAAAGAAGAGATCCCAGTAGGCTCCATGACTGAATTCTCTCTCACCTGCCAACTGGTCATTTGTCAGCCAGAAAGCTGCTGCCTCGGTGAATTTCCAGGCCTTGTGATTTTGTGCACATGTTTTAAACTGGATTACATCTGTAGCCTCTAAAGTAACAAGCTTCTGAAAGGTATTAACAGGTGTCTTCTCTGTCTGCAGCTTGGGCTGCTTAGTTGCAGAGAACATGATGTTTGGTAGAGCTAGAAGGCCTTCTTCTGGCTAGAAAGGATTTCTAGACATCTGTGATGAATAGTACAGCCATTTTATTTATTTATTTTGTTTCATATTTCATTTTATCTTTTATTTTACTTATAATGGTAAATACCAAGGAAGATCCAGCCAGCCATGTCGGGAGTTTATGTTACCCTGGGAATATAGCATCTGTCAATCAGTTTCCTCGGTAGGGCTTCACCTGCCAGAGAAAGACAGTCAAGCCACACTGCTTGGGCAAAAGTTATTATCAAAAGAATAAATAGGTTGATTTCTTAAACTGGTCTTTAAGTGAGACAGTTTGATCTTTTGTCAACAACAGAGAAACTTGTCTCCAAAGATGCTTTAAGGCAAATGTCAGTAGCTCTTATTGCAGAATGCAATTAGAAGGGAGCCCTCTATGCATTCTCTTTGATTGTATTGATCTAGAAAGTTCTAAGCCTGGCTGCATGAAACTGAGTGTCTTCCAAGACTTCTGTCTGAGCAGTTTAAAGTCATCTTCTTCCTGAAATCGAAAGTCCTGCTGTAATGGCTGTAGTCTGTCAGGTTACTTCTGTCTGGGTTGCATGCTAATCAACTCAATCTGAAGTGCAGAAATATTCTGTATCACTCAGAATGGTTAACTAAACAAGAAATATCTGATTCATGTCACACAAGAGATTTGCCACCTAAACAAGTAATAAATGTGACTGAAGTAATCTCTCCACCGCTTTCATTTCAAAACAGTATTGCTTCAGACTCTTATAACGAGCTCAGCTTTTCCTTTATTTTGCAATTATATCCATGTCTTTTACCTAATTTAGAATTTTTCTTTCCCTAGTACCTCTCATTCCACCTATGTCATGACTTAGACTGAATGTGGTGAATAGAGACAATCTGAAATGATTTTCACCATCAGAGACAAAAATATTTTTTGCTGTATGTGAAGACAACAATGAGAACTTAGTTTTGGTTTTTATTTGCTTTTCTTCTTGTAGTTGAAAAGTAGTCAGAACATGTTTTCAACTTTTCCTATAAAAAACTTTGAGGTGCTGAACTCATACACCACTCATGTTTCATTTTGGAATGAATTTTTAGATCACAGTTTACAATGGAAGTGCTGATGAGACATTAGCTATCCCAACGAAAACTGTAGAGTTTGTGTGGACTAACAAGGAGATTGGTCAAATGAGGATATTTTCGCTGCCTTGAACTCTAAATATGTAAGACATGAACCTGCAAGTCTGAGGGAAGGACACCTAGTACAGCTAGGTAGAGTTCCAGTTCTGTAAAAAATAAATATCCAATGCTCTGCTCGTATAGGTACATGTTTCTGACAGATTAAGTTTCCCAGTAATCTAGAGGTTAGACTGGTTCAGATGATTTGTTTTGAACTTTCTGATCTCTTTGGCAGTGCTTAGAAGCAATGAAGGCAATTTCATTGTCACACTGGAAAAGTAGAAGTGAGGCTGGAATCAAGCCCCTACCTCTTCAGTTGATGTTTTTGTGATCCAATAATAAAGCTCAGCTTTCTTATACCAGGACTTGCTCAATGGTGGTAGGGTTAGAAATATTTGAGCTTCCATTCCATAAATCAAAACCATCTGGCAGCATGAAAACTAAGAAGAGTGGATTTAGAGAATAATGGAAAAGTTTCCAATGTTAAAATGCACATTTATTCTGCTATCTTATCTTACAACTATATCAGCAGGTTTAAAAATGCTGGGAGTTTAATAGGGAGAATAAATATGACTGAAGGTGATCGAGTTCTTTGTCGTAGTGGTGTCAGCAAATAGGGTTGCTTCAGGAGGGCTAAGGATTCTACTTTCGCACTTGTCTGGTCTGAATACATTTTGGCCATGAGTAGCTTCCCAGAATGAATGGGAAAAACGTTGGAAATTTGTGGAGTCACTGTTCATCAGCTCTGCCTGTAGAAATCTCATATAAAAGCCATGAAAAAAAGAGTAATATCTCCATTTCTTCATTTAATCTGTGAGATGTTAAATTTATGGAAGGGTCTCCTTTGAAAGTTTTGTTCCTCTCAGCAGCTTCTGAAAGCTGCATTTTACAAAAGTGAATGTACATGTAGTGTGTATTTTTTTCTGTAATGTGGAATAGAGAAAGAGAGTATTCAGTATTTGAAAATCTTTAAAGAGAAGCTGGTGAAGTCTCATGGACAACGTGCATTCTTCATGCCAGGTGAAGGGGTTGACTGGGACCAGTTGGTTGCATTCTGCAACCCTCATTTAACCCTCTTTGAAGTGATTCATCTTCTGCAGGTGTTACACATCAATTATGTAAAAAGTTTTTTAAGGTAATTTTCAGAAGTTACAAAAAATATGAGTTTTTCTTCACTGGTTCCTTTCACGTTTGAACTACTGGAAACGCACAAATACTGGTTTCAACAAAAGGTTGCAGAAAAATGTTCCTGTAGTGATTTGAGAGCACATGGTGTCATAGAGTGAGTGAACTGAGACACGACAAATGTAGGTCATGTTTCTTTTTCTCTACTATTAATGATTTGAATCATCTTTGTCAACTCATTTTCATCCTCCTTACTCTTTGAAACACAGCGCTGCTGCGGTGGTCTGATATCATTTGTGAAAGGCAGGTTGGAGAGTTTGGGATTAAATATATGTTGTTCTGCAGCAGAATGCTTGGGAAATTGGTATAGTTTTAAGTTTTTATTCATGAGTACTTATCAGAGAATTTTATAGCACTATTTTTACCACTTACAGATTGCTGTACTGTAACTATCAATATATTTCATAACACAAATTTTTAACTCAAACTTTCCTTAATGCTGAGCTCTCTAAAATCAGTATTTACAAGATGGCTTTTCCTTCACAGAGATTGGTGGGGATTTTTTTTTGCTCTTGTTTTGGAATTACTTAGAGTTATCTTTATTTTGAGGCCAAATTTCTAATGGATCTGAAAATAAAGATTTGTGGTTTCACTTTCATTTAGACCTGCCCTCTTTCATAGATTAAAGGTAATTCCAGCAAAGTTCTCCTCTTGCTTGTCTTTATGTTGATTTGAGAATCTGACTTTTTTTTTTTTTAAAGAGAAAGTTCTTAAACTACAATAACCCTTCCTGAATCTGTTGCTGATATGTGAAACAAACCAAATACAATATAAAAACAAAACAAAACAAAACATCCCCACCCCCAAAAAACAAAACAAAACAAAAAACACAGCAAATACAGTTTTCCTGAAGTTACAATTAAAAATATCTGCTCAGTGCATTTTACACAGAAATGAAATTAAAGGCCAGGCGTCTGATGCATTATAGCAAATATTTTATTAGCAGAGATATCTCTAGGTTTGTAAAGTCAAACCTATGTCTCATAGAGGAGTGGTCAATTAAAGATAAATTCCAATCACTATAATCAAATTCATTTAAAACTAATCTTGTCCCTAAAATCTGTACCATTTTAATCTGTAATTCATTTAGAATGCGCAGTATTTTTAGAAATAGTCTGTGTGAGTTACTGTTTGTATTCTTACAACTTTGGGCTCTGTTGCCCATTGTATTCTAAGTATATTAATAGTTCTAAAATGTAGAGAAATTCTACCCTTTGCTAGTGAAAGCATGACAAATAATATCCATCAGAATGTAATTTTAAAAAGTTAAAAACTATTCTGTTCAGTGACTACAACTGTGCACCACGTATCCTTCAACCTTGCAGGTTAAAGTTTTACAACAAAGAGAGAAAAGGCAGACTTAAGACATAAGAAGGATAACAGCAGTGGATTTTTCTAAACATGCAACATTGTTCATTTCTACTCCATTCTGGAATTTAAGGCCTTCTCAGCCCCTGTTTTTAAGATCTTTTTTGCTCCTGTAGCATCAGTAAATAAATAAAAGAATTTTTGAGAATATAATCGGCTAAGGCTGAGAGAACATTAAAATGAGCAGGATGTTTTAAATGTTTGTATGGTCATCTGTCATTGCACTCCAATGGGGCACTGTGTAACGTACCTTGCTGAACCTGAGAGCTAACATATGCTTGTGGCTTTCTGTCACCCAGAACTGGCTAGGAGACACTTCTATCTTGGCAGAGGCTGACAGATTTAAGTGGAACACTTATGGAACAAAACATAAATACTGTCAGTGTGCATGTCACGCAGTGTGTATTTGTGGTAGGTACAGTAGGGAGGTGCTGGCCTCTTTCACTGTGATGCAGGTGGGACTCCTCTGGTAGGCCATGTCATTGCTGGTGGAGTGTTGAAATGTGATGTTCTAGAGCATGAGAGATTTTTCTGTTATCAAACCTGGGCTGAATATTCAAAACACAATGCTCTAAAGTGGTATATCGTTAATCTGCTTCACATTATCTTAAAGATCTGTTACCAGAGTTTTATAATTCAGCATTTTGCTTATAAATAATTCAGAACAATAAAAGTCATTCTGATGAAAAGCAGTTTTGTGAGCAAATGAGAAGAATAAAAAATCAGTGGGAATAATGGTGAGGGCTAGTTGCAAGATTTTCCTTTATTTGAGACAGATAATGGATCCTTAATACCATTTTTAATTCAGGCCGAGGGCATAAAATACAAGTTACCTTTCTTGTTCTGGTGAAATTGAGGTGCAAATAAAATTCCTTTTTCAACAGTTTCTGTTGAAATTCTCTATGCTCTGCAAATTCTCTGTCCTCTGTCCCTCAATTTGATATCAATAAAAGTTGTGTCTGAACAGCTCTGTTCAGCATCCATGTCAGTGGCTGGTAGATTAATTTGCCAAATAGAAGCTTCAAGCAATACTTCTACTCAGAAGTTGGAAAACATTTATAATGCATTTCTTTCTAGAATAAGATTGTACTTTTTTTTTTTTTTTTAATACCATTCTACTGTTTTGAGTCTGCCCATTTTCAAACTCTTCTTTATTACACAGCATAGCAGTTGTTTCTTCAAATTATGTATCCCTTTCCTGAACCATATGTTGCCCGATGGATACACTGGTTGCAGTTCTGATTATTTGTCAGATTTGGGAAAGAGTGCTCTCTTATTAATTTTCTTATCTGCCAATCCATTTATTGTTAGGCTGCTTCTTTGCTACCTGACTTATATTGTCTGATTTCTATTTGACGCAAATAGCTATAAAAACAGATTTATTATTCTACTTTTCTATTATCTCCCCAAATATGCTAAACTGGTTGGTTGGCTTTTTTATTTTATTTTTTTCAGGGTTGTTGACAATTATCAATGGCCTTCATTTTATTCAAATTAATTTTCAGTACTTCTCTCTGCCATTCGTAAGTGAGTTCAACTATCAATATTCTCCGTGTATATTGTGTAAAAGCAAAACTTCATTGCTTCTGTAACTATATCTGCTTATAGTGTTCTATGTTTCTTTACAATCCAGACTTTGAAAGGTTCTTTGGGGCACATATTTAAACCACTTCAATGATTTTTTTTTCCTCCATTTATAGTCTTTTTTGGTTGGTATGAATTGTTACTTTGACAAGTCTAATTTTCAGTTTTGATTCAGTAAGGAGGATTGCAGGTCCATAGCAATCATTTATATCTAGGAAGCTAGTTGCTTCTTTTTGCAAAAAGCTTACTGGCATTTTCTTTTTTTTTCCTTACAGCCTTGTATTGAAGTACAATCTATGCAAAATTTATTCCTTACTATATATATATTTATGTATCTGCCCTGTATAGCACTTCCTAGTGATAAGAATTACCTGTACAACATGTGCTGTGTTTGCTAACAAGGATTTTTCTGGGATATTTCTGTTGTTTTTTGAGTGTTTGTTGTTACTGTTGTTTGATTTCATTTTGTTTGTTTCATTTCATTAGAAAGTTATAACATTTATTGACAGATCACTAGTTTTCTTAACTTGATCTCTGCAGCCAACTAGGAAAGAAGCAGCTTTTAAAGCACAACTGCAATTATCAATCATTTCACTGCTTCATCACTTCCTTCAGCAGTAAAAATTGCAATTTCTGTCCTATCCCTCTGATTATGGTATGCAGGTCCACAGACTAGAGGAGGTGATATAAGGCAGGCAGGCAGTCTTGCATCTCTTCTTTCAGACATCTCCTTGAACAACATAACAGCTGTGCATCATTCCAATGAGTCATCCTGCTGTCTGTTGGTTACTCAGCAGTTGGGCAAACAGAAACCATGAGTGAAAGTAATTATTGAATAAGTATAGGATGAAAAGGACTGATTATGCACATTTCAGTAAAAAGGTCAAGTGCGAAGCAGAAATGATGATGACAAATGGAAAATATTTTCTCTAAAATAAATAAACAACTAAAATCGATTTCATAGCCTTTATTATAATGTTGAAATTGCTTAAGCTAATTATGATGAATGAGGCTAAACATAGTGTGCCTCACTGGCTGAAGATATTCACGCAGCGTTGTTGTGCTGACACCCAACACCAAATTTGGCAGAGCCATTAATCATTACAAAGATGTGGTATACTCTCTTGATGGTGGGTTTAGAATTTCATATATATTTTTCATATTGTATAAATATACTTATGAGTATACAAATTTAATATCAGTACAGTGTAATCAATTTGAGATTAAATGTTTTATGCAGGGATGAAATTCTGGTGTTTTCTTTAAATCAGGTAGTCAATATGGATGAAGCCTGGTAACAGACCATAAACTGAAGTAGTGACCCAACTCAGAAATATGTCATAATAACTGTTTAATTAGAAAAGAATATCTGTGATCACATCTGATATGTCTGTAGTGGATCTGGTTCATCTAATTTGGACACATAAGTCTTTTGAATTAATGTAATTTGCAACTCCAGGAAATCTAACTTTGTACTGTAAAGTGAGGTAGTTTAAACATAAACTTGGAAAAATAATTCTATCTTATTCTAGAAACTTCACAGCACTTCTCTGAAGTGCCTAATATTCCTAAGGAGAACAGGAGAAGAAATGATAAGGAAGGAAAAGCATTTGAGAGTTGAATAATGAACTCTGGAAGGGCTTTATTGATTTGGTGGTAGGTTAAAACTTTAGGCAGATGATGGAATGAACACTAAAGTGAAATTCATTAATCAGAAATATGGAAGAGCAGTATTTAAGCTGAAAACATGCTGACCTCACTGAGTGTGCTGAGAGAGGCAATTCAAAATGTGAAATTCTGAAAACATAGGTATGCTGCTCTGTATTGTCATTGCTGTGAATGTCAAGGTAGTGCAGTAGTAAAGCCTTCCAGTGATAGAAGAGTAATGTGCATGTCTTATTGTTCCTAACTTCTATTTATATTTTTGACAGTTTAAATACTTCTCCATCTGATCCACCTTTTAGAATATTAATACAGTAAAGAAACACAATTAAATAATTTTGATGTCGAAGAAGATGTGAATTCTATTTATATAGTTTTCTACAGGATCTTTGTAGCTGTGTTGTCAAACCAGTTATATAATTGCAATTCACATTACATATAGATTTATTTGAAGTATTTGATAGGTTATGTGGTGAAAGCTCCTTGGCACATCCACAGTGTGAGTAGCACAGTTCAGAGACACAAAAGCAGGATGGGGAGTCCAAATAATAACCTGCTTGGATACTCTCCAGCACATCAGTGGAGTATGGGGTGCCTCATGGCAGGGGAAAGAACTTATGATTGCAGAAGACTTAGTATGGAATGTTCAGAGGAGGAAGCAAAGATGAGAAAACGGAGATGATTAGAGAATTTGGGGAGAAACAAGTGTGGAAACATAGAGAGGGATAAGAAGGGCTGGCTGTATAAATAGTGGGCTGGTCATCATGCTGGTCAGTCTGTGCTCATGTGAGTGCTCTTGAGTTTCTGTCTGTGATCTGTGTGGCTGCCGATGTATATGTCTATACATGTGGTGTGTATGTGTGATCTGTGTGCATATGTCTGCAGGGAACACAGATCCAGACTTGTTTTCGCTTGGGCCTGAGAGCACAGTGTGTTAGTTCCAAGCATGATAGCAGTGTTAACCTTGAAAGATGTCAAAAACTGCTATTAAATGTCATCATTATGAAAAACATATCACAAAATGATGAAAACTGTGGGCCATACCTCATATAGACCATGCATACAGAATATAGTGATGAAATAAACTTGGAAGTCCAGAATTAGACTCCAGATATGCATTTTTATAATTTCACTTCCATCTTGCACAGTTTTATCCAATAAAATATAACTGGATAAAACATGTCTGACTTCTTCTATATTAATTAGTTTTGGGTGTTTATTTATTTATTGTTTTCCTGAATTTCCTGGTGGAAATTTCAGAAAAAGCTGGTATTGCTTCATGGTTCTGTTTATTTACACAGATTCCCCCAACTCAAATGTACTACTATTTTGAACTCTGATTTGAACCTGAGCAGTCTTTGCTTTGGAGCAAACAAAGTAAAAATTGCAAAGCCACAAATGTGAGAAATCGCATTTCGTTTTGAAAACAGACTCAAACATTTTTCTGTGTTCTCCAATGTACTTCAATACTGAAAACTCCAGCCAGACTTCTAGTGCGACTTTAGAAGTCAACTGCATGCCACTTCAGAGTTTCAAAGAGAGACACAAAAGCACTTGTTCTTGTTTTTCCTACGTACCTAAGAGTCTTTAGGCGCTTCTATAAACCAACATCTGAAGCAGTTCTTCAGATTTTTACTCCTGTAGTCTAATGAAATGTTTTATTTTTTATCCCTCTGTGAAATGATCATGCAGATGGGATTGCAGGTATTACGAGCATAGCTTTTAACACAAAAGAACAAGATCTCCATTGTTTTTAAACTCATTTTCTAATCTAATTCTCATGGGTTTTATTGGGCTTCCAATTCATGATTATTTGTGCTGGGAGCTTCGTGAAAAATTTAGTTTCCAGGGTCAAGGCCCCTAATGTTTTAAACAAGGATTGATGAAGGAAAGGGTTACCATTAGAGGCACTGAGGTTAATCCAAGAGAGGGTATGGTACTGTGTGAGGGCAGCAACACAAACAGGAACATCTGTGTTGCTTCAAGGAGTGCTGAAGCTTTAGGGGCACATCTGAAATGCTTGTATACCAATGTTTGTTCACCTGAACAAACAGGATGAATTGGAAGCTTTGGTCCTTTCCCAGAGTTATAATATCACTGGTATTAGTGAGACTTGGTGGAATTAGCTCCACCACTGGATAGCTGGAGAGCTGTTGGCTGTTCAGGAAGGACAGGTAGGACAGGTGGAGGTGTTGCCATGTACGTAGGTGAGAAATTAGACTGTACAGTCCTTACCATTTGGACATGGTAGAGAGTCTCTAGATGAGGATTATGAGGACTGATAGCAGATAAAATTGTGGAAATCTGATACTCAGAAAAGATCCAAGAAAGTGCTAACCTGTTAATCTAACCTTAGCACCTGGAAAAGTTATGGTGAAGATTATCCTGGGAGCTATTTAAAGGCATTCAAAGAGCAAAGCTGTTGTGAGGCATACTCAACATAGATTCATGAGGGGAAAGTCCTGCCTATGGTAGGGTCACCTGCTTAGTGGATGAAGGGAAGGCAGTGAATGTAATCTTTCTGGATTTTACTAAGGCTTTTGATATCAACCCTCATGGTAACTTTCTGGATGAATTGTCCAGCTGTGGGATAAACAGGTTTACTCTATGTTGTACTATAAACTGGCAGAAGATGGTACAGCTGAAAGGGTTGTAGTGGATGGGGCTACATCTGACTAGTGGCCAGCCTATGTCTCTGGCTGAGCCTAAGGCTTAGTCTAGGGCCAGTTCTATTCAACAGTTTATCAAGGCAGGATTCAGGTGATGAATGCATCCATAGCAAGTTTGCTGATGATATTAAACTGGGAGATGTTGTTGACTCTCTGAAAGAGAGGAAAGCCCTTGCAGTTTTTTTAATTTTAAGTGGAGCATTGAGCAACCAGAATACAAACACTTCTATTTCTCTATGATATATAATTTTTATAAAAGACTGAGAAAACTTTGTATTTGGCTCATGAATTAGTTTGAAGTGAGCCTGTCTACACTGGGCAGTGTAATTTTTGCCAGCAGCAATGTTAATACATTTTGAGGAGGTTAAAGGAAATATTTAATATTTCTCTATTGTTTATTTGAAAGCATTTTGTCATCTTTTCCACTGCTTCTGGGTTTATAAATTATCTTTTCTTGTTCTTTTGAAGAGTTCCCCTCCCAGTCTATGTCTTCTTGATACAGCTGGAGTATTTGTGGCCTTTGACTCAATGTCTCTTCAGAGATCTCCCTTAAATGAAATTTTATGCACTACTGCTTTATTTTTCTTCTTCTTATTCTCCATTTATTTTCTCTTTTGAATCCCTCCTTTCTCTGAAGTCCTAGGCATTACAGTCTCTTTGGTATTCTATCACAAGCCCTAGGATAGGCTACTGTCTCCCTAAATGTCTTTATGTTACTCAGTTTACTTCAGGGAGATGATATCTAGTTACATCTCACTCCAGATTTAATCTCTTATTCTGATGGAGGCCGGAAATCAACACAAGGCTATTTAGCAACAAAGAGAAGAGCTGTAGTCAGGTGTAACTGGTGAGAAATTCTCAGTTCATACTCTACTTCAATTTGACTTGTTTATTTGTGATCTAAGATGAGCTCAAGGTGTCCAAGAAAGTCCAAAAGAAAACAAGGAGAAATGTTAAGAAACTTTATATATATATTCATAAAAGAGGTAGTGAAGGAAAAAGTGTATACGTATAGAGCACTAAAAAGTGGGGGGTAATGTTGAGATTTGTCAAAATGGAAATAGCTTTTCTTAAATAGAAGGGAGCATGAACAGGAGAAGGAAATCAGAGGTGTAACCTGGATGGGAATTGAAAATTAGCTACTTGTCAGACTGCGGACAGACCCCTAATTTCTAGTACTCTAGAAACCTGGAGCAAACAGAACAAGCTATGAAGAGAGATTGCTTAGGATGGTCAGGACTAAAAATCAGGGAGAATATGATGTATGATTCAGAAATTCCAAATCACAACAAAATATATATGAAAAATCTGAGGAAAGAGTTGAAGTATTCACCGTATATTACAGTATATGGAAAAGACAGTCAATAGTGAAATCAGCACCTGTTAAAGCACTTCTTTTTCCTCTGTGCAAGAATGTTTTAAATATAAAGTTAACTGTGAAATGAAATATGCTTCTTATTCAGTTGAATTCCCTACTTATCAGGCATTTCACCTACCATGCCATGTACTTCAGTATCTGGAATCAAAATTACCATCTGTTAAATCAAATGCAAAAACCAGTGACTCAAGCATATTGCCTAGAAAGTCAAATCAATATGAAATTGCATATATTTGGAATCAGTGAATTGTCTGCTTTTAAGTTTTTTTTGTGTATGTGTGTTCAAAAACAGAGTTCTAAATGTCTAAATATAAATATGGCTACTTGTTTACATGTATATGTATTAAAATTTATAGATTTATGTTTCCTTTAGAAATAGAATAAAGCAGCTTAGCTAGGTGTTAAGACTGTCTAATACCCCTTCTTAAGCACTTAATAACTTAGAAAGCAATATTATATGGTGAGTAACTGTACCAAAACAAAAATCGAGCTATTTACTTGCTCAGTTTTAGCCACAAAACATAACACATGTTTGTATAGTACCACTGCATTAGGACTCTTTATGACTTTTTATATGGTTCCACACTGAACATAACTGAGAGATTTAACCTTCAGATCAAGATTTCACTCATCTGCATTTTCATCTTAAAGTTGTGTAGGGAAAATGGAAGGAGAAAAGTACAAGGAACAATGCTTTTGTTAATACAGAGTGAAAAAATATTTCCATCATTACACAGGTTATTGAAGTAAGCAGCAAGTTGTGAAGTAATTCTTTTATATTCCTTACTGTGTGTGTTCAATATCTCAAGAACCTCATGAAGTCAAAAAGGACAATTGAGCACTCAGCTAAGGATAAAAAGCCAGACTAATTGTAGGTACAGCGTCTTTCACAAAGGTTCTTGAGATACTGAACACTTGAGTCAGCACCCAAACTGCCTGGAATTACACTACAGGCATCTTCAAATACACAAGAAGGTGATCTAACAAACAGATACATCTCTGCTCAATTCCAGAAAACAAAGTCTTAGGGGTAAGATCAGAAATTGTTATATACCTACCTTGCAACATAGCCACAGCCGAGATACTCACATTCAAGATATGATAAGGACTCTTCTTGTTTTTTTGCTTGTATATGCAGGATGCAGCATAAATGTAAAGACTCACCCACCCTAGCTAGTAATTCATCCTACACAGAAACTTAGCAAACTGACTCCTGACTGCCCAGAGGTTTCTTGCCATACAGTACTAAGACCTTACAGAGGCTAAGTTTCAGTAAGAGCAATGGGCTACATATGCTTGATGCGTAGCATGGAATGGCTATGAGGAGCTTCTAGTCCAGCCTGTGCCCCTACAATTCATGCTTTGTACATACCCGTCTCTCTTAGCATTGTGTTTGTTTTCCTGAATAATGGACGTGGTCCTGACCTGTGTGCCTCAGATGTAGTTGTGGGGGAGTTCATAGGATGCTGTAAGGCAGCTGTGTTCATTAGCTGTAAGCTGCTACAACCGTAGCCACTTAAATTGGTTCTTGTGTTTCTGTTCTTCAGCTCTCTTGGACATCCTAAAATGGGTAGTGACTGTTCGCACAGACAGGCTTATTAGTACTTGTAATGCTCTGGGGCAGCACAGTAATTGCACAGACAGTCACCATGAGCAGCTGTGGTGCAACAAAGTGACTGCAGAGTGAGTGGTAGGTTTGAGAATGTTGCCACAACTTCTGTGGGAAAAGCGTGTATGTTCACAGTACAAACCTCCGCAGAGGACTGGTTTATATCTGGATTTTTGTTTCACAAATGATTAGTTTTGCAATCTTATTGCCTTTCCTTTGACAGATTTTATTTTATCAGGTAAAATTTGTGGAAATGTCCTGATTGTATTCTAGTGAAGTCCACGTCCCTTATATGAGTAGGTGTAGGGCATACAAGGGTTCATCTCAGCAGATGCATTGCACTATATGGAAGAGACCTTAATCTGTAGAAGTGTTTTACAGCCTTCTCTGACGTGTGATGCTATGTTCTGATACCTTAAGATGTATTCTGATGCCTTGTGGTAAGTTCTGATACCTTTCTCTGATAACTCATAATAATGTGCACTGAAACTGTGTTTCAAATCAATGATTACTTGGGATTAGTAGTCCATATTGTAATGTTCTAAAATGTCATTGGTGGAAGTTTCAGATTATTTCCTTACATTTCCCTTGGAATAGTACATATTTATAACAAATGGAGTACAAGGATATTTATAGAGAGAGTGTATTTACACCAAAGCAATTTATCCACCTGTAAGTGTTTGCAGTGTCATAGCTATTCTGTGTGACCTTAGTACAGTGGAGTCCTTGGCTAAACTAATGATATTGATTAGCATCCCAGCATGGTTGATCAGGGAATGCTTTGTGCAAGTGATGTGGTTTGCTAAGTTATAGATTTGATTTAATAAGTAAAGGATCTGAATAACTTGGTTGTGACTTTGATGCAGTATACAGCATCTCTAATTTGTTAAGTCATTAATCTGCTGGGTTTAACTAAGTAACAGATTGCAGCTCTCGTCAGCTCCAGAAATAAAATGAGGTAGAGTCCAGATGCTCTCTACCTGACATGCCCTTTCTCAGTAATTGCTTTGCTCAGGTGATGTAAATTTCTAGTTGTGACTCATCCCTTAAAGTGCCACTATTAAGAGCAGGTATTTAATGCTAGGCAGCACTTATGAGATTTGCTATTCATCAAGTTTGTCTTGAAAATTAAGGTATCCACAGGCAGCCTACTACTTCTTGGAATACCAATACACTACTGAAATATTGATATTAGCTACAGTTTTCTGAACTTGCTTGGCCATAATCTATTGAACTGTGCAGAAATCAGATATGATAGCAATGTGTTTTGCTACCGGTTCACTTGATTTGCAATGTGTTAGCTGTTTGTTTTGTTTGGTTTTTAAATGAAATCTTCAATAGCTTTTGGTACAGTAGTAAGATGCATTTGTGGCCAACAGAGCCTCTGATTGCTCTTAACATTAATAATTCTCATTCTCACAAATGTGAGTGGATACTTCTAAATGTCAGTCTGAAGTTTGTCTGATGTCCAGTTGAGTGAAAATCTCTTCCAGTATTGTCACTCAGACTTTAATGACACTGGTATGCTGAAGATATAGGACATTCAGAAGATCTGACAAATCTTCCAGTCAAAGACCATCCAGAACTGTTCAAAACTGTTCTGACCAAAAGTGCCTTAGCAAGGCTTGGTCAAAGGCTTGAAAGCTTTTACTTTTTTCTGAAAAGATGTTGACGAATTAGTTTTCTAAGTATTGATGAGAATGGCAAGGGAGAGATGTAAAAACTCATTCTTACATGACATATATTGTCTCTTAGTATATAAAAGTTAAAATTTTCGTAATTTTTTATAAATTAGCTGCCTTACATTTTCACTGTAACCTAATGTAACAATATCCATAAGTTGAACTGATATTGGAAGAATCATAGTCATACTTGATACTGGCTGAACCTCTTTGCACTTTAAGAGACCTAAATATTATGCAATTATCAATGTACAGTGCATGCAGAAGTAAAAATTTCAACCTAGAGGATTTATGAAGAAAATTGAGCTTACTGGAGTAAAACTGAAAATGAATATCTGACAAGAAATCTAAGTGGAAGGCATATTTTTATACTGTTTTTTGCGGGCTCCATTCTAAACAGAATTAAAGATAAATTTTTAAGTACACTTTAACTCAGTGAGGGAGCAAGAGTGTATTTCATATAGGAGAGATGTGATCAAAACAAACAAACAAATATTGTATTGAGATGCTAGTAGGAAGTAGGAGGGGGGAGAGAGCATTGTAGGGGGGAGAGATTTGATTTCCAGATGAAATAGTCCACGGAATTTAGAAATGTAAATTCAGTTTGGGGAAAAGCATCCCTGTGCTGAAAGCTAGCACAAGCCCTAGGCACCCTTCAGGCCTTCTTAAGCCCTCTGTGAAGGCCAATTAGCTGCATAGCATGAATTTTCAATTTCAGATAATTTTACAAACAGTCTGCAGAACAAGAGTTATTTCTTGGGCAAGTTTGCGAGTAATTTGAAGTATAGGATGAACTGAGTCATTGTTAAAATCCATATACGACAGTTTACAAATGGGTGGGTAATAAAGAGACAAACTGAAGAATGTGTCAAGAAAGGTGATTACCCAAGCTGTTAAAGAAACATGCTTCATAGTTTGGGAAATGAGAACTTGCCCTGCCTTGGCAGAGCATGATATCTCTAAAACCTCTTTAGTATGTCAAGATGAAATTCTTGCTATTTTAATTTTTCAGTGTGCACCTTGAGGTTGGTGCAGGGGCTGCTCTGGCCTTTTTCTATCCCTCAGTGCTGCTCGGCAGCCAGAGGAGGGGGCAATTCTGCTTTCTGCATGCCTTCTTGGCAAGGTGTTTTTGTAAAAAAGCAGGAGGGGATGCAGAAGTCTCAGGACAGACTCTGAAGTAACAAGAATGGAGAGGCACTTACTGGTTTTACTTTTTTATTATTATTTTGTATTGTTCCTTTAAAATGTTTATTGTCCTGTCTTGAGAATAAGTCCTCATGGAGCAATTGGAAGGGATTTCATGCTGAACTTCAGCCCTTTTTCCTGTCCAAACCAAAGTCTTCTGCTTCTCCGAAGGAACTGCAGCTTCTGTAGCTTCTCTGATGCCTCCTGGAGGCTGCAGGAACATAGAGACTGTCCCACCAGATGACACCAGTTGTGCCCTCTTCCTCAGGGCTTGCCTGGACACCAGTCCCAGTCCTGTTCTCTTCCTCAGAACTTATCTGGGCAGTGGTCCTAGTCTTGTCCTCTCCCTTAGACTGTGGCTGGAGGTCACAGGGAGCTTAGGGCCATCCGCCAGATTCCCCCCATTGTCCCCGTGCAGCAGCTCAGAGAATGCCAGTACCCAAACTCCCTTCTTTCTTGGGGCATACCTGGAGACTGCAGGCAGCTTGAGACCATCTGCTGGGCTCCTTTTGTTGTCCCATTGCAGCAGCTCGGAGGACACCAGTCCTGGTTCTGCTCTGCTTCTTGGGCCTTTCCTGGAGGCTGCAGGGAGCTCACAGCCATTTACTGAACACCTCCTGCTGTCTCCACACAGCAGCTCAGAGGACTCCAGTCCCTGTCCAAATCCTTCCCTTTTCCTTAGAGCTTGGGAAAGAACAGGTGAGGGGTCTGGGTGAGTATGAGAATGGGAAAGGAAGGGTGATCAGGAGCAGCAGCTGGTGAAGGGGTTCTCTGATGGATGGTGACATCTCAACACCGAGATGGAAACTGATAGTTCCTGATGCATCATCAATGGATGTAGTGACATCTCCAGGCAATGTTACAGTGATTGCCTGGCCCTGATGAAGGTGCATCAACCTCCATAGGTTCTTGTGGAGGTAGATCCATCTCTGTGAGTTTGAAACTGCCTTCAGGTGGATCAATATCCCTTGTCTCAGGTTTAATCCTTGCTGCTTCCCTGAAGCCTAAGCTTCTTTGGTGGAGAAGGACCTCCACCAAGATGCAAGTTGGTTAGCAGTAGATACTCTGTTGACAGCATCCCTGTATTTGTAGTGGTCGTCAGTGAGATGTCTCATGACATCATGGCAATGTGACCCTAAGAACATCCCATGATGACTGAAACATGGCTGTGTTTTGGGCAAGGGGGAGGCTATGACCTGAGAGTTGCCCTAGTTGCCACTAGTAGGATTCTGCAGAACTCCAGTGTTAGACCAGTTCTCTTTAATGTTTTCATTGATAACTCCAACAAAGATCTAGAAGTTATATTAAGTAAATCTGTGTATGATGCTAAACTGGGAGGAGTGTTGACTCACTTGATTGTACAGTGGCCTGACATCAGAACCTTGACATATTTGAGGGTGGTCAGCATCTGCTTGAAGAGGAGCAAGTGCTGGATTCTTTATCTGGGCTGGGACAGCCCTGGCACTATGTACAAACTGGGGAATGAGGGGTTGGATGGCAGCCTCACAGAAAATAATTTTGGGGCTCTGAGTTGCAGCAAGTTGAATGTGACCCAGCAGTGTGCCCTGGCAGCCCAAAGGGCCAGATGTCCCTGGGGGGTATCACACCCAAGGAGTATAAGATCAGTTCTTAAGAGATTAGAAGGTATAAAGATATTCTTTCATTTTTATTTTTTTTCTTTTCACAAGTAGGGTGAGGTAAACCTTTGTCGTTCTGCGGTAAATGATATGGGATACACACCAAGATGTACCTGTATTTGTGCTTTCATGCACATTTGCTTTGGAAACAGGCATACTTCTTTTCAGGTTGAACACAGAGCAACTGGACAGCTTGCTTTTTCTTTCTTTTTTTTTTTTTTAATTTTAATTTTTATAAATCAACCTGAAAGGAGAAGTACTTCTACTTATCATAATTTTTAGCCATAATTATTTCATGGTTCACTTGCACTCATTTGTCCTTGTGCCAATATTTTACTGGTTGCTTATGTAATTTTTCTTTCCCTTCATGTTTACATGCCCAGATGTATTTATAGGGAACAGTTCATATCCCTTCTAAGACATTGTTTTGAGAAGCTGAACAAATCAAGCTGTTTTAATCTCTGCTTGCAGAATGAATTATCATTTATATTGCTCAAGCTTGCTTGTTTACTATGAGGTTATTTTTGTACTGGTCTGCACTTTAATTATTCCTTGTCTTTCTTATTTATAAGGAACAAACAAGAAAAATGAAATTGAAAAAAAATTCACAGACAGAATTTTCTGTGCCAGAGTAGGCCTGGGACCCAAGATGTTGTATTTATAAATGACTACTGGATAAACATGTGCATAGGTGATACAATTATATTGCTTGAGAGTTTCTGGGATGGGTTCTCTTCATGGTGATGGTAGAAAGCAGCATTTACAAATTCATATCAGGAAATGTCAACTCAGGAAAACTGTTCCTATTAAAAGCTAAACTGAGTAAGATTCTTTGTGTAAATTCAGCAGGGAAAATTTCTCAATTCCATAGCTGTAGAGACTACTTGCTGCAGATACAGAATTATTTCCTCACTGTATGTTAAACTTATAAATACAGTGCTGAGCAAAAAGCACAGTTTCTCTTCTGGTAGCTATTCCAAAACTTTGACTTACATTTATTCTCCCAGACTGGAACACGACTGTGATAAAAAGCTTAGTGTAGAAAATACTTATAAGCACCTTTGTGCAAATAGCAATGCCATCCTTGCTAGCACTGACACCTCACTGGGGATGAGAGGTCACTCTGTTTAAGGAGCAATTAATTTGACAGAAGCATAGATAATCTCATGTGGGAGGGTGAGAAGATCACAATTACAGCTGTATGAGACTCAACAGAAATCTGATTAACAATAGATCTTAATCCTCAGGTGGAACAGACTTCTTGGTTGAGTTTTGCACTATTTGAGTGTAGCACAATGCCACATGCTTGTACCCATGAAGGAAGAAACATGGAGATATTTATGTGAGGTGTTCTTGATACTACTTTTCTTTTCAAAATTCAGTGACAGCAAGAAATTAGATTTTGGACACTGCAATGCTGGGCAAAAAAAATAGCTCAGAACCAGTAGTAGTGGGAAGCTCTATGCAGGATTGTATACTGTCTCAACAAGCCCTGCTTAAGTACAGTTGATCTACTTGTTTTTGGGTTGATCAGAAGGTTTATAGTCTCAAATGCACCTCCACACGAGGATGGCTACACTATTTTCAAACTCTTTCACAGCACCTTACAATCCCGTGAATTTATCAGCTCAAAGACATCACTATACATAGTACTTTGTTACTTAATACTGATATACCTTAAATCTCTTTATTTAGCTGATATTACTAGTTCAACTGACACTAATCTTCCAGGGTAGCTATTTTGCCTATCTGGTTAGGTTAGATTATATGCAAAGGAGACATTTGTACTCCACAGTGAACTGACAAATAACTGTATAGTATAAAGAAACTTTTCATATGTGACAAAATAAAAGGATGCAGANACTTACATTTATTCTCCCAGACTGGAACACGACTGTGATAAAAAGCTTAGTGTAGAAAATACTTATAAGCACCTTTGTGCAAATAGCAATGCCATCCTTGCTAGCACTGACACCTCACTGGGGATGAGAGGTCACTCTGTTTAAGGAGCAATTAATTTGACAGAAGCATAGATAATCTCATGTGGGAGGGTGAGAAGATCACAATTACAGCTGTATGAGACTCAACAGAAATCTGATTAACAATAGATCTTAATCCTCAGGTGGAACAGACTTCTTGGTTGAGTTTTGCACTATTTGAGTGTAGCACAATGCCACGTGCTTGTACCCATGAAGGAAGAAACATGGAGATATTTATGTGAGGTGTTCTTGATACTACTTTTCTTTTCAAAATTCAGTGACAGCAAGAAATTAGATTTTGGACACTGCAATGCTGGGCAAAAAAAATAGCTCAGAACCAGTAGTAGTGGGAAGCTCTATGCAGGATTGTATACTGTCTCAACAAGCCCTGCTTAAGTACAGTTGATCTACTTGTTTTTGGGTTGATCAGAAGGTTTATAGTCTCAAATGCACCTCCACACGAGGATGGCTACACTATTTTCAAACTCTTTCACAGCACCTTACAATCCCGTGAATTTATCAGCTCAAAGACAGCACTATACATAGTACTTTGTTACTTAATACTGATATACCTTAAATCACTTTATTTAGCTGATATTACTAGTTCAACTGACACTAATCTTCCAGGGTAGCTATTTTGCCTATCTGGTTAGGTTAGATTATATGCAAAGGAGACATTTGTACTCCACAGTGAACTGACAAATAACTGTATAGTATAAAGAAACTTTTCATATGTGACAAAATAAAAGGATGCAGATAACTAGATATAATCACACATTTTCTTCTGCTTCTCACAATGTCTTAAATATTCAGAGTAGCTCAAACTAGAGATTCTGCTATTTCATAAGTATAGGTTATGTGTAATTATAATAATACCGTATTCACTTAAATGTCATCTGTGAAATGTTTTATTAACTGAAGGTTTCTGTAAAGCTTAGATAACAATAAATAAGGATTTCAGAGCCTCAACTTCATCTGCTATTTAAAGCACCTTCTTTGTACTGCTTTTGTATCCGTGCTTTTAAGTAATTTATTTAGATACTTTTTTGTTGGTATGTCTTTAAAAAACAAAAGTTTAGACTCAGGTATGTTGGATGAAACTGAAGGGGAGGCACCGGCAAGATGGGGATTGAACAGCAGGAAACTCAGTGTTGCCAGCTGTCTTGGGACTTCCATGGGAACTGTAGCTCCACAGGGATGCTCCTGGAGCCACTGCTGCAGCTTCTTTCCTGGGACTCAGACAAGGAGCAGATTGCAGATTTTTCCAGGGAAAAAGAAATCATGTGATCACCAGATGTTAGAACTTCACTTGTTAGTCATCATAATGCTGTGCTTTTTCTCATGCTGTGTAGGTCTTAACAAAATATCATACAGCATACTTGGCAAGTAAAATAGTTACTGTATAAAGTTTGTACAAATTTGCAGCATACAATTATAGCGAGCAATCCCCAAACATCAATAAATTGTATTTGGTATTAAGTTTCAGAAAGGTCATCAGTCTACCAGAAGCAGAGAAAGCCCTGCAGCCTTCCATTTCTTGCCTTGGCACTAGCAACCAGCCTGTCAAACTTGGCCTTTAGAGACAGATTTGACCTATGGTAAAACAAGTAGTTCAGCTGGTGCCTCTGCAGAGGAAACCACTTGATAGGCGGCAGCTTGGAGAGCTTCTTTAAATATTTTCTTGAGCGAGCTTTCATGCGGGATTCTGTATTCACGTAGTCTTAGCCATCACTTCAGTTCAGAAACACTGCTGGCCAGATTCCCTTCTCATACTCTTGTAACCCTACTGACTTTGACAGTGTTGCTCCGAACACTGGTGTCAATGAATTAAACAGCAGATACTCTTATTTCTAAATAAATGTGTGAGTCACTGCAGAAAATATTTTGATACAGGATGGGCACTCAGCCAATTTGCTTAGAGTAAACTAGGTCGGAGTGCATCAGCAACCCCATGCTGATCCTTTCTTCATGCATTTCAGCTGACAGAGCAATTCACCCAACAGAAACTTTTACCTGCCCATACCCTTACTCTGCAAATAGTCTCATTGATTTCATGGAGTAGGGTGCAAAGAATTTCTTCTGCAGTCTGATCTGCTGTAACTATAAATTAGCTTGCTGTTTGGGTTACTTGCTCACTTTGGGGTTCAATCAGACACTTTTCTGCAGATTCCTTTGCCTCTGAGTGTGTAAGTACAACCACAGTCTGAGTGTTCAATATGAGAGCTAAAAAGATGATGTGAGGCCATGCTCTTTGATGTGCTATCCAGAAAGCAATGGGAAATGACACTGCTGATGGCTTTCTAGCTCTTAAAACTAGCACGTCTTCATTGCCTGTGAATCAACAAAATTGTCTAATTAGTGGAACTAGGCTTGAAGTAACATGGTGCTTAATATGGAGTTTCCTGGATTTTTCTCTGGAAAGCACAATGCTTCTTTGCTAGAAAGAAATATGAAGAAAGAGGCATAAATGGATGTTGGATACTGTTAAAACATTTTGTTTTGTTTTGTTTTGATTTTTTCTGATCTTCATTTTGAAAATAGACAAGTTGATTTAAACGTTTTTCCTTTTAACTGACAATAATTGTGATGTTTTTTTAAGGAATGAGTGTTCTATAAGGGAAGCACTGACAAGCTGTCTCATCGCTTGAGACTCCCTGAATATCAAAACACTTATTTTAAATGCCTGATCTACAAAAGAACTTTTGTTTCCCAATCCAAAACAATAAACAATTCTTTCTAGTATGTGGTTTTATTTTTTTCACATTATTTAGCAGCCTGGCATTTTAGTGATATCTGCACAATAACAGACTGTTTTAAGCATCTGAAGGCCCATAGGTGTCTCTCTGCCTTGCTTTTCATTTTTTTTCCCCTCTTTCTCTATCTCAGATGACTTGATACATCATTACTTTTGTAACATGGGAGAGAACACAGATTACACTTCTGAATTTATGACTAAAATATGTTCGCATTAAAAGTGAGAGCAACTACCCAAAAGCCTCTTCTTTCTTTTTCTCTTTCTCATGTATCCAAATGAAAATCTTCAATTAATAGTTGCTTCTGCAGCTTCATATGAATCCAAACTCTGAACATATATCTAATTCAGATTCTTTTCATATTTAATAATATGAAACGAATAGGAGGTAATGTCAATCCTTGATTACCACTAATAACACTGTCCTAATTGCCCTGAATATCTCATGGTAGCTGTCAGTAAGATGATGTTAATATATATGAACTGGTAGACTGACGGGCATTTTCTGACCCTTGCAGGAAAAAGTCCTGCATAATATGTAATATAGGGCATACAATACATATTCACAGGAGTGGAGACAGTAGAATGGTTCCTTATACTGTAAGGAAATAGAAATGCCAGAAGTAGCAGCACAACCAGTGTTTTGCTAGCTAATTACCAGCATCAATAATACAGGGCAATCTTAAACAAATATTTGTTGTCTAAAAGGCATTTTTTGATGAGGCTAAAATTTCACAGATTTTAGTTCGATATCATTTCCGCACAAGTTCACCTGCACAGTAAAGCTGAAATGGATTAAGTTTATCTTCTTTTCCTGTTATTTACTTTTTCAGTTTCTTACTAGAAGCATCACATGAATGTAAAAGTGTCACACTGGATGAACTTTCATTATATCAGAAAACCTGATTAGAAAGTAAGGAACAGCTGGGCTACATATTTTATGAGCTTCCTTTGAAAGAAAGCTTTTTGAGCATACTGCTGTCAGTTGGTGTTTCTCAGGTTTCCTTTGCTTCCAGTCAACCATTGTGTCTTTCTAATGTGGCACAGAGAACTTACCAGGAAAAAAAAAAAAAAAAAAAAAAAAGGTTTGAAAAAAAAAGCACCCTTTTAA
>VXAB01014054.1:464795-565937 GCA_013399175.1 Odontophorus gujanensis
AAAAAAAAGTGTTGAAAAACAAGGTCCACTTTAATGCATAGACTTCTTTTTATTTTTCCCCTGTAAATGCCTGTTTGTCTGCCTAGATCTCATGCTGCTATTTGGGAATGTTCATCCCTGAAATACTGGATCTTTCTGTAACTCGTTTCATAACCTGCTGGTATCAGTGCTTCCATCAGAGGACTGTCAAGGATGTATTTGTATTCAGGAAGTAAAGACAATAGTGGTGTCACAAGAGTGATCTTGGAATATTGTTTTGAGCCTGGACAATGTTGCTAATAGACTAAAGGTGATACTGAGTTGAGAGTATACATCTGCACAAGACTCAGGAGCAGAGTTTGGATGACTTTCTGTAGAAGAAAGCTCCTTAGTACTTGTTACAACCTCATATCATTTATTCCCATCCATCTTGTTTCTCCCAAAAAAGGGCAGTGGTTGGTGCCCTTCATTTATTTTTGTCAACTACGTTGGCCTGTGTGTTGCTCCCCACCACCCTCTCCTGCCTGCCTGACTCAGATAGCTTCTTCCTAAGTTATGTTTTGGCTTTCAGCTACCTCCTAAAGGCTGCTGCATAATTTATATGTATATCAGGAGGATAAAATAATGAAGAAATAGGGAGGTAGGCCAAATTCCTAAATCTTTTTTTCGTTCTGTGCATGTGACATAGCCCAAAAATGGCTACAAGACAGAGAGAGTTGAAGTGTCTGTATGCTTCTTAGAAGCTGAGGAAGCGTCATGGTGCAGACAGGGAGATTGTCAAAAAAGAGTATTTTCAGACTGAATTTTGCTGAAATTGAATCAAAAGTCAACTGTGCCAAAGCAGAAGAGATATCATCTTGGAACACAGACAGGGATGCCAAATTCACATGCTTTTACATTCCTTTTTTAATTGTCACATGATAATTACATTTCCTCCATTCACAACCAGAATATTCAGATGTTGGCTTTGATTGTGCATGCAAATTTCTTATCTTTTAGCATTTTTTAGTACACAGGCAAACTGGTTTGTTTACAGTGAATCTAGAAGTCTTTCAGAAAGAAAGTATGGTTGCTCTTTGAAATCTTACACCATAAAATGCTAGGTGACGCTGCACATCAGAGATGGATTAAATTTTATTCTGCTGGGTTTTTATTATGCAGCCTCACTTCAATATAGAAAACACGGTCAGATATTTTTAGCACACTCTCAGCAGCCCTTCCCTCCATCTTTCTGGATGCAAGCACTTTGTCTTGGAAGCCTGGCTGCAGGAAATTCCTTCAGTGCCACTTCTGCCCGTAATGAGCCCTTTTTTTACAGGAGTTGTGAACAGTTTGTGGTGTTAACATTGATTAACGTTAATCCTAAATTACCTTATTTCTTAACCAACCTCTCCCAAGTGCCCAGGAGGTATGCCTGGCTTTTGTTGTATTTTGGTTTTAATTGATAAACAGCTGCACATGTCAGTTTTAGAAAATGTATGTGTCACAGCTTTGTGGTAACTCTTGGTGTTTTGTCACTGACATCTTATCAATGATGCAGCCCAGGAATAATGAACATCGTAACCTTCCTACACATTTTATTGATATTATTGTGCTTTCATTGATTGCCTGCCACTGCAATGGAGTCATTGTGATGTATGGTCTTCTGCCACTTTTGCTGAGAAGACCATCTTAGCTGAAAGACCTGTCAAGCCTGGGTAGCATATTTTTCAGCCTTGTACAGAACTGGACTCATGAGTATTGCCCAATCAAACTCACTATCAGGTGAAAAGGAGCTGGAAAAGAGGGGAAAAGGAGACAAAGAAATAAAAAAGGAGGAGTAATGAAGTATGTAAGTCATTTTATGAGATTTCCAGAGACAAGACGACTGGCCCATGAGAGAGCTTAGAGAGCATCTGGAGAAGGCATCTTGTTGCTGTTTCACATAATAAGGTGGCAGAGACTAAGCCTTGAAGAAGGGTGTGAAATGACTTTCTGATGGAGCCTAGTTCATGAAAGGCTAAGGCACTGAGATGATGGAAAGGAGGCAGAAGGAGGGGATTTGTATTGAGAAGAGTGCTCTTACACTGCAGTGAAGCACCTACTCACAAACCTGAGATAGCACAAAATAAATACAAGATAAAATATTTAAGATGTAAAATGTAGAATTAGTCACAATATGATGATGTTTGGCACTCCATTACTGATATGCTGTCTTAAGAATATGCCGGTTTCTTCCAGCCTTTCTTGCCGCACAGAAAAAGAACGTGACTAAGTTCATCCTTTCTAAGTACATGTGTACATAAGTTTTATGTAAACAGTAGATTAACAAAGAAGGTATTGGCTATATGAGTAAACATAAGAGTTCACAGACATTTTTGTTAAATAAAATATACCTCTATTTGCTTTCTGGAAAATAAGAGCAAATAAATCACATTCTCTTTAATTTTTTTTGTTCCTGCCATAGTGAGATACGTTTGTGTCAATTTTTAAAATACTGATCTAGAAACATTCAAGTTCACAGAAAACTTCTAGTTTTGAAACTGAACTGTATCTATATCTGCTATTTTATATTATTTTCAAGCTGTATGTTGTTACAGGCACAAACTAACATGAGGGAGGGAAAGCAGAGAAGGTGGAGGTGGCTGAATGAGTAAAGCCAACATTATGCGAAGAAGAAATTTTGTAAAGGAATTTATACCAGTAATATTATCTTCTGCTATTCAGAGCACATGGTGAGAATGGTTTGCAGCAGTAGATGAACAGATATAGAGATGCAGAAGAAATACCAGGCTAAAACTGGCTGCTGCATTATTGATCATTTGGAATTTCTGACTTTTGATTTGTATAACTGACTTTTCCCACAGACCTTTGCTAAGGATTGTCACTATGAGAAACTATTTCTCATTAAAGGTTTTTGGGAAATGCCTCATAGTAAGAAGTGTGGATATTCTAATTCCAGTTTTAAAGCACCTCCTTTCAAATGGATTCTTTCCATTTTGAGAATGTGTTAATTGAATCAAAAATAAGGCAGTCTTTATCCTTTTTCTTTTTTTTCTTTATTTCTTCCCCCACACCACCCCTCCAAGATGGGTGTCCCAACAGGAATAGTCAGTCTACTCTCATCTCAAGTTCCAACTTAATCGAAATTCATGCAACACTTTTGAGGAATTTGGTGGAATCAAAGTTTCCATGGTCAAAAGAAACTGCTAAGAGCAGTATCTTTACACTGTAAAATAGAAGCAATCTCACTTTGTTTTACAACAAGAGCAGTTAGGTCTCAGGTGTTAAGGATTTCAAAAACAGTGCATTGGCGGAAAGATGAACTCTTTTCTGTGGTTCTTATCTACCTTTCTGTAATTCAACCTAGCAATCAGGCAGGAGTTTTTCAAAACAGTGCCTATGTATAAAGTAATGTATGGAGTTTTCTTCTGACTTCCAAGATTAAGAGAACTTTAAAAATCTTGTTCACTAATAGCTTTGTTCCAGATTCTTCCAGTAACGTTAAAAATAACAAAACCCAAAGCCCCAAGCCTGTTTCTGTTTAAAATATTACTAGTGGTCATCAGCTAGTACTTCAGGGGTTTTATTCATTAAAATATTTTAATAGAGCCCCAAATAATTATTTTCAAGAGTGTCTGAAGGGCACTAGAGATCAGTAACAAACAATAAATTAACTGAAAAGGATTTTAACATAGTGTCACACAGTGCAAATAAGTGGTGTGAGTTACACTGACTGTAATTAACATTTAAAAAAGAAAATTGGGATTTGCACGTTCTTCTAATGGGCTCAATTTCTCTCTCAGAAATAGATCAAGCCCAAGAAACAGAAGGGCTCTCCTTTCCTTTTAAAAAGATTTTGTTTTTCAAGTGCAACAAGCTGGTTTATTCATAAATGTGCTGTCAAGATGCCCAGTGTCTCTGAACTGCTCTGACTGTCACGCAGCGACGTGGCCCTGTGTTAGAAGGTCAGGGCCTGGCTGTGCCCTGGGGCATATTACTCTCATGCTGAAGAAGACCCAGCCACCTTCCCTCCCCTGCTGCTGTCCTCTTCTCAGCTGAAATGAAGGAGAACCTTTATCGGGGAGAAACTGAACAGTGCGGAGTTTGTTCTCTCTGCCTTCAACATTTGCATAAAAATGGCACAGAAAGAAAAGTATCTGCAGCATAACAAATAAATTGTAATTATACGAGAATAGATCACAGATGTTTTCTCCTCATGAATGGCAGCTCGCACTGCAAGGATACTAATTGCTTTTAGTGGCAGCACTTTGGAGGGTCCTGAATCGTTCCCTATACAGAAATACTAATATAAATCACGTTAAGATATGTCCTTAACTTTCATTTTGGAACCCCTTAAGATGATAAGTAAATGTATCATTCACTACTTCTTGAAATGTTGTGCTAGTAGGAAAACATGACTATTTCATCTAGGACTGAGTGATTATAATGCCACTAGTGAACTGAGTTTTAATGTATGGTTCAAGATGGCCTGTGTGCTAAGAAGAAATAGTTTAAAAGGGATGCTTGTTCTGTTTGCATCTGTGTCTACTAGACAGGGGATGGGTTTTGTCCTGATGTGTCAGTTCACTAAATGACCTATAAATGTCTACATAGGTATATTACAAAAAGACTAAGATCAAAATTCTTGCAGAGCTGCCTGATTTTTCTTTTAGTCAGTTTCCAAGCTTCAGGAGAGCAAAAGTATTTTTTCGACATCAGTGATACTGTGTATCATGATGGTTCTTCGTTGTATTGTGGTTTACTCAAACAGGAATAGAGGTGAGCTTGATATGAAAATAACCTGTGTGATAGAAAAGCTTCAGCACTAGTTTATCTAGGACAGAAAAGAAAAAAGAAAACATGAAAGCTGTGCATCATTTAATTCTGAAAAATGACCTGACCAGATGTCAAAATTATTAAGAAGCAGCATGACAGCCCTTGGATGCCAACCCTTGAAAATAAGACAAGCAAGACAGGAAGATGTGGAAATATGTGAACTGAAACTAAACTGTGTGTGCATATCTATTTTCCTAAAGGGGAAACAAAAGCATCTACAAATATTGTCTTAATCATTTGCTTCCATGAATCAGAAGTTTCAGTTGAAGTTTGCCAATTATGGGGATTTGGAAATTTTCAGCTTTGGTTATTTATTTTTTTGGTTTACACTCAGGAAGGCTACTTTGGACATATCCTCTGAGGGGATTTATAAAAAGAGCGCTTAATTAAAAAAATTAAGAGAGCTTTGTTTGCCTACTTATAGACTGGTAGAATCAACCTATTCCTTCATGTCAGTTCCCTTACAAAGAGTGTTGGTTGTGTAGGAGAGATTGAAGGTGGGAAAGTATGTGCAAAATCTCAGCTTAACAACAGTTAAGGTCTGAACTGTCCCATAAAAGAGCTCTGCCTGGATTGTGTAGAGTCATTTGCAGTTTCACTGGTAGTGTTGGCAGTGAAAACTACATAAATAATTGTAATACCTTTTGTTCTATTTAGAAACTTTTTTGAGTTTAATCTGCAGAAATATAATTGTCGTAAAGTCTACCTTTTTCAGATAGAGTGCTGCTGGAAGATATTTTATCTAATTCTGAGGAAAAATTAGGGATAAGCATAGAAGTTCTTCTACCCTTTATTTGCTTGTGAAGCTGTCCTCTTTGACGGAGTAACAGGTTGGTTATTAAACACCGAGTAGTTCTGCAGTGCTGCTGTCCTTTCTGTTTATACTGTAGTAAAACCAATCAAAAGCACTTTTCTGTGTCTACTGTCCTATTTTTAGCTTCTTTTGGTGTAATTGGATCTTCAGTCAATAGATTGATAAAAACATGCATCTTACATTTTTCTCCAAATATTCTCAATGTATTTTTCCTAAGGAAAAAAAGAACAACCAACCCTACACACTCATTTTTCTTTCAAATTTTTCTGAATTGTTTTATTATTTCCTACCAAAAGTTAATTAAGAGCAACATTAATTTTTAAGCATCTCAGAGTTCTAGCTTTTCATTTATGAACTGACTATAACTCCAGATTTTACTGTTTTTCATCACTGAGATCAGTCAGCAGCTTCCAGGAACCTACAAGTTCAATATAATGTAATGTTTGGAAAGTTATAACAAGAAATTGTATACCTGGGTTTCTGTAAAAAGAAAAAAAGAAATAATCTATATCAGTAAAATTTTCATTGTGAGAAATCAGTTAAAGGAACAGAATTTTTATGTAATTCTATCACTTGCACAACGAGCCTCTCCATTCCTCTGCACTTTCCTGTGGGCATGATTCTGCCAATATTATTTGATTCAGATCTTGCTGGTACTAATCTCTGTAAATTAGTCAAGATTAACTGTCTATTCTGATGCAGACAGAAGACAGTTCAAATGCTGTACAAATAGCCTAGGCCTGTTTGGAACTAGAGTGAGGGAGACTGGTTATGACAAGACATCTGAGGACACTTTGCTAAGATCACTTTTGAGCTCACAGTATGGGGATTGGGTCTTGTATCAAGACATGCAACATTCCCCTCTCTCTCCTGTCTTTCTGTATCATGGTGCTTGTGTCCAAAGAACACAGGAAAAGATCTTCTCTAGCCACAACACTGTGAGCCATGGTTAGGAGAGGCATACTTTCCTAATGGGAACAGGGGATCTGGCTTGACATCAACTTGCTAAAGGCAGTGGGATTTTTCCCAAGTCTTCCTATTGAGACCTGGAAACACGCTCACTGCAGCAGCAAATCTTCCAGGAAACAATAATCTTGAAGAAACCCAAAGATAAAAAACTTACTCCTTTCTTCCTCTTTGTCTTTGCTATTATTTATTTTATTGTTTTTTGCTTTTTTTTTTTTTTTTGTATCTGACCATAGCAAGATCTTAAAAATTCATGTATAGCATTAAATGCTGTCATGGAAATTCCTTAGATCCAATAAAAAAGATTTGTTTCCTCCAGATGAAGAAGAAAAACAGTCCTGTGCCATGTACCTAATATCAGCCAGGAGGGCATTCAAAGGTAATGCTGGAAATATGGCATAAGAATAAATTTGTGAACAGTACCCAGAAAGCTTCATTCCTTTCAAGATTTTGTTAGGGGAAAAAAAAAAATCATTTACAAGAAATTTGAGATCTTGCTTCCGATAACAAAAAAAAAACCAAAGTGCATTCATGACTGACAAATTTAGCATTGCACATCTACTGTAAAAATAACGATATATAGAAGTTCAGAGTTTAATTTGGATTGGAGATGCAGGATGAGCTGTGTGACCTGATCAGGCAAGGTGAAATCCAGTGTTAGCAGTGATTATCTTTAGAAAGAAGAATCCATGGTGTTTGGATGAAAAAATGTAAATGTAAAAAGGAGACTGGCAAGGTTGGAGGAATCTGTGTACAAGCCAGAGGGTGTGCATGTATATGCACACACACACATACACAAAAAGATATAAGAAAGACCTAAGCTTCGCATCAGAATTGCCTAAAGTCAGTTTCTGTCAAAAAAGCTTCTCAAGTAGAAGGAAAGTGTTCAGGCAGCTTTAGACTCCCTAAGCACCAATAGGACCACCAAATAAAGCTACAAAGATGTTTTAATCATCCATGG
Organism: Odontophorus gujanensis; assembly: GCA_013399175.1. Classification (NCBI taxonomy): domain Eukaryota; kingdom Metazoa; phylum Chordata; class Aves; order Galliformes; family Odontophoridae; genus Odontophorus; species Odontophorus gujanensis. The sequence goes on from VXAB01014054.1 coordinate 472,334, forward strand.
ATTGTCACAGTTTTTGGTTTCAGTTTGCCCTCCAAATGCATATCAAGTTATTTCAGCTCCTTGTCATCCACATGTCAGTACAGATATTTCAGGACTTCAAAATCAAAATGTTGATTTGGACTGAAATCTTAACTTCACCAGAGAGTGGTTAGAGGGAGTACAAGGGCTTTAAGAGTGCAAGTAGGCCTGATGTAATTGTGGGACAGGGTGCTGGTGCTGTCCCATGGCCAGGAAGTATCCAGAGCACTTAATATTCTTCTCATCTCTGTTACTTCTGCTACTGGATTGACAACAAACTGTTTTACTCTCTATGCTTCAGTGTACATAGCTATAAAACAGTATTAGAAAATATGTGAGTGGGGACAAGGGGAGGTTGGAAATAAAAAGGTGAAATAAAGGGATTTAAGCAAGTATGAAACAATATATGATCATATTGTTTGACACCACTGTTAACCTAGGTGATCATGATAATAATCAACATAATGTGATCACAGATGTTTTCACAGTGTATGGAGGAGAATCCTTTTGTTTCAGATCTCTATTTTCAATATTTTTAAGAGCAAATAACCACCAGAGGACTAATATTTTCCTTTTTAAAATGAGATAACATGGCAGGATGTGGGGTAACTGAGAGTCACTGAGCTCATACCAACCTTCTGATTAACCAGAAGTGTAAGAGAGAAACTTTTGAAGAGAAACTGTTTTGTGCTTTCCCCTGTGTTGTTTACCATTCAAGGATACATTCTACTTCCCCGTGCTCTTTTGCACAGTGCCTAATGCAGGGCTAAGCTAAATGCCACAGTGTAATTCGTGGTGATTGACCAAACAAAAAGGAAGTGTAAATATTGTGATGATGTGAATACTGAGTAATAATGTACCTCACAAAATGTGCTGGTGGAACTCTCTCACTTGCTGGCAAATGCCATGACCCATATTATTCAGTGTATATTAAACAAGCTGTCAGCTAAGCGTATTTGTGAAAAATAATACTGGATGAAAAATGCACTTTGGGGATTTTGAATGTCTCCAGCGCTTAATATCTGCTTGCTTTATTTGCCAGATCCAGTATAAAATAAGTGTACTAGACTACAAGGACAGTGTCCTCCTGTCAGTTAATATACCCATATATTGCCAGCTAACAACCCGTCATGAATGCAGATTGTACCATAATTTAAAATTATTGTGCAGCATAGCAAGCTTACAATTTCTGAGCTCTTAAGTATATCATAAAAAATATACGGATAATTGTCCTTAAAGTACAAACTTCTGGGGTGAAAAATAATTTTCTCCCTTCCCTGACCCCTACAAAGTGGGGAAAAAAAGATGTGAGGTTTGGAATAGACTATAAACTTTTCAACAATAGACTCCTAGGTCAAATTCAATTGAGGTTGCCAAGTGGGGAAAGTAATTAGCTCACAGCTGTTCTGTGACCTACACAGAAGAAATAAGCTAATGAGTGCAGCCCATTTTCTTTGTACAAAATAGGTATCCGCTTCTCATCCAGAACAATTCAGTGCCCACCCGAGTGGTCTTGTAGCAGCCCAATTAAGTGTGTCCTAGCCATGGGACATTGAACTAGCCCGTATATGCCAGCACATACACATACAAAGTTGTTAGAAGAGTAGAGAAGAAACCATGCAGCTCTTCCAGAGAAGGAGAACCTTCTTTGGGCATGAAATTTAATTGTAAAAATGTAATGGAAGGAGGTAGGGATGGTGGATATTGAAGATGAAAAATGCTGTTGCCCAAGAGTAAGGGCTTTGATGTCATTCTCTGACACGTCAATCAGTCCTGCAGCCAGACTAATTTGTGGAGCCATAGTTCATTTTACCTTTCCTGCTGGGAAGGTCAGTAACAAGAAAAGGGTTGTTGTCACAAACTAATATTTATGAGGGAAACTGTCTTCATTTGAGAGATTATAAAATCACACTATAGTTCCATCATATTCTGCATACAAGACCCTTCACTTAATAGTCTTTAGACTCACTTATCTGTCTGTGTTTTGATAGCAGTGTTTCCCACTCCTGATTCTCAGTCATCTCGGACAACAGATTCTTGGCACTGAAGTCACCACCCCTACTTCTGTTTTTCTTTACAAATGGGTGAGAGCAATGTTGGCTCAGCTGTGTTAAAGAAGTCTTACCTATTCCCAACTTTGCGGCATATGATTTTTTTTTCATGAGTAGTTTATTTATTTGATTTTTCTTTGCTTTAATAATACTGTGTGTAACTACAGATGAAGTCATGTTGACTTCATGTCAGATGAGTAGACAACCCTCAGTTTATTTCCAACTATTTCTCCCCATCAAATATACTTCATTTTCTATTCTACTTCCTTCTGGAGCCACTCAAAGACATCATTATTGAAGGACTATTTTTGATCACTTGAAAAAGACTTAAATATCTTTTTAGTGAACAGGCAGACATTACTTCATATCTCAATAAAATAAGTGCTGGTCTGACATTTAAATGTCATTTTGACACACTCCTGACCTGTGTGTCTTTATTCCTGTGAAAAGCTCCAAGGCTGATGTCAAACTTAAAAGTATTTAAATCAATCTTAAAGGAAAAAAAAAAAAGGAAATGAAAAAAGAATAGCCATATGGCACATTTAAGAGACAACTATTTTTCATAAGCATGGGAAAAAATGATTCTTGCTTGGCACGAATCTTTTATAATTATTATAGAATTTATCTTAGAAGAAAGAAAATTTACTTAAAATTTAACAGGCTAAAAATTTGCTAAAAAAAAAATAAAAATAAATGGGACCTCCAAAATCTAGCAGTGAACTTCTTCAGAGCTGTCCATACTCTCTGAGTACATAAAAAATTCTTTTTCTTAATTCTGTTATTAGAAATTAGTGAAAGCAGCATCACGAACATCTCACATCCTATGAAATCTGACTGAGAGAAATCTTTCAGAATTCAGCAGAATTTGGCTCATTTTAGGACAAATCAATGACTCCAGTTGCAACAGAAGAGCAAGTCTGGAAATAATACAGGAGAAATATCAAAGAAGGGAAATAAGAACAAGTGTAACTTTAGAAATAGGAAGAGTTCCAAAGATGAAGTCTGATTACTACCTGTAAACAAAAATAAAATGGTATTTAAAGACTTTTATTCATTTTAGTAGGATGGCATAAAAAAAGCATTTGTTTGCATTTTGCTGTGATCGTTTAAAATCACACAAAATAAATATTTAAATATATAAACAGCTATATAAGACTGTAACTATTCTAGTCATTTCCACATTACACAGAAGTAAATATATGCGGCAGTAATCTTTATATATTTATCTCCTCTTAGGCTGTATACTTTATTTCCCATCTCTGCAACATCATTTGTCATGTTTTACTTCCTGCTCCTCATTCAATTGTCAAGTTTTACATTCTGTCTGTGTTTCCAGGGAAGATTTGCATTTTGAGGGAAAAGCCATTTAACTGCAGGATAAAATTATAAAAGACTTGGTTCCTTTTCCTAAACTTTGAGGACATTAAATGAACTAAAAATATCTGTGTTTGCCTGTTTCTCTGAAAATGCCCTTGACCAATAAGACATATCTAGTAGTTTCTAGCTGTTCTTATTTTTCTCCTGAATTTTCGAAGAAATCTTTATCTTCCATAAAAGTGGGAAAGCATCATAATACACTTAAGACCAGTGAAAGATTTATTGGAATTTTATATTTCTGATTGTTTTCCACTGATTGAGGGTGCTAGGTCCAGGGAAAAAAAAAAAAAGAAAAAAACATAGATGAACTTCTTAATAAGATCTGGTTAAAAAAAAGGCTCATATATTTGCTCTCATCCCAGTGTTGTTTCCTGAGATGTGAGGAGACTCTTGAGACTACTACTTTTCATAGAATCATAGAAACATAGCATGGTTTATATTGGAAGAGGCCCTAAACCCAGTCAGACCCAACACTCATCCTTGGGGGGGCCTGCCCCCCCACACCCCTTAGTCTGTGGTGCCCTGGGCACACCCAACCTGGCCTTGAGCACCTCCAGGGATGGGGTACTTACAGTTCTGAGCATCCTGTTCCAGCACCTCTCCACTCTCTAAGTGAAGTATTTCCTCCTAAAATCTAACTGAAATCTCCCCTCTTATAATTTAGAGCTGTCCCCCCCTGTCCTGTCATTACACTCTATGCTAAAAGAGTTTCTCACCATCTTCCCTGGAGATCCTCTTTAGGTACTGGAAGGCTGCAATGAGGTCTTCAAGTGCTTCCTACTCCAGGCTGGAAAATCGGAACACTCTCAGACTCTCTACATTGGAGACCTGCTCCACCCTCCAGGATCTGATCGTCTTCATGTCCCCCCTCTGGACCTCCTCCAGCAGCTCCATTGTCTTTCTTACGCTGAGGGCCCCAGATCTGGATACAGTACTATAGGTGCAGTCTAATGGGAGCAGAGGGGGAGAATCACCTCTTTTGACCTCCTGGCATTGCTTCTTTTGATGCCACCTAGGATGCATAGACCAGTTTAACTGTTAGATAAGTGAACAACATACGGTGGCCACTGTGCAGTTTGTGTAGGAGAAATTATCGGGATCTATATTTTCTGATAACAGCAACAGTTCGTATTACAGGCCTGTACTAGAAGCATATAGCAGCTGGTAATTCATGCAGTGAATGCTGCTTTGACTTGGAAATTTGTCTGACCATGTAAGGAGAAACACATCTCCAGTGCTCCTGTTTCAGTCTGCAAGTTGTATACCTGCATTAATACTTTTTCAAATCAATGAATCTCTCTTCTCCACTCCAGATACAGGCTAAACAGCTGGTACCTTCTTGCACTGGTCTGCAGCAAAACTATAAAAATCTAGCAAACATATTTGCAACATCAAATATATCTGTACAAAATCAGGTGCTGATGGAGAGTTTACATGGAATATCTGTTAATTCAAACCTTTTTACAGCAATTTAATATCAACATTGGAAGGCAAGTACATAATAGTTTTAGATTGATGCTGTTCATGGCAAAGAAAACTCAAGTGTGAGATGCTTGAAAATAGAAAATGCTGAGCGAAGCCACAAATCATGACAGAAATAAATATGAAACAGAAGAAGACAATATGCAGAACATATATGGAGAAGTAATTTAAATGATTACAAAATATTATAAACTTTATGTTGTATAAAAATAAGTTTTCAGCTTGTATGCTTCTGAATAAGTCTTAAATAATGAAATCTATTTTGGGTAACTGATTATACAACTCCAGCCCAGGCAGCTTAAATCACATCTCCTGTCTGCTTTAAGAAGCAAATTAATTTTCAATCTTTGACATCAAGTATCATATTAAGTTTGAGCCATAAAGTAGTGAGGGGGCCATTCTGTCAGCCTAGCACATAGCCACAATGTCTATATTATTTAGTGTCATTAGTACAGCCTCAAGTGTTACACAATAAAGCTGTTGTGCAGGAAAAGCAGGTTACTTTTGGTCACCCAGTAAATACATTTGGATATGGTTTGCATGCAGGATGGTGGATGAGGTCATTGTCACTGTGTGCAGGGAGAAACCATCTTTTTTGTATTAGGAATGTTTGCACGAAATCAGTATTTCACTGTTAAGAATTAGGTTTCCCAGACACCATAGATCAGCTGGTAGGCTGCAAGCCAGAAGCTGTTTTTACAAGGGTATGGGTAACAAGAATGGCTGTGCAGACAAATATCCTTTAACTGCAAAGGTAGATTACGTTTTGTTGTTATCTCTTGGTCTTGTAAGGTTATTTGTTAACTGTGCTTTTTAATACATATATAAGGGGCTGTGAGTGGTAGGTGGAACTTGGATAAATTTTCCTTTCAACCACAACTGTGCAAATTAAGATATGCTTAAATTATTCACAAAAAATGCAGTATTTTAATTTTGAGAATATTCTTTTTCTGTTTGAAACAATGAAAGTGGTGATAGTTATTTATTTTCCTGTTTATGAGAAAATGCAAACTCTAGTACTTGTCTCCTAGCAGAACTGCAGAAAACAAACAGATGATTACTGAGCAGTCCTGCTCCTCTTGTCTTGCTGGACATGTTTCCATGCTGCTGAGTCCCTGAGACTGCCATCTCTCTTCACGCTCATCAGCCTCAGAGTGGAACTGAAGGGAGAATGATTCCTCTCCCCTGCAGTCACTGACATTAGCAACAAGCAGCCAATCATAATGGATGCAAGCATAAGGACAGAAAGGGAAAAATGACAGTGGCACTTCCTAAATATTAAAGAAGCTATTCAAAGACAGAAGACTGATTTGATAGTGCTAGAAACTTATGGGCTTAATGCCATCAGTTCCTTTTAGAGAATTTACACAATTATTGATATTGGGTTTTTATTTTATTTTACTTTATTTCGTATTTTTTTTCTTAATTTTCCCGTCCCTGCAGTATGATTCTTTAGATTGGCTATACCTCTGCTTTCATTCTGTGTTTATATTAATTTGTGTCCAAACATCTTCCACTTCCCTAGGAGAAAAAAGCATCATCAGGCATTGCTAGCTTCCATGCTTGCTTTATACTTCTTCCTACTTCTGTGCATCTATTTAGTACCACCACTTCTTGGGCAGATGCCAGTTACTTCTTTCATTATATTTCGAGCCTGAATATATTTGAGACACATCATGCCTGAAGTTAGCTATCTGCCATTTGATTCCATTCAGTGAAGGAAACAGCCTATGCATTAATTCAGTTTAGAGCCAGTCACATCTGCTTGCTGTTTTGTGTAGCCATGCATTGGATTTGATTGTGTATTGTTATGTTGTGTCTATTTTGGTTTACGTCAGGATTACACACTAAATAAGTTACTTTATTTCTTACATTTCCAGGTTAAAAGTTACAAGTACCATCACAAAATTCTTTGAGTATAAAATTGAGGTATGACTGCAGTGACTGTGTTCCTTATGTTTTCTTGCCTAATATAAAGACAAGTCTTAAAGAGAAAAAAATTACTTTTGCTTTACATTTGCAATCCCCAGGCACATTCAGCCATTTAAAATTACCCTGGTTTGTTTAAATGAAGTAATAACTTGCGTTCTTCAAAAATAGTTTTTGACATGTTATCTTGCTGGTGAAGCCTGTGTGTTTAATGAGTCAAAGGGAACTGTTTTCCAAAAAACCTCAGATATTTTGCGTGGATATTCATCATTATCATTATCACCAGTCATCCTAGTGAACATCAGGAAAGCTGCGTATTAGTCACTGTGAAAGGTGCTAGGTTGAACTATACATCACTGCTACCTTCTAATAGACTTTGAAACAAGATAGCATGATTTATGGTTTCTCCTGTTTTGGAAAATTAGATGAAGGCTTTTCTTCCAGCCCCCACCCCACCAAATTAGACTAATTCTTTGCAAGTTTGCTGCAGTAGATATAAAGGAAACTTTAGACAGAGAGGGTGTTCTCTTTGGTTGCATGTGGGAATCAGCACTCGGATGTTGTCGTTGCTACCTGCTGAAATATTGGCAGTCCCACTAACAGGACCTGAGGAGACTACCAGCAGTGTTACTGTAAGGTGAGGGAGCTCAGAGGCAATTGCCCATCCTGTCCTGATACACATTTTAGCACGCTTCTCTCTAAAATCCCTAGATGTTGTAGACCTAGTGCCTGAAAACTTCCCAGGCCTTCCATCTCTGCCAAATCACTCAGCCTGTGTAGCACTGAGACCATCATTTTCCACTGTTATTTCTGCTGCTGTGGCACTTAGCCTCTGGTATGGTACCCGAGTCAGTGCAAACAGCATAGCAGAAGCTAGTGAATGTCTTTGAAAGGCAGGTCAGACTGAGCCTCTTCAGTCAGCTGCTCCTTGCAGTGAAATATCTGCTTGTTACAAGCCTTTTTTGCATGCTGATCTGAATCCACAGAGAAATTCCTAGTTATTTTGGTGGAGATGGGAAATCCTGAAGTACTTAAACTGTAAAAGGATAAAGAATGGCCTGAAAGGCCAGATCATGGGGTTACTTTCTTTCCTTAATGGACAGATTTAAATGTGTGATCACTTCAGGCACATAACATACAAGAAAATCTCTCCATACAAATTAAGCACTTCTCTAAAGGGTTTTTCTAAGTCAGGTCCTAGCAACAAATTGGATCTCAGTTGAAACCTGTATTTCTCACTTTCTTCATTCTTGATGCTATCATATACAGACAGTATCTGAGAGACATTTTGAACTGGTCACAGATAAGTCATTTCAAATTAAATCTGAAATAATTTGATGCTTTAAATAATTTATCATCCTTTCCAAATTCATTTAATTTTCTTGTCTCTAATTCAGATAAATAGCCACAAAAGGTACAAATGATAATGTAAAGGGAGATAAACAGAGATGAAATCTACCTGGAATTTTCCAAAGCCTTTGATATTGTTCTGAACAACACTGTCTATAAAATGAGGAGACATAGATTTGATGGACCACTTGGTGGATAAGGAATTGGCTGGATGGTTGCATTGTAAGAGCTGTAGATGATGGCTCCTGCACTGCAGCTTGCCAGGTCACAGCCTGAACCAATTGTTGAGCACCAGGTGAGAAGATGTGACTAACCCAAGGAGCTCAGGTGTAAACAATGCATCTGAGTGACCAGAAGGAGTGGAGCCCACATCTACCCCTCCTCACCCTCATGTAAGGGTTAGTAGTCACCAGAGCAGCATCTCTTTGGGTAGAGCTCTTCCTCCTCTCAAGCTGTCATCAGAAGGGGTGAGCTAATTTCACTTCTTTGTAATTTGCTATTGCTCTGTAGTGGTTGTATCCCAGTAGAAGGCGCTGTCTTTGCCTTCTTTTGCTGTGAAGCTCCATATTCCGGTGGAGATCAGTGACAAGTGTTGTCTGCTGTATTACTGTGGCTGCTACTGTTTGACATCTTCATTGGTGATGGGGAAAGTGCAATTGGACGCATCCTCAGCAAGGGCTGTTTACTATAGAGAAGAGAAGCATGTGTGATCTTCCAGAGCTTAAAGGGGGTCTAAAGAAAATACAGGGAAATATTCTTTCACAGGGAATGTAGTGATGGGAGTAGGAGTAACATCTATAAGCTGGAAAAGAGTAGATTTAAATTAGATATTTATAAGTAATTTTATACTGTGATCAAATTGCTGAGATGTGTGTGCTCATCCCCGAAGGTGTTCAAGGCTAGGTTGGATGGGATCCTGTGCAACCTGATCTGATGGGAGCTGTCCCTGCTCATGACAGAGTGTTGGAAGAAGATTGTCATCAAGGTCCCTTCCAATCCGAGTAATTCTGTGATAAAATAGTTTAAAAATATCTGAGGATCTTAGAAATGATAGATAAATGAAAATATTAAAGAACAACAGATTCTGTATTCCTAATCAGATGTTTACAAAAAAAACAACAACAAAAAAACTTATTTTAAATTATCATACATTGCAACAGCATCATATTGGTTTTCACTTGCATGGGCTACCAATACAATTACACCTACCTATCTAGAGAAAGAAAAATTAAAATATTGCTCACTTACTGGAGAAACAGAAGTGTTGATTATCCCCTTCTTAGTGTGTGCATGGTAGCCCTATTAACACTGGAGTAATACTACTGTTACTGTAGTCATATATTACTGCAAAACTGCAGTAAAGTGAATAGTGTAGGGGAAACTTAATGAGTTGTCAGTCTCTGATTATTCCTGCTTCTCGCTACCTTCTCTGGGCAGAAAGCAAGCAGGTGAAGAGCACTCTGTGTTTCACCCTTTCTGCAACTGCATAGGTCAAATCACTTGTCTTCCATGTGGACTTGTCAGCATTTAGTTTCTTGATTGTGGAACAGATTAAAAAAAAGTGGAACTTTTTTTTTTGTTTGAAAGTTCAAGTCTTAGTTTAACAAGGCAGTTGACAAGCACTCTCACTCAGACATAATTTCTGTGAGGCTATAATGCATCCCAGAGTACTGGGAGGACTGACTGGCATAGTTGCTAAGCTGCTCTTGAGGATATTTGAAAAGTCATAGCAGTCTTCACCTGGCTGGTGACTGATGAAAAAAGGTAAAATAGCACCAAATTTTAAGATGGATAGTAAGGATCCCTGGTCAGCCTCACCTTTGTGACAGGGAAGATCCTGGACCAGATACTCTTGGAAGCTATACTAAGGTATATGGAAGAGAGGGAGGTGATAATGGGATAACCAGCATGGCTTCAGCAAAGGCAGGTCTTACCTGAATGGTCTTGTCTTTTTTTATAATGGTTTAACTCTGTCAGTGGATAAAGGAAGAGCTAATGTCCTCTCTTGTCCCCTATAACATCCTTCTTTCCAGGCTGGAAAGAGATGGATTTGGTGGGTGGATTGGTCAGTGGGTGAGATCGTACCCAGAGTGTACTGGTCAGCGGCTCAATGTCCAGATGGAGATCAGTGATCTGGTGCTCTTTAGCATCTTCATCGGTGGCACTGACAGTGGGTTTGAGTGCACCCACAGCAAGTTTGTGGATGGCATTAAGCTGTGTAGTGCAGTTGACATGCCTGAGGGATGAGATGCCACTCAGAAAGACCTAGTCAGTTTCAAGTGGTGGGCAGGCCCAGGAATACCTCATGAGATTCAACAAAGCCAAGTGCAAGACCTTGCACCTTGGTTGTGGCAACCCCCACTATCAGTATAAGCTGGCAAATATAAGGATAAAGCATAACCCTTCTGAAAAGGACTTGGATGGCAAGCTGGACAAGTGCCAGCAATGTACCCTCACAGCTCAGAAAGCCAACTGTATCCTGGACTGCATCCAAAGAAGCGTGGCCACCAGACTGAGGGAGGTGATCCTGCCCCTCTGCTCTGCACTGGTGAGACATCATCTGGAGTGCTGCATCCAGATACGGTGTCCTCAGTACAGAATAGATGTGGACCTGTTAGAGAATGTCCAGAGGAGGGCTATGAAATTGACCCAAGGGATGGAACACCTCCCCTGCAAAGACAGGCTGAGATAACTGGGGCTGTTCAGCCTGGAGAAGAGAATGCCCCAGACAGACCTGATAGCACTCTTTCATTATCTAAAGGGGAGCCATAAGAAGGAATGAGACAGATTTTGTAGCACAGCCTGTTGTGATCAAACAAGGGGAAATGGTTTCAAGCTAAAAGGAAGGAGATCTAGATTGGATATAAGGGAGAAGTTTTTTACAATAATGGTGGTGAGGCACTGGAATAAGTTGCCCAGAGAGGTGGCAGATACTCCATCCCTGGAGACATTTGAGGTCAGGCTGGACAGGGCTCTGAGCAACCTGATCAAGCTGTAGGTGTCCTGTTCATTGCAGGGGAGTTGGATTAGATGACCTTTAAAAGGTTCCTTCCAAGTCAAAAAATTCTATGATTTGATTATATTCATTTTGTTGTCTTAATAAATAGATACGATGAATAGAATTAAAAAAAAAAAAGTGGATATTTATAAAATTTGACCCATAAATCTCACCAGAATGATGACTGCTCACGCAAAACGAATCATCTCCCTTAAGTGTTTATTTCTCTGGCTTCCTCCCTAACACTCGGAATGTTTCTGCCATCTGTTTTACTTCATGAATTCTTGCTATATTAACCATAGTTCTCCACTTTGCAGTGAAAAGTGAGAATTTTCCTTGGCATGCTGTTTTCACGGTATTGTAGTTCTTTCTGAATTCAATCTCTGACTTTGACTGGCTAGATTAATATATAACATCTGGTTGTGAGTAGTCATCCTTTGACACAAGGCTACTCTAAATAAATCAAGTTACATTAACTTCACTGTGGTACACATATCAGCAATACATTCAAGCTTCTTACCTTTACTACATGGATTACAAAAATTTCCTGTGAATAAGATTCAGAAATGATTAGGAATTCTTCCTCTCTATTGATGTTAACAGTAAGTACTTTCTGCAGTCTTGCAGTAGAGTGAAAGTAAATGGCGAAGAAAAGAAGTTTATTAGAGGATGCTGACGGTGATGGTGTTTGCTGGCTTCAGTTCTTCATGAGAAAAATATATTGTTTGAGATTCTGTAACTCCTGAGAAATAATGTCAGTGAGGCTAATATACTGTCTGCACTCTAGTGTAGCCACCTCATTGTTCTTTTTGCTAGCATTAGGTCTTGTACACATGTAAGCAGAAAGCAATTGAATCTTAAGAAATTTTTAATTAGTTTGTCTTTACTTGAATAAAGACAATAAGGAGACAAAGCAGTGATTCACTGTGGTCTTAGAAGTGGACATGCCCTTTTTATATCGGTATAATAAAAGTCAAAAGAAAAGCTAACTTGGCTTATATGGGAAATAAGTGAATTTATAATCCAACATCAATAATTTTAACACAAATATTTTAACTTACTTGCAAGATTAAGCTGACATAATGATACATTAGATTATTTTATTGATACGTTTGGTTTGGAAGTGATAGAAATAAACTATCCAATCAACGATTTCAGGAATAATAGACCATCTGAGGATTTTGCTTTGGCCTTGTTTTCTTGAAATTAGCTTAGTGCTATCTGTCATTCATCTTGTATTTGCTGAACAGAAGGGGTTTGTGAGTTGGATAAGAAACTGCTGAAGGTTTAGCTTTGTTATAAGACCTATTGATTTTTCTCTCTAAAGAATGTTGAACTTGCATTGTGTTTGTCTGCTGTGCAAGGGTGCGATATTCCCTGTTGTAACCTTAATAGCTGTCTTGTGACTGCTTAAAAGGACAATTGCTGGAGACAAATAGAGAAAGACCAGTGAAACATACAAGTGTTAACAATGGAGTATGTATATTTTTTCTCAGTTTTCAATCGTGTTAGATTAACTGCAGAATTAGTCTGAATGGGTGCCCAGGTAAAGAATAATGAAATCTGTTTTTACAGAATTAGTGTCTCTTTAAAGGTTTGTCTCCTCTTTAGAACTCTGTAGGACTCCACCATTCTTGTAGGACAAGCAGTGAACAAAAAGTATACAAAAGTCTCTCTTTCTGATACCATTCAAAACCATGGTAAGCTGAAACCTTTCCCATTTTATGTCTTTTCTTGCTTAATCGGTTATTCCTACTGGCTTTCAGATGTGTTAATTGTTGGTACCTGAACAACCACTGCTGACCACAGCTTGAACAAAGCTAATGTGTACTGATCAAACATCTGTGTTTTATCAGCATCAGAACTTTTTCTGCTATATAACTTTTATCAGAGGAAAACTCAGATGCGTGTGGCTATTCAGATACTTGAACAATTAAAAGGTTGCCCCCTTCTACCACTATCTCATTTATTTTTAAACACACTTGTCCTGATGCAGACCCTCAAGTCCTTTTTGGCATCTGGCCCTCACACTGAAAGTCAGTGTATTCTAGACAAATCCTTGATGTGTATGCCAATATGCTACCAGCTGTATTTCATGTCCTTCTTGTCCCACCATGGAGATATTTCCTGAAGCTATGAGTTCCTGGAGTCTACTTTCAGCATCTACCTGATCCTGTCAGCTAAGGACATAGCCTTAAAAATCAGCAAACTTAGGAATCACACATTAGCTCTTGAGCTATTTCCACATTTCTTTTTTTTACTGGTATTTTCCTTTTCACAGAGAGCTTTCTCATGAGTTATTCTCCATTAGAAGGCTTTTTTTTTTCATTAGTGCTTTAGGGATTTTATTATTCTGAAATCGTTATCTAAAGAGACATCCACGCTTCTAGTGAATTTTGCATGTTTATGGATACTCATTCTACTCATGCCATACTAGTTACATCAAAGCAAAACGTTGCTGCTGAAGCCAGTTAACAGGGGTTGGCTTTTATTTGCACTGTTTACAATGAGCACTGCCAGAAGCAGCTCTGCAGACGTACTTTTGAAGCTCATGATGATTTGGGTAGCTCTGCATCTGTGCTTCTTTTCAGTGAAAACCAGCTGATTCACTCCCAATGGGAGCTGTAACAGAACTGGCAAGTGAGAAGTGTGGGCAAGGGACCAGCGGAGTTGATTAAAATGATAGTGTGAGTATACACTGAAATATTAATTGAATTACATTTTATGTTGATTCATAGCATCCGATCTAAATGCATGAACTACACTTTGTCTCTTTTTATCACATCACTTTATTATCTTTTCTAATGTGGCATATGTAGCATCAAAAATTAGTTTCCCTATTGATGCAGAATTTATTTATTTTTTAATCTGAAAATTGCAAAAGCAAATTTTTCGTAGGAATGGCTACACTTGTCTTTTAGGAGCATCCTAAAATTCAGCGTATCTATCTAGCCTGCTGAAGGGGATGTTAGCCCTAATGTTAACAATCCAAACATATGTGAATGGGAGGGGTGGGATTGAGATCTCATGAGCACTGCAGACCTCTCTTGGAAAACTGTAGACACAGTTTACCCAAATATATATACGTAAGGAATATAACTTAGTTCCCTTGCTGTGTGTTAGGTGGAAGGATCCCCCGTGCATCCAGCACCATATTAAAGACTGCCTGCTTCTTAATACCACATTGGTTTTATTTGGGCTGGGATTTGTCATGCAACAAATTTCTATCTAATTAGTACTGTGACCTCTATATTTATACGCAGAAGTAACAGCCTAGAGTTTTTAATGGACATGTAAAGGAGACAACAGAGTGCTTCATTCAGTGTCATGTGCTTATACACCCAAACTCAGTAGCAGTTTAATAACCATGGCTTACTTAATTGGATCTGTATGAGTTACTTATTTTCACACAGAAATGAATCTTGTATTGGTACACTGATCAACCAGTTCATTGTTCAGCTCTTTTAAACTTCTAGACAGGTTTTAAACTTTCAATAAGCACAAGATCAGCCTTTGGAAGAGTCCTAAGAGACACAAGGAGATAAAACAACCCAACATTCCCGAACCTTTGTGCAAGCCTGAGTAACTCTCTGGATGCAACACTGAACTGTGACTATGGAGAATGAGAGCCTGCATAAGCTGTGATGTGCAATTTGCAGTTGTTCACTTAACATCTCTGTATGCTCTTACTGGGTGTTTCTGGAACAGGAGCTCCCTACTATATTACAATGGAATCTAGTCAGGGATGAGTTCTCTTCTGTAGCTGTAATCCAAATAATAGCTTATCACTGGTCTGAAACCAATAGCAAGCTTTCCTGCTGCATCAGTGCAAATATCTCTGGCATCTAAATCAGTGTAGATCGAATCTTGGCTTGCTTGTTATCTTTCCTTAAGTGCAAATTTCTAAGCTAGCTGCTACTCATTCACTGGCTTCTTCAGGACCCATCTACTGAAAGGAAAAAAAAAACAACAAATCAGCATCATCTTAAATTCATGTTGTGAAATCTTAACTCAGACAGGGCTTTAAAAATTAGCTATTAACAGCTAATGTGTTACTAACCAGAGGAAGTCTTGAATAAATTCAAAACATGAATTGTTCTTGTGTGCCAGATTTAAGTGTTGAATCTCCTGAAGGCATTATTGTTCTAGAACTGGATAGGCCAATTCAGGTAAATTACCTTTCTTAGTAGGATGTCAAGTGGATTTCTCTGTCTGTGTTAGAAAAATACATACTTGGCACTAGAAGATTCCTAGATCATGAATATATTTTTCTTTTCCTTTAGTCTGGTCTTGCTTTCTCACAAGGATGTGTGCCTCCAGAAGCACACAAAGAGCAGGATAGCAAATTGTTTGGCTTTATTTGAAGACATGGGTCATGCAAGGTCACAGCATTTGTTTCGTTCACACTTTTAGGCCAGAAATGCTTACCATAGCTTAAAATCTTGATGAAGTGAAGCATGAGTTTCTTTGTTTTCATGTCAGTATTCTGCATTCTTAGCAATAGTTCTGGTTCTTGATAATCTATACATTACATTAGAAAACTATGATTCCACTACTGCAAATAGATAGAAAATAGATGTTGATGGAAGACGTAGATGGAAAATGCTGCTTTCTATTTCTTATGTTAGTGGAGTAGAGCAGGATATGAATGTGAGCTTTGGTTTGAAAATCAAATATAATTCACCTTGTGTTTCTCTAGTGCTTTCTTGTGAACGAATTAACATGGGAATCTGAAGAGTTTAAGCAAAAACTTTGTCTGAACAAATTAGATGTAGGTGCTGTCATACACTGATATTTTGGACACAGGGTAAGTATAGTTCTATAACAGAATGAAGGAAAAGAGAAACTACTTCTGTGGACTTTAAACATAAAGTGTTCAAATGTAATCTGCATAACTAATTGTGTCTTCCAGGAAAAAAACATCCCCTAAACAAGTAATTCACCTCAAGCTTCCTCTGAAACATCATGTATTGTCTACTATAAAATGTAGCTGTACTGTACTATGACTAGCACAGTAGCTGACATACAGAACTCTTCAACAACAAAAACTCCTGGAATCTCTGGATATTTTTTTAGGCTAATATTTTGGTTTTTCAAGAAGTGTTTTTTTGTGTTAGTCTTTAGATCTTTTTCTAGTGTGGGTCAAAATGTAAAAAATGAGCTCTGCTGTGGTCTGTCTATTCCTAATTTGTTTCCTGTTTAATCTAAAAAGGTATTTCTCATGTATTTTTGAGCCAAGCAACTACACTTTCCATGGGTAATTTATATTTTGATGCAGCGTTGATATCTGAGAGTATTCAGCATTTCCTTAGAGAATTCAATTTCAGGCGATGCCAGTTTATGCTCAGAAAAAGATAGCTTATTGCTTAACTTACAGCACCTAAGTTTGTTATGTAATTTACCAACATCTTCTGCATACATTTTCTGCTTATTTGGTGGTTAAAGTTTTCAGGAAGTGATTCAGAGCAGAGTCAACCTGGGTGATCTGTACTGATCTCATCAATCCTTGATTCACTTGTATGTAAAGACCAACATCCTAATATGGGTCTTAAAGATTCATAGAATCATAGGGGTTGGAAGGGACCTCAAGGGATCGAGCCCAACCCCCCTGCCAAAGCAGGTAAGTTGTAAGCAGATTAGTTGTTATCAACAAGTTTCTCCTTTTCTTGGAGTGATACGGAGCCATGTGCACCTGTGGCCTGGGAGAGTTGTTCTTGCACACAGATGGCATTTATAGTGATGATGTTAAATCACAAGGAGACTTGTGTACACTTTTGAAATGTGCCCACAAATGATGAGTAGAAAAAGGGACAACAACTTTTTCTGGTGCCCAAACCCATGAGCCTTCTCTTTGTTGGATCAGGTACTTCCTGCTTGCTGTCCTTTCCCAGTTACCAAATAAAAAAGAAAACTGAACAAGGGGAGATGACTTTAAACTGGAAGAGGGTAGATTTAGACTAGATATTAGGAAGAAGAGATGCTGGAACAGGTTGCCCAGTGAGACTGAATGCCCTCTCCCTGGAAGCAACCTAGTCTAGCAGGAGGTGTACCTGCTTATAGCAGGCGATGGGAATACATGAGCTTAAAGATTCTTTCCAACCCAAACCCTTCTATGATTCATGTTTAAATGATATTTACTTTGTTTTAATTACAAAACATTGAGGTTAGTCTTTTAAATAAAGAAAGACTGTGCCTGCTAAGATTAAAGGCAGGGGAACCAAAGAAGAGACAACCGAGAAGTATTTTTTTTTTTCTTCTAACACATAAGCCTGTAGAAGAGATGAACAGTGTTAAAAGGTAGTAAATTCTTTCTTTTATTTTCTTGAACTTGGGACATATTCAGACTCATAATGATCCCAAAATGCTCTGGTGAGCAATATTAAAGACTACAGCGCCAGACACTTTTCAAACATAAATGGAACTAAAAACCAAGAGAAGTTATTCAAGTGGAATAAGGATGATGTTGAACCTGACATGAACACTTAAAAAGAAAATAATAACACACAAGGATTCTGTTTGAATTATCATGTGTTATTTATGTTCCTGGTACTAGATAGAAGTCCAGGTTAAGATCAAGTTTTTTATGTTCCTGGGGCCATATGATCAGAAGTGCTTTGTAGCATTAAGAATTATCACCCTAGCCACAGTATGAGAGTTGGTAGCCAAAGGCAGCATTTTGCTCCTGTTTTAAAAGGGAGAAAGGTGTGTCATGAAGACTTAATGATTTGCCCAGAGTAAAACTAGTAGTTAGTGGGAACAGCATCCAGCTTTCTCCAGTGATAGACCGTTAGTGCACTACAATTCCTCTTTCAGACTTTAATTCTTTTTGTAATCTGTGCTTTCTGACTTCTGTTCTTGACTCAAGGCAAAGCAATGTAGACTAAAGTTTGCTCCCATGTGATTTGTTTGAGTTCTTAGGACTGTTTTGTGTTGTTAATAACATATACATAAAACTATATGTAACTCTTGGGAAGGAAAGAAATGATGGTACATGCCCATAAAAAGTTGTTCACTTGTTCTGTTGTAGACTGAAGGTTTTTTTTGGTTTTGTTTTTGTTTTTTTTTTTAAGGAAAGATCTGTCTACATTATTCCTTTAATTCTTATTCTTTTAAATAGTGGACAAAATCTTCTACAGGGTATGGGATCCTAATAATAAACACCAATATTGATTAAAATAATTATGCATTATTGTTAACAACTACAGAAAATTTTGGAGAATTCATTCAATATTAAAAAATAGAAAAACTTCAAACATTATTTTATTACAATAGTATTTTTTGAGGAATTTGAAGTTCTTTGGCAGAATAAAAAGAACAGTGAACAGGAAAGACTGCCTCTGTACCTAAAATTAACTGTATGGTATGTAACTGCGAGGTCTAAGTTGTGTCTTATTCTACTCTATGAATTTGAGGTGGATTTACTACATCAAAGACTAATATCTTCCAATAGCACATTTTCCATAGTTTAACCTGATTGTATGAGATACAAGAGAAAGTCCTAGCCAAACCATTATGTTCTGTACTCCACAGTAAAAAAGAAAGCTTCATTTACATTTAACAGTCAACATTAAAGTATTAGTGTTGTTAAAATGCCTTCAAGCTTGATAGCTGGTTATCACTCTGCATGTGAGCAGTCAGCCAGCCATTTTCACAGTACAATTTCAAACATTAGCTGCTTTCATTTATCAGAAAATAGACTGATACATCTTAACATTTTATGCAAAGTTGAACAAAGAAGAAAACAGTGTTTGTGTTGGATCCCTTTGAAATTTGAATCACTGTCCCAACTTCTTAAGGGCAAAGATTTCCCCTTAAAATCTGGTTTAGTAGTATTCAATGATTGTTATATGTGATGCAGAAAATGAATGGCAGGCTTTTCAAGATGAAAGGAATTGCTCTGTCCTTGAGTGTTGCCTCTTTAAATAGAGAACAAGAATCTAGATACTTTTCAACGTGTGATATATATCAATTCTTCTTAACAGTATTAAAAGGCCTAATATCACTTTCTGTTCTCAGCAGCTGATACTATTGCATGCTAATTCCAGATCCGCAAAATAGCTTACTATTTACATTTAAGATGCTCTACTTTTACTTAAAGCTAACCAAATATTCAGCTAACACAAATTCTTTAAGGATAGGTTGATTGTCTGTCTTCTTGAAACAAACTATCTCAAGCGATTTTTTGTATTTGATTAAATAGCTCAGCTGATATTAAATATAAGTCTAATTTCTGAAGTCTAGAGGCTAAAAAAATGTAATGTATTTAGAGTTACAGTTGTTTGTATTCTGAGTATTGAAAATATAAAAGTATTGTGTAAAAACTTCCCTCATCAGCTTTGGGGATTTGAAATGTATATGAGTGTTTTTTGTTTGTTTTTGGGTTATTGTTTTTGTTTGTTTGTTTGTTTTTGTTGTCATAGAATCGTAGAATGGTTTGGGTTGGAAGGGACCTTTTAAGGCATTTAGTTCCAACCCCCCTGGTATAGGCAGGAACACCTCCCTATCTGAGCCTCATCCAGACTTCTGCTATGATTGTATTTTGAGGAAAGATGATGAGAACAATGACCTCCCTCGGTGTGATCTCTTTGGCACACAGAAGAAGGTGGAGATAACGTTTCTTTTCTATTTTTCCTCAATGTTTTCTCTTTCTGATGTTGAGGATCTATTTAAAGTGATGGACTTGTATCTTCAATGGGAATGTATGTTGTAGGTGGTAAGGATGCTGACCAGCAAAGCATGGTTTTCCTGCAAGTGAAAACTGGCAGTAAAAATGTTCTTTGAAGCAGTCACATCATATAATCTGAGCTGAGTGAGGCTAAGGTAATGACTTGAAGCATTTTTTTTTTTCCTCACTGCTGCAGAAAAAGGAAGTAGTTCCTTTTACAGTGTGGAGGAGCTATTAAATTAATAGATCTAATATGTCTGGATTTGTAGAAAGCTATTTGATGAAGCTTCCCTTGATAGATTATTGTAAAAGTTCTCTAAATATGGGTGAGATAATACATTATTAAGATGGATAACAAATTGGTTGGAAACCAGAGACGTGAATTAAATGTATCTGCTGTTCATAGCAATTGGAAAAGAGTGGAAACCCTTCTGGGCTCTAAGTATGTCAACACTTTTTAATATTTATTTTAATGTTTTCAGCAGACCTGTATCATGTTCATTTGATATATCTGTGGGTGTTATGTGCAAAAGAAGCATAGCTCACACTCAGTCATCTGCTGCATATATGGGCAGTTGAGCCAGTAGTTTCTGAGGCAGTGGGTCAGCCCATACAAGATCATATGAATCAGCGATGCAAGCAGCTGCATGGCTAGGATTTAAAAAACTAATCAACCACTGAAGCATGTTGGTAGAGATAATGGTTAAAGAACAAACAGTAAAATGTCCCACATTTTATGAACTTAAGTGGTATCAACATTTTCATATTTGGGCAGTTCTGCCAGCCATAGGGAAAGGATTTTTGAGGGCTGCTCTGCAGATACTGCAGACTGAAAAACAGAAACCATCATATCACTGTATCATAGTTTTAGCTGGTACAAAGTTGTTATCTTCTTAGTGTCTGGCATGATGCAGTGTTTCATTTTTAGGGGAAAAATGGTGTTGATAATACACTGATATTTCTAGTTGTTGCTGAGCAGTGCTGTACAGAGCCAAGGGTATCTCAGCTTTTTTGTTTCTCCTGTTGCCCATCCAATGAGTGGGGGTATAAGGAGCTGGGTGGGGACAGAATTAAGATAGCTGACTTGAGCTGGCCAGAAGGATATTGCATACCACATGATATCATGCAGAAGGAGACTTTGGAAAGGGGTGGGAGTTCATAAGGCGCCACTTCTGCTGTTCAGGAGCTAGCTCAGCATTGGTTGGTAGGTGGTGAGCACTTGCTATATGCATTCATATACATATATTTGTCATAACTCTTATTCTTTTCTTGAAAATTAGTAATTAGTTTCATCTCAACCCACAAGTTCTTCTTTGTGTGTTTTTTTTTTTTATTCTCTCTCCCATCCCACTGGGAACAGGTGAGCAAATGACTGTGTGGTTCTTAACAACATCCTAGGTTAAACCACAACACACTGTGGCACTCAGAATCACATCTTCTGCATGCTTGTGACTACTGAAACCAAGTGCCTGAGTAATGCCAAGGTCCTTGGAGGTGAGATTGACCTCTGCTCTTGCTGTAGATGGAGAAGATCCCACTGCTCAGCCTCTCATGTGTGCTTTTATAAACAGGCTAAGAAAGTCTGACCCATGGGCACACCTGACCAAAATCCTAGGCAAGTCTAGAAGTAATTGCTATTGAATTTAATGGAGTTGGGCCAGGTCATTCATGACTGCGGTACCAGTTTCGGATGGTTATGTGTGTTTCCATACTGGACTATACAAATAAGATAGATTTCAAAGCAGTGACTTTTAGCAACAGAAAGACTGTACGCCAGCTTTCCTGTGACTACAGTGATTACTAGACAGTTCTCAAGAAACCTTTCTAGGCATTAAAATTTTCTGTAGTTCCCTTCATAAGAAAGCTCCTTTTATGAAATAGGATTAGCTATACCATCCTTTCAGACAATTTTTATTGCTGATTTGTATTCATATGTGTGATACAATGTGATAGTGCTTTAAAATCAAACTATCAGTTGGTATATTGTTTGTGTTAAATCCAGAGTAATGACTGAAAACAATGTACACCATCTCAGTCGGTGAGTACAACCCCAAGAAATGAGATGATGCCTGAACTTTAGGGACACAATTACTTCTCCAGAGATTGTGATATGAATTTTTTAAGTGAATCAAGACTGCTCTGTGTGAAAGAAAGTGAATTTGAATGCATGCTGTCAGATGAGTGACACCTAAGGGGAAATTATAGCACAATAATCAAAGCCTGAGACAGAGGAACACTCTATTTGACCAGAAAAGGAGAGATCACATAGTCATTAATAAAACAATAGACAGGATTTTTGGTTCTTAATACCAGAAGTCATTTTGCACCTAAATGGGAGCAAGACGGCAGCAGAGGGAAGAATGAATGTCTCTCCATCACCCATTTTTCAAACCTTTCTAGCATTAAAAGTGTCAGATCATGTCTAGTTCAACAATAATGTGAACAAAGCACTGGGAGAACAAAATGAAACAGACTAGAATTTGATTGTATTTTTTTATATATCCGAATATTTGAAAAACCTATATTTAAAAAATAAATAATGCCAACCTCATATAAGCTGAAAAATGTCATGAGATGTCCATGTGCAGGATGGCCTGGGGAAGTTATTTGAATTGGCCTTCCCTGGTAGAGATAAGTATACTGCTACTGTGGCTACACTGCTGTTTTTATTGTTTGTTTGTTGTTTTTCTCCTGGAAAAGACCCTTGATTCTCTGCAGTGTGTTCATGCCCAGAGATTTTGCACAAGTGTATTCATGAAATGTAAACGTGTTTTTAAAGGGCTTTTTTTTTCCTCTCCTCTGAGGTCAGTGATATCATTGTGACTACAAACAAGTTAATCAGTATGATAACGGATACAAATTAGCAACAGTTGCTACTCCTGTCCCTTAACCACAATGTGGACCCTCCTGTGACCCATGGTTAACTATATCTCATGTCAGCAAGGGAATAATGATGGAACTGGAATTGATACTGGGGGATGCTCTTGTATGTCAAGAATAAATACAAGGTGAAGGTTGAGGTAAGTAGATGTTCACTGAATTAAGTAGGAAAGAAGAAGAAAACAGCCTGCCCAGAAGGAAGACCACTATTTAATGAAGAAGGATTTCCTGATAATAGTCCCTTGGAAATACAGGGGTCTTCAATGTGAAAGTTAAATAGATTAACTTTTTGTTGTTGTAGTTATTTTGTTTTTTGTTTTTAGTAGTACCAAGAGAAAGTTAAATGCCTAAATGTCTGCTTTGTATATGTATGGTGTCCCTGGCCCCTCTGCTGAAGCAAAATCTGCAGGACTGCATTAAGAACTGGGGTTCCCTGTGCAGCTCTGGAAAAAATACCTGAAAACTAGAAAAATGATCAAAGTTCCCATATTATTTGCTAATAAGAAAAGAGAGAATAGAGATTCAAATCTGAAATCCTATCATAAATAGGAGGCTAAATATTTTGCTGAATACTGTCTAGAAATAGCTCTGCACATAGGATTCTCCTACAGGTAGATGGCTATGCAGTTTTATACTCTTCACTTCCAAAAGAATGGAAAAGAGTTGCACAGTTAATTCTTCTTTTTTTTTTTTTTTTCCTTTGGGAAAATAAACCTTTTGTTACAAGAACTATTAGTGTATTTTACAACATAGAAGTAGAATACAGATCATGCCTTTGGAAATAAAGCAGGCACCCAGGTCTTCCTCCTCCAAATGTACCTCTTGGTACATAAGGCTAGAGAACCATGTGCATACTGTCCCAATTAACTATGTATTTTGTGATAATGAGAACAGTTTCTGTAGAAATGTTGAGACTGTGTTCTTTGCTACATGTAATATTCCAGGTAATTACTGAAATCAGAGGTGCTGGACTTGAACTCTGTCAGGTAGAAAGAACTGAATTCTCCCTGGATAAACACTTTAAAAGCAGAACTGCAATTTTAGAACTTGGGACAGCTTGATTTCCTTTCCCTTGGCTTTGTCTTAAAGAGCATGAGCTCCTTAGTTTGCTGTTGCTTGCCTGCCAGATTAGTACAGAAAAAAAGGACACTAAATTTGTGGACTTGCCTGGAACTTGTATCACAAAAATACTAGAGAGATGTACCAGTGCTGAGAAGAGACTTCTGTATGTGCCCAAAAGTTCTACTGGATCTCACTGATCTTATCAGGGACTTGAAACACCTCCAGAGTTGGACACTGGTAGCAGTAGGAAGTCAGATGTCATGTCATTTGTAGACATGAACTTTGAAGTTCATCTGAAGTGTTAAGCCAAATAATACCAACTTTCTTATTAAGTATAAAACAATATTCTAGGGTAGTTTTTATGTCTGTACTTAAAACCCATAGGCTGTGCATAGTCCTGCCATCAAGTCCTGCCATCAGAAATGCTTAACCCACACACTTTTCTTTTAAAGGAAAATTAATGTTTTCTTTACATAGCAGCAGGGATTTCACAGTTGAAGGCTGAATAATGTATCATTTAAAAAGAGCTCTTTATGCTTTCAGTTCCAAAGCCTTTTGCTTACATTGAGCTTAGCCATGCATTCCTCGAGGTACTGAACTTTCCCAATGATAGAGCAAGATACAGATAGAGGAACTGACAGGTTCAGTCCCATCCTTATACCCCAACTGTGAAGTATATTATTATCTCCTTATTACAGACAGGAAGACAAATATAGACTGAATTTGATTCTGTAAAATGATGATGATGATTGGTAGTTGCTCACAAAATCAAGGCTGTAATTCTAAACCAATTCTGCTGGCTCACGGAGCTCATGATCTTGCCAAAACAGTACACACCAAAGTAGAAATTAAGTTCTAGTTTGGCAGTGAACTGTATGTTACTGGGATTAATGTAAATCTAACTTCATACTTATACTGAGATTCAGGACTTTTACATGCATGTGAATTCCCAAAAACTTGTTCACAGTTATCAATGGACAGATCTGCTAACCTTAATTTCTTTGCCACTGTAGTTGACTGACCCTCATTGGTTGGTTATATTTATGTTTGTTCTTAAGTGGTAGGGCTATAGTTCCGAGATTTATTTACTGCGAGAGGGTGTGTGCTGTTCACAGAAGTGACTGTGTGTGAATGATTGGAAATGGTAGACATTGGAGATGTTCTTTTCCAAGCAGAACTCAAGACTCTTGAGTTATTAAAAATAAAGAAGTGAACAAACATCTATGGCTTATTAGGAAAACTTCAATAAATTTGTTTTCTTCACAAATATTTCTAATCAGAATATATATATATATATTTTTTTTCTGTCACTTTCAGAGAGCCAAATCCATAGTTCTGGTTTCCTCATATCTGTTTTAATTTTAGAGAAGGACTTTCCTGAGTATTAGGATTAGCTGAGTGGAACAAGCAAGAGTAAAAACAAGCTGTCCATCTGTCCAACCATTTCTCCTATGACTCAAAATCAGAACATAAGATGAACAGAACGTGGGGATTTAAGGATATATTCTTTGTGAAGTTGATTGTCTTAGCACTGAATGTTAGTTTACATCGGCTTCAGAGGAAATGAGTGTAGGAATAGCATAGAGTCCACTAAGATAGGCTTATTAAAAAAGAAAAGTCCCTGTCAACAAACACATGTAGGGTCATGAATTTGTCATTTTTCAGCATTTTATGAATGTGCCATAAAAAAAGGAACGCACAGCATGCTGATGACCTTTGGTAGGTGGTATGGTTAGATAACCTTCTTTGATGTCAGGACTCCCATGTAGATGTAAAACTACTGATTTTTTAACTTTGAGATAGATCAGTGTTTGGACATTCAAATTTTATGCACAAAGAGTTTTTCATGAAAGTGAATATTATTACTGATTAGAGGACGTTTTATTTAAATAACAAAAAAATAGTACTTGTTAACACTGTAAAGGATTGACAGTCTTAAAATTTCGATTTTTTTAACATATATTTTTTTCAATTTGTTTTATGGTATTTCTTACAGTAATAATATCATCTTAAGCCTCAGCAATTTAAAAGGTTTTTGAGAAAAAATCCTGCAACAAAAATAGAAAATTCTAACGTTTTATGACAACAATTTTAAATGAAACTGATTTAACTTATAATGGATTTTGAGCGCTAAAGGAAACCTCACAGCATAAGGACAAATATCTAGGGATTCAATTACTGAAACTGCTTGCAATCAACTTTTAACTAAAAGATCCTTTTTTCAAGCTTACAAGCAGAAAGAATATTTGAAATAAAACACAGAAGCCGATGTTAAAGTTTCTGTACATCACAAAGCAATAAGACAATTTAATGATAATAACATGTGAAACAGAAGTTAACCATACTTCCCTCAAAGCTCTTTAAAAAAGAACAGAGACAAATGGAATGATGATATGTCCTCAGACTCACATTTAAAAATTTCAGTATTCTATAGTTTCAGAGGGATAGGTTGAGTAGGAAAGTTGATTGTCTTGTATTATGCTTGTGTTTCTGGACTTAAACCCATTTAAAATTAGCTATAGAGGAGAATTCGCTGAAATTTGTCAGATCTGAAAATAGTTTTGAATTTAGTCTTATTTGATTTATGAGCAAATTATCTTGGTCCTTCTTTCCTTTCTAATTAAGATGAAATTAGTGGAAATATTCAGTGTTCCTGTACGTTGATCCAGAACAAATTAAAATAGAGCAATGCAAGAATCTTTCTTAGCTCTCTATTACAAGAGGTCTGGTGTTCAAAGGTATGTACTGCTACATTCTAAGAAAATAATATCCATCAGTTTTTACTTGGTTGTGGATTTGTTTAGCTAGAAATAAAACATAAGAAAATCACTTCTTTTTTTTTTTTTTTTCAAAAGGTTAGTCTCTTGTTAAAAACTTTCAGCTGTCATTTCTTATCTTCCCCCCAAAACTTAAAGGAATTCTAGCAGATCTCACCATTCATAAATCTAACTTGCATATAATCATGGTAAAAAAAAAAAAACATCTATTTCCTATGTTATATTATTTATATTATTTATGTCTATTTGACTTAGTAATTTAGTTACGCATGTTTTCAGTCCAGGAAGAATGACTTAAATAGTTTGCTTAACCTTCTGTAGATCGCAAACTTCATGATATAAGCTGCTCTTTCCTTTAACTAGGGTTTGAGCACATTGATTCTAAATTTTCCAAGTTTTTTAAAACCCTCCTCTTATCTTGGAATACTCTCCAGTGATTAATATGAGTCTTTACCAACATTTACCAATGGAAACATTTCTTTGGAAGTTAGTCAGGATCAGCACACTGCATGAAATTCCAGCTGTCCTTTCATTTAAATACTGTAGACAACATAAAGAATTTGCAAATTTTTGTTTGTAAAATGTGTCACATATGTAGTTGGAAAAGTTTTCTATGGATAAATATGGATATATACTTATCTATATATAAGTATGGGAAACACAGAAAACTTTCAGACTAGTTTAAAAAAATAAAAAGGTATGTACTACCAGAAGACTAGGATGTTGTAGCAAAGAGTTTCCTTTCACTCTGTAAAAAAAGAGGCGTTTGTGATGCTGTCTGCAAGGTAAGATGTAGTTGTGAGAAAGGCAGGCAAAATATAATTGCTATATTAGATGGTAGATAGGAGCGTGACTGTTGGATGGGATCTGTGTTCATGTGAGTAAAAAGAAGGAAGGCGCAGAGTTCATATATAACAGACACAAATTAGTAATAAGCTATTTATCCTTACTGTTCCCATCACCTTTAACTAACTAACCTTTCATAGTTAGGTAGAGTAATGGTGAAAGCCATCATGAGCAAATTCAGCCTACTAACCAAGAAGCTGCAAATGAATCCACTCTCATGGCCAAAGTCAAGAATGACCAGTGGTACAAAGTTAACATAATCTTAATGGTATTTGAGAAATACAATTTCATGCTCCACTTCATCTGGTTTGTCTTACCTTGTTATATTTCTTTAAACTCAGTAATACTATTTTTGAACGTGGAAGACCTTTAGAAATCAAAAATGTCATCAGTGAATTGAAAAGAATATTAAGTTTCATTCTCAACTCATAAATGTGCTGTTCCTATGCAAGAGATGTGTAAATTGTGGGAACATCACAGTTGAAACTGATTATCTTGTGTTTTGTCTTTTATAATGGCTGATTTGTTAATGAACGATGAATACATTTTCAGATTTTACATTTGGATTTGGAGAACTGAAAGACAACAAACTCAAGCATTCACTATCTATGGTAGAATTTGCACCTGCAAATTCAGTTCAGTGCTGGATCTCATACAGGAAAGTTTACTGGCAGTTATTGACAAGATGTTGTCCCATAAGGCTTGATGGGATCAGGACTTTGCACTATATTTTGATGAATATCTTCATCAAGGATAAGGGTGCAAGTGCAATAGCATTAAATCAGACAGTTTGCTATTTAACAAGCAAGCCATTAATGATGTCTTGTGACAATTCTGTTTGCATTTTTCTGCAGGGGTTCCTATCAACAGAAATAAAGTGCTTTGTCTTTATCTGGGTTGCTTCTCAGGTATTTCAGTTTTGACAACATGCTATTTTTTGACGAAGTGGGATACCTTCACATTTGCCACTAATCAGTTAATCACCATTCTTTACTGATCACAGATGCTCAGTGGATATCCAAGACTATTTGATGTTTATCTTTCTGTAATAGAATTTTGTCCTGTCTTACAAGAAAAGCTTTGCTGATTGCATGAAAAAGATGCGTGTTATTTTGTTTAATATGAAAAGACTATTGACTTACTATAAGTGAAAATTAAACTTGCAGTGTGAATTTTAATCACCACTCTTAATTTGTGCATAGTGAAAAATAGCATTTCTGAGAGCAGGCAATAGATAACCTGTGCGTTGACGTTTACTGTGATCAGGCCAAGTCACCCTATGCACCAGCCCTTTGTGCACAGAATGCCTAATTTTTGCAGAAATGCTGAGGACGCAACCCTGAAACTCGTGTTGGTGAAAGACCTAGATCATTATCAAATGTGTATTCCTCCTGCTCACTTGCAGCCTTAAGCACAGGAGGCAGGCACAGATGCAGCAGTTAACGCAGCAGGGGATAAGGAGGGCACAGCAGCTGTGCACATCTCACTAAAGGTACTAAGGGAACCAACTAGGAAAGAAGCCCTCCTAGATTTGTTGCTTGGGAACAGACATGTAGATGTTCACCACTGTAGGGAAGCCTGCCTCCAGTACTCTTGGAAGCAAGTGCGCAGGGGGGTGCATGTTGGATCACAGTCTGTCTTCCACCAACTGCAGCTACAGATTTGTGCCCTCAGGACTTCTACAGAATAAACTCACCTTTATTGTGTTCTCTTTTTTCTCAGTTACCAAATAATTTCCAGGTCAGTTGAATTGCTTGACCCTTCTAAGTTTTTTTTTTTATTATTATTTTTATTTTTTATTTTTTTTTTACTTTGCCTTAGAACTTCCTATCTTCTGTAGAACTGGCAATGAAACATAACCACTCTGTTGGCAGACAATTGCTTGCTCTTTATAGAATTCTCTACCGTATGTCTCCTTCTCACAACTCTACATAGTTATGGAGTATGTTAAAAATAAGTATGTGTGCAAATAGCTGAGCTTTTTAGCTTGAAGCTGCATTTGGAGTTCTCTGTATCACATAATCAGGCTCATCAAAATGATAACACTCCTGTAAGAAAACACATACACAATACCCTTTATAATTTATCAGTAAGAATAGTCCCCATGCAGTCACACAATCTCTACTCAGATTTCCCTTAGATAATGCTACAATGTATGTATCTGAAATAGGGCTGACTAACAGCCTGGACCCAGTGCAAAAGTGTTACTCAAAATGGAGTTCAGATATATTTTAATCGTGTATGCAAACATGATAGGAGGTAGTGGGGCTTAAGCCTGTGCTTAAATCTGCAGATAATCAAGAAAGTGTTTATATATGTGTAACTTTTAAATGGAATACTGAATGGCTGACTGTACTGAACACATTCTGGTTGTCATTTTAAATATGACCTTGTTCTAGATCTAATTTTACTTTTTTCCTTTTTTTTGGGAGGGCTTTCTTGGACCAGATGTAGTTCAAATCATAGTTTGAGCATTTGGGTATTATTCAATTTAAGCAATAATGTCACATCTACATACAATACAGAATTCTTCATTAAAAGATTGTTACTGTGCAAAACAGTGTACAGTACAGAAGGATACCACGTGAAATCTTTCAACGGCATTGCAAGAATTTGTAGTTAGGTATAATCCTGTACTTTAATTGTACTTGTGGATTTGAAATTAGATGTTCTTTTCTATTAAGAGAAAGGGAGAACTTCCTCAAATACCAACAGCAAGTTACAAGATAGGCTGGGTTGTTGCTTTCTTTTGAGGAAAAAAAAAATACACATTTCTGATATTCACAGGCAAATAACTTTTGTATGTTTTTTAGAGGGCAGTCTTTAAAGCTATAAAGACCTTAAAAGACTATAAGACTGTATAGTGTAAGACTGTATAAAAGACTATAAAGACTGTATAGTTTTTTTAACATGCCTTATTTGGTACTTTTTATCGTATACAAAGGAAATATTTTTCACGACAAACACAATTTTCAGTTATGCTGCATGTAAATAAAACATTGTTTCTAGTAGATGAAAAACACTGAATAGTTAAAGTTTCACATAGATATGTGATGATAATCTACCTTAACTGTCATTTTAATTAGTGTATAGATTCTTGCACATAATTCCTGAAGCAAGTGAACTGAGGCAGTAATTAAATAACACAGACAATTAAACATGAAATTTGCATTGTGGAGTTTTCTGATGGCTGCTTTTCTTCATAAATCAAAATATCAGAACAAAAATATTTGATATAATGATTACTTTATAAAGGGAAAATGTAAATTGCATGGAATAATTACTTTATGTGAATTCAAAGGGGAGAAAAATCACCTGTAAAATAAATATAAATAACAGAGAAAATCTAGATACATGATTGGTGATAAACAGAAAAAAAAATATAGGCTTTTTTTTTTTCCTTTCTGAAGTAACACAAAAACTACAGTAAAAAGAAGGATGCATTGATGCTTATGACCAAGGGAATGCAGATTAAAGCAGACAGAAACAGCAGGAAAGAAATAGCTTTGTGAGACAGGGCTAGCAATCATCTTAAGTGCATAAGTATGTGTATGCACTCCTTACATCTTCTAGGTAATTGTTCATAGTGTAATAGAGTGTGTTCAAAATTTATTCATTTTGCACTTGCATTTCACATTTAAAAAATTCATAAGCAAGGAATTTTTTTTACTGCTCTCCCCCACTGGAGATGAAATCCCAAGTTTTACAGAAGTCAGGAATCTCAGTTGGAAGGAGGAAAAAATAATCACTTTGTTGCTGTCTTTAAAACTGGAGTTATTCACTAAAAGTAAACACCTAAAACACTTTTGTTCCATGGGAAAATAATGCTGTTGGTAGAAGAACAAATGTCTTCCAGGAAACAAGACTTCAGGCTGTTCCTGTTATCCAACAAAAAAATACTGTTTTTAGCTTGGATCTTGTGGTGTTTGGTAGACTGTGTTAGTACTGGTTTTTGTATTGTTCAAGGTATGTGAAAAGGCCATCATCTTATCTTGAGATGCTGTATGAGAACTGTTGAATCACGGCCTGAACCACTGATTGATCACCTGAGACAGGTACTGAGTCAGCCGCAGGGGCACAGGTGAAGGTAATGTACCTGTGTGATGGGAACGGATGGAGTCTGGCTCCACCACTCCCAGACCCCATTTAAGGGTTGACCACCACTGGGGAAGGGTCTCTTGTTGGAGGTCCCTCCCTAGAGGAGTCATCAGTACACCTTGATCATCGTAAAGGTGAGCCTTCCTTTTCTTTTCCTGTAACCTGTGTATCATCTGTACAAAGCTGTATGGAAATATATCCTCTGTACTATTTCCATCTGAATTCCTTTCTTTAGATCTATTTGCCCTGCAGATGCACACTGAAAATACATAGTCTAATGTAAAATCTTTTATATCATCGTATGTGGAATTGGAGGGTATTTGCATTTCATTAATACTTGGAGCTCTTAATGACAGGAAATACCCCGTATGGTCTTTTATGCTCAGTAGAGAAGAGAAACCAGATGGACTGATGGATAGATTCTGTCCTTATATATATGTATGTGGATATATATACATATGTCAATAAGGAAGTCCAGGCCTGGGATCTTCACACCATTTCACTGTTTCAAAGCAATTTATCTGTGGTGAAAACTGAGTTTGGAAGGGTGAAATATGTCTCAGAGTCAAGCTTCTTTTTTTTTTTTTTTTTTTTTNTTAAACGATGTTGAATCAGTTAGAAAGCAGAAAACTGAAGGGAGAAATTTATTTTACCAAGGCAAATTCTGATAAAAAAAAACCAAAAAACAAAACAACACAGATAATTGCTGTTCAGTAACCAGAACTAAATCAACTTTGTACTAAAACACGAGTGTACGGTATGTGCTGGTAA
Organism: Odontophorus gujanensis; assembly: GCA_013399175.1. NCBI lineage: Eukaryota > Metazoa > Chordata > Aves > Galliformes > Odontophoridae > Odontophorus > Odontophorus gujanensis. Next base: position 504,638 of record VXAB01014054.1, read on the forward strand.
CTTGGTAACTATCAGCCAGCAATCTACATTCATTCAGTCATGGGTAAAGATTACTTCCTTTTTTTTTTTTTCCCAATAGCATTTGTCAATAATGTGTATATTTATCAGAGTAGAATAAGTTTAAATTCCATAGGTTTTCTTCCTAGGAATTGTTGCCACTGTAACCTTAAAATAAGTCCATATTTAGGATTTTTCATGAATAGAGTATTGCTTTAGCTGGACAGGAAGCTAAGCACCTTGCAACCATTTGCTCATTTCTCTTACCCTCCAGGGTGGAATGGGGGGGAGAACTGGGGAAGAAAAGCAAACAAACACCCAACAAAATCATCAGCATTCTCAGAATAGTATTAATCAGGTCTACTTGCAACCCAGACACTGGTGTCTTGTGCTAGTTGAGAAGATCTTTAGATGGATGAAATAGTTTAGGCCGTATTCTTTGTCTATAGTGCTAAAGCTAATCAGCTTTTAGTTAGGTTTGCAGACTTATAGCTGGTTTTGTTAGTCTGGCTGAATATTTTTTAAGCATACACTTAATAAAACAAACAAACAAAAACCTTCATTATAATTTATAGGAAGCTGCCTATCCGGAAAATAAGTTTCCCACCTTTTTTCTCAGATAATATTTTATTAATAGTATTTAATAAAAATGTTTACTTCTTAATGTTACTTTTCACCCAGAAATATAAAATGTGTTAGGAAAATTAATCTCAGCCCTATGTCACAATAAGACTCATGAAGTGATTAAAGCAAGGACAGATGTGCAGACAGAGAACCTATGTGTTTCAGGCCAATAGTATAACCAAAAAACGAATATTCATTTGGAATATTATAAAACTAGGAATATGCAATACATCACAGCTCATGATCAAGCAGTGTATTTCCAAGGAAGGGTTATTTAGAAGCAAAACAAAGAACTCCTAATGTCTGAGTTTTGATCATATCTAGGAAATAAATGCAAGTCTGGAAATATCTATTCGTAGGAATTAACTCTCTCTGACTAAAGAGTGCAGATTAAAGATGACAGAAACCACTTAAACAGCGCTGTTGTTTATTTCTGTTGACAACTTTTAGTGTCATATAAATTATCTTAGTTCTTTTGGCTTTCTACGTTTTAAAAATTATTGTTCCAGTCCTATATTCTTGCCAAATAATATGTGGGTCTTTATTTCCAGTGATAACTCTTTCTGATTTCAGTAGAGCCTATAGCTTGGAGTTGTGTGTGTAAATAAAATGACCCTGTTTAGCTGAAGCATAAGACATTGTAGCTTTGTCAACACATGTATGTGCTTCTGTCTTCACATCCTGATAAATAATTAGTAGGTCAAAAGTTCTTTAGTGCTTTATCTTGTCTGTAAGTGATTCAGTATTTTGCATGCCTATCGTTACTGGGTAGTTGGCTGTGTTAACTTATCCTTACCTATTTTAATGTGGATGAAGTGATGAATGGTTTACTTTCAGAGTGTTTGCATGAGCAATGCAGAAAGCTTACTTTTAGTTGATGGCTTATTGCAGTCAGCCACTTTGTTGTTCTCTTGCCACATCTGTCAAGGACTTCTGTGTTTAGAGAAAAATTACTCGTGCTGATTCTACAAAAAGGGAAAAACAGATTTGTTTGGATACATCAATGTTTAAGAAAAAAAAAAGAAAAAGCAAGACAAAAGGAGTTACCTCTTGTAAATTCTAGTTTTCTGTAAGGGGTGAAAACAGTAGAGAACTCATCAGTAAAGCAGATGAAAGGCCAATAATTTTTACTTTCTTTCCCAAGCGTTGTTTTCTAAGCATAGTTTATTTTTTACTTCTTCTGTAGATGCAATGCTGGGTAGAAGGCTGTAATGTATAATCATCTTTTGCGGTCTTTTAAAATATATTTCTCATCAATGCATTTCACAAAAGCATCAGATAAGTATTCCACTGCAATTTTTGTCATGTATTTTTTGAATGTTCAGTATTTTACTGAAGTCATATTTTCCAAACTCACTGATACAGGTCTGTAAAAAGATTTCAGTTCTAATGAAAAGTGAAATCATAGAAGAGAAAGTTTATGGCCCCTGTTCTTACAGACTGATGGATTATTTTAATCATCAACCAAAGCATAGGAGCCCCTGATCATTACTGCAACCTTCTCCACCTTTGGAGGCAATGTTCAGTGGCATTAATGAACTTTATGATGAAACCATAGCACTTAATGAGCTACAAGACAGCACACATTTAAGATGAAGGCTAACGTTAAAACAAACTGGACTTCTTTGTCTCTTCTTCTTTTTCAGTTTACTTAGTTAGTGCTAGATTGTCCATCTCTCCAGAATGTGCAGTTATGCAGCTAGTGCAGCATTTCATTGATTGTCATTCCATTTTTGCAAAGTGAAGTAATTTTTCTGATCATTTTATCAGGTGCAGTGTTGTCTTACTCATCCTACACAAGAGAAAGACACTTCCAACCATTTATTATTAATTTACCTTTTCAATTTTTGAATATTTGAGTTTGTTGTACAACAGTTTCCCTGTGTTGATGACCACCTTTTAATTAGTATGTTACTTCATTTCACCTTTGGTAATTATGTCTGGATGAAATGCATTCAGATTATAGTCACAAATTTAATTTTTCTGTGAAGCGATTATCCTGCTCTGTGTACTGTGTGCAGTTTTGGACACAGCACATAAATTATTAGCATACAAAGGAGGTCTGCAAAGATTGCAGTGTCTGCCAGAGTTCAAGGAGCTTTGGATGATGCTCTCAGTTATCAGATTTGGATTTTGGGTTGTGGTGTGTGGAGCCAGGGATTGAACTTGATTGTTATGGATCCTATTTGACTTGGGATATTCTATGATTCTGTGAATATTTATTTCTATGAACAATTACTAGGTTGAATCATGGTTCCTTCACAAAGATAGAACATTTGCAGGAAATTCCATTCAGTTTTTCTGTGTTTTAGTTCAGTGTTTAATTCAAAAGGCACTTCAGTACCTCTTATCTTGCCCAAAAGTCAAGGGGTCTGGATGCTAACTATGCACACCAATTGGTCTTGGCTCCATGTCTGCAATCCCAGCCATCTAATTTATCTACAGCTTTCTCTGTTACTGCTTCTAGAGTTGTTTACAGAATGGAAATGACTTTCTTTGCTGAGATGACTAGCACAAAGCATACTGGCTGTACAGGCATGTATGGGTCCGTAGGAAGCATACAGAAATACTTCTTGAGATGCACTAGGCCCCAGCAAGAGCTTTCAAATCTTTGACAGCTCATGTATAGATACCTTGCTTTTCAGCAAACCCAGAAAGTTTATGTATTTTTCTTCGGTGAGCAGAGAGAGCAATTGTGTCAGTTTGCTGATGACTACTTCAGAATTTGCACGAAAAACCTTTCTTAGAGTACCCTTATTGTTCTGTTAGCACAATACTCTTATAGACAAAAAACAAAACAAAACACATGGATTAATGGATGCAAGATACTGTCAAACATACTGTTAGTACCAGGTACATAACATATTCCCAAAATTAGATCAACTCATGATCAACATTCAGCTAATTTAGCCAAAATATATGCTTTCTATTCCATTAGAGTTTTTGAAGAATGAATAAAGGAATTAAACAAGAAGGGATTTTTTTTTTTTGTCCGTGTAAATGGGAAATTACGAAGATTTACAATCAGATAAGTCTATTCTTCAGAAGTCTCTTAAAGGGAGCCCTTCACCCTCCCCTGAGGCTAGTTATTCCATTCATAGAATGACTCAGTAGAATACACTGTGCTTATTTATAGAATAACTTTTGTACTGCATTTTAAAAAAAGGGAGGAGGAAGAAAATTATATTAAAGAAGAGTAATGCATTTTGCAGCCTCAGTGCAAAATGTAAGAATGAGTTTTTTTGAGCAAAACACTGTGCAATGAGTAGGCAATGCAAGTACATAAGCATCCCACTAATAAGCAGTGAGTAAGACTGCAGATAGTATTGACCACATCTTCTGAGAACAGATTGGTGAGATGGTTGGTTTGTTGTTTGTTTTTTTGCATTCATCATAGTTTCTGACTTCTTGTAACACTGTGCTCCACTGCTCTTTTTGCTGTATGTAGTCCCTCGCCGTATTCAGACTGCACAGTAAAAGGAGAATTTGGTGCATTCTGTCCTCTCTATATTCTCAGTTTTATCTAAGGAGAACAGCTATTGTGTGACCCACAGATGTACTGGCTTGAAAAAATAAGATGGTGGTGTATGGCTGACATAAGGTATTAATACAGCCTTTGTACTCCCTCCTATTCCAGTGTTGTACATCACAACTCTGAATCTTTGGCCTATTCCTTCAAGATCTCTTCTATATTTTTCCAGAACAACTACTGTCCAAGTTCCTGCTGCTTCCATGCAGCCACCTCATGCAGACTGATTTGTTCCTGTCAGCCTATTTGATGTGTTCTCTTAGATGCTAATAGAGAATTGGCATAACTTCTTGTGAAAGTTTTGGTGCTCAAGGCAGCATATTGAACAACAGTTTGCGATATCTAAATGCTCCCTCGCTGAACATGTGTGATTCCAGTGGCTCTTCAAAGAACCATGTTTTGTCACTATGTATGTAGTCATGGTTTATGCAAGACTTGGGCCACAGGGAAGGGGTTCTTATTTAAGTGAATCTCATTTTGCAGTTGTGTCCCCCGACTTTAAGTTACAAGAGCTGTAAGCTGGCTTGATGTTTTGCTAGGAGTTTGACACAGACTTCAGAGTAAATGAGCAAATAGAAAGATAAGATGGCATATACTAATTTCTTGTATTATGTCTCTCGACTGTGTTTTACTGTATCACAGAATGCATATCCATTGTCACAGGCTTATTTGCTCTTCAGTGGCTCTACTGTACTGCTCCTGTTGCAGCAGTGTTACTCGCTGGTTGCTTTAGAGTGGCTTCCAGTGTTGAATTCAGTGCCTATAGTAAGCAGAGTCATAATGTGATAATAAATAAATGCTTATGTTACTTTCATCCATGTTAATAATACAGCTAACCAAGCCACTGGCATTTAGTTACCTTCCTGTGATGAGGAAAGTAAAAGGCTTTTTTTGTGTATTCCTCCATTTGTACCTTAATTTTGAATCAAGACATTATATTTGGGATACTTATTCAAGGTACACACAAGATGAGAATAAATTTTTGAAGGTAGGCTTGTTTTGACTCACCATAAAGATCGTCCAGAAGATTGAACGTAAAATCAGCTCTTGGAATTTCCAGACAATATTTCTATTTAGGTGTGCTAAAAGAAAAGCCAAAAACTAGTTTTAAGCTGCTTATTTCTTTGACAGTTTTGTGCCTCAGATACAAAAATCTTATGTTTTATTCATTATATTATATGGAAGTCTATCTGATATATAGTTAGCCCAGTATCACACATGCAACAGATGCAGTTACATCTTCTTAACATATATATAAATTCAATTTGTAATTTAATGCTTTTAATGGGTATTAATAAATACAGCTAGATTTAACTGCAAACAGTAACAGCAGAAATTGTTATCTGGTTAATTGACATCAGTATGAAACTGAAATTGATGGCTAAATCATTGGAGTGTTACAGAAATGGGGAATGTTCTTGGCCTTTTTCTTGATGTGTAAGATTTCATAATTTAATTTTGGATTTTGTTAGAAATTTCTCATACTTTTTTTGCATTAGTAAAGGATAACTTTCTTTGGTCTGCGTAACCATGTGGATATACTTTATTTATGAAAGCTGAATTATAGATACGTAGCAGTGGTATGCTGTGTTGGATGCAGATGAGTTGTAATATGTATACTGCTTCATTTCCTGTCTTATTTATTATTGTGGTATGCTAGTCGAAGTCATTGTGTTTTTTTCCTAAGGCACCATTGAACTGCAGCAAAAAAAGACACATTAGAATTTCTTTTTATTATCTTTTGGTATACTGTTTCAACTGTTTGTTTCTGTCTAGAGCATGAAGATATTGCTATTTTTTAAAATATGTGAGCATGACAAAGGAAAATCAATTAGATTTCATTTAAAAATTGGTGTGCCTTCTTATCTGAGGGGGATAGGAACACACGTTTTCATGATGTATGTGGTCATTTACTTTGTCATCATCTTGGCATAGCAGAAGTAAAGATTAGGCAGAGGAGGATGCTATAGACATCCATGGGAAAAGGATTCCTTTTGATTTTAGCATAAAATAATAATAATATTTTGAAAAAGGCTGTTTGGTTGAAATATGTGTATTTCTGTTGTGGTACCAAGATTCCAACTGCATTCAGCCCCCACTCATTGTACATACAAAATGGAAAGGCTGCATCTTCTATGTGGTTTGCTGACTGTGTTGCAGGCCTCGCAGGCAAAGAGCATCCTATGTTTTCTTGTTTCAGGGATGTAATAAAAAGAGGGTCAACGAGTATGAAGATAAGCAGGAAGATTATCTTCATGAATATCGATCCATGAGTTTATACACAGACACAATGGTAATTAAAATATAGACCTAATGAAAAACAGTGGACAAACATACACATGGAGAGCAGCTTTAAGAACTTTTTTTCTTAGAAACAGTGCATCTACTAAGAGATTGTTTCAGACTTCACAGTTATTGCTATCCAGGAGGTAGCTTAACAAGCAAAACATCAAATTAAATAAGTTTCTTCAAAAGGTATCTCAGTGGAATGACAGCTCTTGATTTCTGTGGGGCCAGGAAAAGAAAAATAATGTTTACCTTTTCATAACATCTGTCTTTAAAATTTAGTCCTTTAATATTTCTTGCTTCCTGCAACAGAGGAAATAAAAAGGGCATGTAATAAACTTCCTTTTTGCACATGGAACAAAGCTGGATGTAACTTTTATCCTTGGACTCTTTGTTTCTCCACAAACCTAACCCTCTTTGAACGTTCTTCTTCTACTCTGTGCCAGCAGGTCATCCGCACTTGCTGTTGTGTTTGGTGACAGATTCTCTTGTTCCCTAATGCACTACAATGGAGATTTGGCTGTGCACAGAAATTCTCACTGTCATATCTGGGGGATGAAGCAGGGGTTTAGATCTCCCAGAAATGAGTATTTCTCACAGCTGCTGAGAAATGGTCATTTAGTCCTTCACTATGGGTATAGATACAGCACATTCTGAGTTTATTAGCAAAAAAAAATGAGAGTTCTACTCTCATTTCATATAACCACTATCAAATGAATGAGTTGCTCTGTGGAAATTTTTCATAGTAATATTTTAAGTGGGTCACTTAAGTGTTGCAGTGCGCTAGGGATAATGTGAAGATTTCATCCACATTTAAGGGTCATCAGATGTTTATATAGTTGCAGCATTTGGGAAGATCTAAATATAACTAAGGTCACGTTATACTGTACAGGAGTGGAAAAGAGACAATGTTTGTCTTTAATATATTTTCACTTTGGTAGCTCATACTCAAACCAGGGATACATTTCTGTAGTTCACAAAGATAAAAGGTTTTGATTCATTTCTGGCAACCAGCATTACCTTAGTTCTCTTTCATTAAAATCTATGAATTTAAATTCTCCTCAGTGCTTTCTGGACTCTTGACTTGTCATTCTTTCTCTCCTTAGGGATTATTTGTGCCTCCATTATGAGCTTAACTTTGAGAATTGCAATGAGAGTATCACCCCACAAATAGATAGGAAATCTTCCCAAATCCTTCCTGCTAAAGGAGGAAATTACTTAACATTAATTAAAAGGTTCTCCTACTTCTCCATTTAACACATGCACCTGTCTTTTCCTTGAACTCATGAACTGCAGTCAGGTGGAGGCCATTCCCCTAGAGAAGGAGACACAGCAATTTTTTACAAAGTGTATTCTGGTTCATTATATTTATGTTATTTAATCTGTTTTTCTCATTCTGAAGCATTGTTCCATAATTGCCGTTTTTAAAAGACAAAAGTGATGATAGTGACTCCCTCAGACAGGTCATGAAAGCCTCTCTGACAATACAGTAGTACATTTATTCAATTGATTGGAAGGGAGAGGCATCAAACATCTAAGACTGCATACTCTTTTGATTGTGTGTATACAATTATACCTCACTGTAATAATCTAGAAGTGTTGAATCCTCTTCTTTCATTAAGAAACAATAAAAAACGGTAATACCCCTTTGGGACCTATTACCATAGTGGTCTGGCCTTTTCACAGAGTCTTCTTCAGGGCTGTACAACAGTTCTACGTGTTACACTGCCTTACAGCTTTCTTAGGTACAAGGGATCATATACAGTTTTAAAATCAGATATATGAAGGAATTTGTAATCTGAAACATGGGATTTGAAAACTTGTAGGGAAACATGTAGGACGGGGAGTCTTTAATTAGATTAGTTGTAAAGAGTTGGGTTTGACACCTTGCTTTAAGTATTATGTCCAACGAGGGCAGAAATGCAGATCAGTGCCAGTGTAGGTTTGTTCTGCGCTGGGGAACGTTTACAGAACATTCCCACTATTGCAGCTCCACTGACATAAATATATGAGGAGCTGCAATATTCACAGCTCTCCACTGCTAGCAGCTGTTCCAGCACTGTGTTAATTAGATTGGCACTGAGCTGTTTTAATAGAGAGGATGCTACTGACAGCTGCTGGGGTGCCGTCTACACTAGTGCTGCCAGCACTGATAAAGTTGTAGTAGTGTGGCAATTATTTGCAGAATTTTTCACAATAAGTGAAACTGAGGTATATGGACTGAACTTATAGCATTTATGTGAATGTATATATGTCATTTTATTTATTTCTCTGATTTGATGTAGTCTTAGATCAAGGATAAAGAGTTAGAATCAAGGATGTGAAATACGTTGTGTCTGTGTGAGAATAAAATAGGGGGTGATAATTATCTGAATGTTCATTGTGCGAACTGTGAAGTGGTAATGTGTTTTGTATTGATTGCTAAATCACTTTAAAAGGCTTTCAGTGCTCAGTTCCTGCACTGGACTAACCAAAGGGCAGTACATGCAAATAAAATCTGCTCCTTCATTTTTGTTTATCTTAGTTTCTATCACCTGTGCTGGAAAGTGATAAAAGCAACTGTGAACTCCAATCATTTGAGAGGATAGGAAAACTGTAATGAAAGATACTCAGAAAAACAACAGTTATCTATGATACTAGATGACATCACTGTTATTAAGAATTAATACAATTATCATACTGGGGAAGGACATATTTTAGCTCTGCTACCATTCTCTATAGTCCACTCCTAGTTTTTAAGTGCCTATAGAACAACCAACTTGTGAAGTAGACATGATAATGTTACCTATTACATACTGTTCCTTGTCCTATTTTCTTCCAGTAAATACCATCCTGAAACTAATATGAATGATTATGTTCACAAGTAAAGATGAAATATTCATGGCTGCCTTAGGTATGTGCTGAAAAAAAAAAAAGTAGTTTTGTCATTAGTGAAATAGTGAAAGTTTTCTAGCATTAGTGAACTTAGACTTCACGAAACTGTGAAAAACTTCAGTTTAAGATTTTTAAATCCAAATGTTGCACTGCAGACCTTGGATGATCTAAATCTCATCATTCTTGACTCACTGTGCTTTATTTTTTGATTGTGAAAATAACAGAACATTTTTATAAGCATATATTTTTATGTTACTGTTAATAAATTCTCTTTTTAGTTCATATTAATCTTGGTCCTTTTTTTTTAATAATTTTAATTTTTATTTTTAATTGCGAGTCCATATCATTTTTGCAAGGGATGCCACCATTTTATTGCTATGAAAGGATATGGGTTGTAGCTCTGATGGTGCAAAACCTTTTTTCCTCAGCATGGTCAAACATACAAGACCAGAGAATTGGTAGCAATATCTTTTCTTGTACGCAAAGAAAGATCCAAGCCTGATATTGTGGAGTTTTGCAGTGATTTATAGATGTTGGACATTACTGCTGAAAGAAGTATATACATTAAAAGAAATGTAGTCATCCATGGGACAATGGTGGTCAGCAGGAATTGTTCATAGGGTGTTCCGAAGATGAGAAGAATGAAGGAAGAAAGGAACCACTTAAAGGATCAGAAACATGACCACCTTTCCTCCACCTGTCTTTGTTCCCCTTTCCATTCAGTGCCATTGTATAGCTTTGCTTCAAGCTGTATCATTGAGTGAAGGAATCCTGAAATTCTTCGCATAATGCTTTCAAACCTCAGTAGAAACTAAGTGCGTATAAGGAGAATGAAAGAAAGAGGATCAATTTTCTGTTTCCGAATCCGTAGTTAGAAATGGCAGTGGAAATCACACATGAGAAGAAAATATTGAATGCAGTTTCAACAGTTCATTGTGATGTCAGAAATAAAAGGTTTTTTAATTCTGGTTAGAAAGTAATAAACTTTGACTTGCACCTTTACTTTGCTCTCTAAGTGACAAAAACAAAGAACTGTTAAGAAAAATGTCTATTTAGAACATAATTCTTTCACTAGTTACTGAAAATTTTTGTGCAACCATCATCTGTGCTAAACAAACAGTTTCATACAAACAAAACAGCAATGACCCTATTTTTAAGATCAACAATGAGGAGTTATAATATGTTGTTATTCAGTGTATTTTGTTAGGATTTGAAATGAGAAGAACTCAGTGCTTATGTGCCAATGGAGAACTTGAGAAAACAGATATGGAAAATTATTTTACAGCTATCTGGGATCACTTGTTGTAATCTGTTGGTGTTGATATGAAGTTACAGAGTTGAGACTGTCTTTCAGCCAGAGGATGTGTTTTAAAATTGCTTCCACCAGTGGTAAAGAATAATTATGATCTTGGGTACTAGCAGTCGTACTTTTTCCTTCAGTAAACCCTGCATGTAATCTGGAAAGTCATCCAGATGCTTAAATGTAGCCTTTGAGTGCAACTTCTCATGTCCTTGAGTATCTGAAGAATTTATCAGTCTCGTGAGACAGTGGATGTTGGACACACTTATGTGGGAAGACAGATGGTAGATTCATCATATATAGAATAGTATATAAAGTAGGAAATATTTGTGTTTCCTAAGCTAGAGACATCTGATGTAATCATAGAAATATCGTTGCATTTTATTCATAGTTATTTTGACAGAAGCAAAACTTATACTCGGTAATGCTTTTTCTTTAAAAAACAACATCTAAAGTTACCACTATATCATTAAGAACTTGCAGTTATGCCTAGATGTACTTCTAACCAAACATCTGTGATAGAATTAAATCTTACACACAATAACACGTGTCAATATGGCTGGATGCAAATTGATAGTTTAAGTACTACACACATTGAGTGCTGCTACCTGTAGTGATAGCACTATGTCATCCTTCAGTAATGTACTGAATTCAGTGTCTATTCTTTACCTCTGATATATAATTGCAGCCTTCAGCTAGATGACACTGTAGGTGATGCTGTGGGAAATGTTTGTGGTTTGGACACTGGGACAGAAGGGATCTGGAGAAGGAATGGCTTTGTTCCTTTTCGGTTTTTCCCAGAGCAGAAATATTAAGGCAGTTTCTCTCAAAAGATATTGGTAGCATGAGTGCTTTTGTTTCTGAGAGGGGAAACTGTTCTGGAGGCAAGATACTTGTTTCCTTGGAGCACTTACCCCAGGATCAACAAAGTAAATAATGGATGGAAGGCGCCTTACTTATCTGGTGGTGTTTTCAACCCACTTTCCTGAGGTGGAATGACTAACAGTTATTTTGTGTTTAGTGTAAGTAGGCTTCTGTTTCCAATAAGAGGATCACAGGAAACAAGCGGAACAGAAAGGGGGGAAAAAAAAAAGAGGAACAACAACAAAAAAAGACCACAAGAACCCAGAAATCAAATCTGATTTTCAGAGGAAATTACTGAATTTTGAAAACAGAATTCTCAAAGAATTTGTTTTCTGCAGTTTATGTAGTATTCAAAACTAAACTGCTTGTGGAACAGAGGAATTTTTATTTTGATTCTGTTGCCACGTGCTAAAGGTTGGGTATCCTTAGCAAGAAACAAATACAAATGCTTTAGTATTTTCAGTTGTAAAAATTATTCAGTTAAATGCCAAACACTGTTTTAATTCTTCTGAAAACTCTTACTAGTTTAGAGTGGGAAAAAAAGAATTTAGAGATGCATATATATATATATATATACACATCTCTCTCCCTTTCTCTCTGTATATATATGTCTGTATTCAGAAATATTTTTTTATACTATCCACTAGATGGACTCATGAATAGAATGTTCAAAACCAAAACTCCAGATGAGGGAAAACATTTAATGTGAAGCTACTGCTAGAATCTGGCACACACAGAGGAACTAGGGGCAAGGAGCTTCTGCATCTGTGCCTTCAGTCAGTGCAAGGACTAGCTATAATTTTGCTTGGACTGAAGTTCTGGCTGACTCTGTGTGCTCTCTTTAGTGCTAATGAAAGTAGCTTGGCATATTCAGCAAAGAACTTTACAGATTTCAGAATATACAAAGCAGTAAGTGCGTGCTTGAGGTAAATTAAATCAGACATCTGATGTTCTCATAGTGCGTACTGGGGCAACATATAACCATATAAGTGGGAAAGATTTATATTGAAATGTGGTAATAATTAGCTCTAGCAGACACTTGAATATTGTACTTGAAATGACAGGCTTATTAACAATCATTGCTTTCAAATATTTTTTTTTCCAGCTATAAGTTAATACTGTAAACTATATTCCTATTGCTTTTTGTGTTGGTTTGTTTCTTCAACATAGCTAGCTGCTTTTCATTTAGTTGTTGTATTTGCTAAATGATGCAGTGCTTTCTCAAACCATAAGAACTGAACAGCTAGTGAAGTCATCAGCAGCAACCATTTCATTAAAACAATTTTCTTAAAACCACCTTGAATGTTAAGATGCAGTTATGCACACAGAACTTTTTCCAGAGAACGTGCTTTGCACTTCAAGCTAGCACCAGGCTGTCAGAATGGCATTGTATTATCTCCTTTCTCAGTTCTGACATCAGAAACAAGAGAAAGACTAGTCAGAAGAGAAACTAGAAAAAGATAAGAGCACAGCTTTGTGACTAGTACCATCTCTTACTCCAGCTTATCTTTGTCTCATGCAGTATGGGATCTGAAGTAGTTCTTCCACAGCTGTAATGGCAGTGGAGCTTAACAAAGATCCTGGGATGCTTGATTGTAAAAGTGAATGGAGAATATGTAATGAGTCTGTTTGATGCTTGTTAGTCAACAGAGCCAGCAAGTAAGATGTCCAAACAGTAACATGACAATGCAACATAGAATGCTGAGGAGCCTTAGTGCTGTGAAAGTAAAGTAAAATTAATGAGAACAAACAATATCAGCTATAAAGGAAAATAAACTTGTGCTCCTACTACAACCATCCAATTCTCTCACCTGACTTCAGTTTATTAAAGAAAACACCCTGAGTGCCCTTGATACCTTTTTGAGAAGGGCATTAAATGTAACAGAGCTTTCTTTTAGAAGTCAGTATAAGGCAAAGCCTACTGGTTTTCTTCCCTTCAAACTAAGAGTTGTCTATGGATACATCTTTCCTTAGGAAATTTGTGAGAAATGCTTGACTAGATTTATAGTGTAATATATGTTGTATAATTGAAAGTTCTCAGTCATAGAGTCATAGGATTGCAAGGGACTTCAGGAGGTCACCCATTGCAGGATGAGAATACTTCATCATTCCTGATAGATTTTCCATTCTTAATGCTGTGAATGGCTATCCACTTCTTAGAAACTGCAGAAGTCAGTGACTCTGACTCTTATCCAGGCAATTTTGGACATTAGTCCATTATCTCTCATTGAAAACCCTGACTTATTTTTTAATCAACCCCCTCCTGGCTATATCCTGTGTCTTTTGCCTAATCAATGTTCATTTCTTATCCTGTCCACTGTGAGCATGGGTTGCAAGATTATTTTCTTCCTCATTCCAGCAGATTATTGTGTCATTGAAAGTGTTATCACGTTCCCCTTTTTGGCCTATTTCTCTCTATCAAACCCTAAACAACCGTAATTCAAATGATTTTGATGGATTTGGAGGAAGAAGACTCATATTTCTATCTCTGTCTAGTATTAGTAGATACATTAGATGGATTTAAGAGGCTAGCTTCATTACATTTGAAATGAAACTGGGATTCGCTGTTCTTTCCTGCTGTGGATGACTAATCACGTTCCACGCAGTATCAGTCTGTTGCCATGACCTTCTGTGGGATTTTTGCTACAGTGGTAATAAAATATTGTAAACTAAAGAATGCTGAATTACTGTAAGAGAAGATACGTTCATAGAGAGACTGTGCTTTCTTGGTAGGTTGTCAAATGTGAGGAATCAAAAATGAGAAGATAAGTTTGCGTGGCAGGATTATTAACTAAATAAGGATGATCAAGGTCTAAATGTGCTCAGCCAAAGGTGTAGACTTGAGGAACAAGAATATTTTGCAACTCAGCCAGCAACTCATTGAGTCAGAGTAGTCTTTTGAGAGTCTGGCATAGGAAAAAATTCCAATACTTAAATTGCATTATGAATACATCATGTGTTTAATCTGTTTGAGCAATGCCCATTGTCATAGTTTGCTCAGACACTTTGCTCTGAAACACAAACTAGTTAAAATGCTCATTTTACCTCCTTTATTCAAAATGGAATGATTTTTCATTGAGTTTATGAAGATAATTAATATATATTAAGTAATTATATATAGATAGTTAATTAAGAGACTTTTCCTCTCTGTTTTTTTCTTCTCTATTCCTAATCTGTGATCTTACATTTACTACTACTGTAGTCTGACTATCTCATTACAGTTTGGTAGAGACTAAAACATGTCTTTTAACAGCAAGTGTATAGATAAGATTTAGAACCAATGAACATACCTTTTTTGATTCCATAGTTTTTCAGAAATGAAGGAAAATAAAAATCCACATTGGAAGTGATAGTGGCAATAGAGAGAATAATTGATATTTGGGTGCCACTTACATTTTCTGGTAAGGTGTTAATACTAACTTCCCCACTTCAATAATGCCATATGTATCTGCCATGTAGCTTCAGTTACATATGTTCAGTCAAAGCTGTTATTTCCTTACTTCATTTTCTGAATAAATTTTCTGTAAAGATGAGTTGCTGTCTTCACTGGCTTGGCCTTCATCCTACAGCCTTTCCAAGGGCCGTGGGATCCTTTAAGAAAAGGTTGTACATGCATTAATCATGCATTAATGCCCACAGTCTCTAATTTTAAGAACTGAGTATCATTCAGAGTGTATCCCCTCATTTCTGTTTGAATCAACCAGGCCAAATAAATCTTGCATACATTACTTTAGGGGAGGTTGTTTAATAGAGTCATAGAATTGAATCATAGAATCGTTAAGGTTAGAAATGGCCTCTTAAGATCTTCTAGTCCAAGCATACACATATTACCAGTATTGTCTGCTAAACTATATCCTGAAGTACTACATCTACTATTCCCTTAAACACCTCCAGGGACAGTGACTCTACCACCTCACTGGGCAGCCTGTTCCAATGCTTCACCATTCTTTCTGAGAAGAAGTTCTTCCTAATATCCATCCTGAATCTCCCTTGATGCAACTTGAGGCTGCTCCCTCTTGTCCTGTCACTAGTTACCTGGGAGATCACCCATCACTTTTTGAAGTAATAGTATTCATGATATTGATTTTTATTGGTATAACAATCTTAGAAGTGAAGGAAAAAAAAAAAAGACCACTATTCTGCAGTGGTCTTTTGAGGGTGGATTAGGATTAAACTCAGTTAGCTGAATGCTTTGTCTCATTTTTAAGATATTTATGTTCATGCCTATTTAGCTGAACATTTTTATCGTGCAAGGTGTGATGGATACACTTAAAACTTGTGTTTGACATTAGTCTTAGTCAGGCATACAAACATCAACAGGCCTCAGTATTATGGTTTCCCGAACTGAACAGTTCATTAATAATAGCAAATGAGATAGTCATGGCCGTTAGCACCTATGAACAGAAGGGATGCCACATTAGAACACTGAAAGATCTCATGGAGAAGTAATGAATTGCATTGAGGGGTCAAAAACAACATGGCAAAGTTCTGATCAGTCACTTTATCTCATCAACTCAGCACTCATAGAAGGCCTGGTTTGAACTCTCTTTACTGAGGGAGTGGGTTGCACAACTGATCTTCTCTGAAGAGGTATCCTCTAAGACATGGACATCTCTCAAAGTTACTCCTTTAAGTCAAAGGATCATTACTAACAACACTTGTTCCTGAGTGGAACTTCAGACTTTATGGGTAACTAGTTTTTGTTAATATTTAGCAACTTAAATATGTAGTAGACAAATGGCTGTGACTCTTGTCATCATAAGAGGCTACTGATATCAACCATGTTAGCAGTTACTTTATTAAAAGGAGTAGGAAGTGTTGGTTCTGTCCCATCACACAAGTATAAAACAGCATTCAAATACCTTAATTTTTTCAGTATTTATTCATGGCTTTTCAAAAATTGTGTGTTTTTAATTCCAGTTTCTGTAAGATTTTGCCTCTGTGGTGACTTCCATTAAATCCCATTTAGTGCAAAACAGTCTGTTCAGTGACTTAAGGATAAAATTTTACTGTGATGAGATAGTCAGCACAATACTGTATTGCTATGCATGACCTGCTGTAAGGATTTAGATGAAGCATCAGTACAGAGGCAGTAGCATTACTGGTAAGTGCTGCACATCTATTAGTACCAACCTCTCTTGAATGCTCTGTAGTAAACCATGAGAGGGAAATAGCAACAGGAGACTCAAGAATCCTTTGAGTCCTCCCCAGTCTTAATAACTACAAATTTTACCTGACCATGAATTAGACTGTCAGCCCCATGTGCTCACTGCATTAGTTCATTTCAGAACTTCAATACAACAGTTGTTATCTGCATCTCTACTTAATAAATAACTCAATATACCTTAAAGCAAAATGATAATGCTTGTAATAGCGCTTCAGAATAGTAACTAAGTAAATGAATAATACATTATTTTTTCCATGATAAGTACAAAGAAGTGCTGTTTCCTTTCAGTTTTTTTGGTGTTATCAGATGTGCAATTATTGCAGGATTAAGTTCAGTTTGTACAATAGGTGACTGATATTTCCACATTTCTTTCCAAGTTGGCTGCACAAAGTCTGTTGTGCAACAGATTTTCACATCCAAGCAATACAGACAGCTACTTGTGTGCGTTTCATGATCCAAAATGGCTTCTGCTACTTTGGATATGCAAGATATATTTCTGAGGATGTGTATGAACTAAGAGACCCAACAAGCCATTAAAGTTCTTTAATTAGTGAAATCAAAATAGTGGAGCACTGACATTAAAATGAGCGCTGTTTCAACTCTTTCACAGAAAATTTCTATCCTTTCTTTGTTTAAATGTGCCTACACCCATTTGTCAACTGACAAGAGGTCCCTTACCACATTTGCAATTCTAAATGGATAACTCCTATGAATCATTCTGTAAGAGATGTGTAAGAAGTCAGTCTCAAGGGAATGAAAATATTCCTCTAATCAAATTGATGTAGCTGATTCCTCAATGCAGATCTAAAAAGGGTATTGAAGAAAGTTATTTTTGTTTAAAATGATGGAACTTGTATTTAAAACAAAACAAAAGAACAACAACAAAAAAAACCCACAACCTAATAGTCCTTGTAATTACATGGGAATTGACAGATATACTCCAGTTAACTCTTAAACTGATCTTATTTGTGAGACAAGTTTTCCACTGATAAGGAAATTTAGATTCAGTATATAGAGAAGCATTGCAGTATTAATTATCTTTTTCTTTACAACTTCTTTTTTATCATTTCTACAGCTGAATAAAGCTGACGTTGTTCCTGAAAGCTTTCTGATGGAGGCAGAGCTAGAAGTGCGTAGTTATGTGAAGGCTGTTTAAGAGATCTTGGAGACTTGTAAAATAAGTAGTCTGGTCTAAAGTGCATCAGTGGTCATTCAGTGAGGGAGATCATCAAAAATATAGAAGCATTGATTATCTAGTTCTAAATTTCATCTACTAAATTCTCTAAGCATAACTGGACATATACGCATTATTCAGAGAAACACGCAAGTACTTTGTCGCCATCAGGCAGATTCTGAAGACTGACAAATATTTATCTTGACTTTCACAGCAAGTCGAAGGTACTCTATAATATTCCTTTGCCTGCTAAATAGGGGCATCTAAAATTCTACATATGTTTGGCTTTTAAGTATTTCCTCAAGTACAAAATATTGCAATAACCTATCAGTAAGATAATGCAATTCTGGTGCATTTTCTCACTGTAAGAAGGCTACACCATCCCACCTGACCACAGATGGGAAAACACTGAATTAATTATCACAACTTGATAATTTTCAACAGCTCTTGTGTATTCTGAAGCAGTCTTCAGTATTTAGTTAGAGAACAGTTTGATGGTAGTTGCACATTCAGTAACAATTCTAGTTATGTACAGAGACCATCACTTCATTTCTGGAGGAAACTTGGCTGTCTTATTCTCAACATTTGTGTTCAGAACAATTTAGTATGCATATGAACGGGTCTACATGTACAGGAACTTTTCAGTCATGATGTGGAAATAGGTGTATTGTAATTAAAAATGTTATATTTGACAAATTCCAGTTTTCCTACTTTTATAATTTACTGTATTCTCTGCAAAGTGCGCAATGACTTGAACCGTTTCCAAGAAAATGTACTGTAAGAAGGAACTAAAGGGTAGATATTTGTTGGTTTTTTTTTTGTATAAACCTAATGTTAGAAGTAAAGTAAAAGTAAAATGCTAACACATTATAGGGTTCAAATTGTTTGCTTGTTGTTTGATAGTTTTCCCCTAGAAAATTTGGCATTAGTAAGAAGATAGAGAAAGAAGTCTTGGGTGTAGTTTCCCTAGTTTCACTCTGTTGACTACATAGCAAACTTACAGTGGCCTAGCAAGTGATGATTAACCATGATTCAAAATGATGATTCACAGCTACCATCCACAATAGGGAATGAATCATGGCATTCAGCAACATTCTGCTAAATTCACCTGCTGAGGAAAATAAGTTGACAGAGAAGTGCTGTGGGTAGGAGTGACTGGAAGTTCACAGAAACTTCTTTTGAATTTATCAGTGCTTTTCAAACACTTGTTGCCTTGGTGAGGTTGTCCAAAGTATTGTAGGAATAAGGGTAATCTACCTTATGTTTAGTTCCATTGGAATTTGTATTGAGTCTAGAACTTTGAATATGTTATTAAACAAATTTATAAAATGTCCTTTATTCTTGTATCAAAATAATTTATTGAAGCAAAATAGGCAAACTTAGAAGTACATGGAATCTTCCTCAAGGTGTTCCATTACAATCTATAAATGGATGGGTAAAACTAAAAAGTGAATGCATATTGGAATACAGTTCCACATTCTTAGAGAAGCAGGATTAATTAACTTGATTTCTGTGTTTTTCTTTCTTATGTTAGCACTTGCTGACCATCTTACTTGGTTGAAAGTCAGTAGTTAGAACGTTGAGATTGAGCACTAACATCTTACAGCCAAGAATCAATGAGTTAAGAGACTTTTGGAAGAGTTTGTATGTTAGTACTACTTTGCACTGCAAATTAAATTGGACTTTTGTGTAATTTCAGTTCTCCATGTACAAGTTCAATCAGTACACACTGGAGTAGTCACAGAATAGCACAGGAGAGAATATTGTACAAGAAGACAGTAAACAAGCTTGGTTTGTTTTATTTGCAAAACACAGATGGAGGGAAGGGTATGATTCTACATTATAAATACATCCAGGGAAATACCAGGGTGGAAGAAGAGCTGATCAGTCCAGGATTGTGTTTGCATACAGAAAATATGAAAAAAATCAGATGGCTATAAATGTATTCAGGATGAAAATTACAACTTATTTTTGAAAAGTGAGGTGCTACAACTCTTAACAAGTGGTATGGAAACTAATTTAAAAGCATGTCATTCAATTTAAACAAATTAATAAAATTACTGTCAGCGTGGTCAAACACAGCTTGCCTGGAGAGGTTGTAGATTCTCTATCTATGGAGATATTCAGAAACCACCTGGATACAGCCCTGAGTGACCTGCTGTAGATTATTCCGTTCTGTGTTGGTTTGACTGATATGATCTACAGAGGTCCTGTCTACCTGCAACAATTCAGTGATTTTCCAGTACCAACTGTAACAGGAGAATATGATCTATGTACGAAATTAATAGTGCTGGGGATGGAAGTTCACCTTTGTTCCTTAAAATCAGGTGCTACTAAGACTGTTGTAAGATACTCAGTTTCAGTGTTGGATGAGGGAGGAAAAAGAGAACAAATGAAGAAATAAAAATAAATTACGAAAAGAAATACTAAATAAAGAGAAACATTGTTCTCTCAGTTCTGGATGGAATTATGTGTACATTCATCATAGAAATTCAAGTATACTCAGAAACTGTGACAGTTTGCCAGAGAGGCTGGTTGTGGATGCCCCATCCCTGGAAGCTGGATGTGGCTCTGGGCAGCCTGGTCTGGTGACCCTGCCCATGGCAGGTGGGCTCAAACTAGATGATCTCTGTGAGATCCTTTTCAGCTCAGACCATTCTATGACACTAATTGTTTCAAAATGTGCAGCTTCATCTTTGTCAAAGACAACACAACAAAATCAGTTATCAGATCATTAGAGATCAGCTAGAGCCGTTAATACAATTTTTTGTTATTTCTCAGAGTTTTACGTATAAAATCTAGTTTTTCTTGGGATTTAGTAACATTAAAGAAGAATATTTTTGGAAGGACATTAACATTCTTTGTTAAATATAGTTTTGTACAACTGCAATTTGTAAACAACAAACCTCTACTGCTTTGTGTAGAGTCAGAGCAGGAAAATCTCTAAGACTGACTTCTCAGAGGTAGCATTGTAGACATTAAAACAAATAAATATATATCATTAAAATATCTTACTCAGAGACTAGGCCTGTCTTACTGGTTTTGTCTATTACTATATTCTTTTCAGAATATGTTTATTCAGAAGTAAAGTCATAACTTCAGCCATCTGATAATTTTTGAGTATAATCATGCAATCATATTTATTACTCACCTTACCTGCTCACTTTTCTAGGTAAGTAGCCTTGATAAGTATATGTTAGAAGGCCATGAAATAAAAATAAAAATAAAAATCCCAGATGCATAGAAATTATTACTATTACAATTCAGGCTGTTAGTGGTACAACTTTCTGTTCTTCTATAAACAAGAACACTTGCTGTGTCATTTTACCTTTATACATCTAATTAAGAAGTATTGGACCAAACCAGTACAAGGTCAGTTAACTTTGTTGTTTCATAATCTTTTCCTCTAAGTTTGCTGACTTTGTTGAGCTCCCTTCATCTTTGACTTTTTTTAGATTTTGTCAGCATTCACTCAGATCAGCAAATCCCATGCAGGCTAAGCTGGAGACAGATTATTGTTCAACATATAGTTTACTCTGTGCATCATATATTTTGCATCTTGGCATGGATAAGCTGGAAACGTTGTGCCAAAATCAATGAGCAAACACAAAAGTGAATCTAATGCAGTCTGAAGTGTACAGTATTTTATACCTGCTCTGATCACGGAATTAATGGAGGTTAGCCAGAATTCAATTAACAGGAGAATATGTCAAGGACAGTATGAACAGTTACGGCCATCAAGAGCCTACACTGGAAAAATGGGGGGATTTAAGGACATAACAAACTGGATCCTTTTTAAACACATTTTTTCAACTTTTTCAACTCTTATTTTCTGTCATTCTCAAAAAATACTGACTCAAATAATGAGGTACATCTGCTACAGAAATGCTTATTACTGTCCACCTAGATGCTATGTAACATCTATTGAGATGCCTTAGATCTTACCTCTGTTACCACTTTTAAACAATGCTAAACATGTGATTTCTTTTTCTGCAATCACACTACCCATGTCCATGTTATAGTTTGGTGGGTTTTCAATTCTACTTTTATTTTCCCTACAGTAACATCTTTCTAACTGGTAAAGGAAAGTGCTTTTTAAAGTATTGTATCTGCTCAAAAATTTCCAATGATTATAGAAATTTAAACTGATCAAATGTTATTTTCTGGAATTTAACATTCTTGACTTTTCTATGGAGTGGTTGAGATATCTACTAAATTTCTAAATTTCAGTAAGAAGCTACCATGTACCACTTTTGCTTTTCTGATATTCAGATCTTGTTACATCTGTGCATTACCTGAGTATAGGTAATTATTTGTGTCAGCCTGGAGTCAATTCACTGGGGGCTCTTTGCTTCTTTTACTGCTTGGTTTTCCTCATAAAGGTTCAAAATACTGGGCTTATGAGACGTTAAATTAGAAGACAAATTATAGTTATATTTCTAGAGGAGCCCTTACCTCTGATTTATTTTTACAGTAGAACTATAGACATATTGTTATTGTATTTAATGGGTGCTGCATGACAAGCAATAGCAAGAATGAATGATTTGTATAAAGCTTGATTTTCTACTGCTTTTTAGTTAATATTGTAAAATCAAATGTAATTACCTTTTTGACAGTTCTCCTTGTCAATCATCTGCTAATTTATAAGCAAAAGAGTGTATTTCACACTGGATTATCTGTAACAACTTCCTGATACCTCTTCCTGACTTTGCGTTCAGTTTTGAAGATATCTCACTAGAATCCAAACTGGACGCGAAGTTATTTGACTACTGTTGCTTCCTCTCTGCAGTATCTCTCTTGTTACCTGATGTGACTCACACTAGTCTTCTGTCCAGAAAACAGAACAACTGTGCTTCTTCTGGCATTACTTTTTCATATCAGCATATATGTCAAGTACCAATTTTGCTGTATTTTGGTGATATCTGAAGTTGTGAGAAGGCTTGCTGTTTCAGCCTGAGGACATTCAGTTACCTTTGTTTCACACGGTTTGGCAGCCTTTGCTAAAGAGGAGGGCTGATTCACTGCTGATAGCAGTGAAAAGTAAATTACAGTTACATCATAGCCGTGAATACCATTCTCCATATTTTTACTGGTAAGAAAAAAAACAAAATTTTCCATGTACAAACTACTGGGACACTTAAATTCTCTCTTCAACAACTTTGTCACCTTTGTGCATTTCCTTGCTGTAACCTTCTTCATATGATGTTATGAGTTTCTGCCTCTGACCAGTCTCACCATATGTATTAATGCCTTCTAGATTATCGAACACTGTCAGAATGACCAGTGCACAATGTGGTCCAGACCTAGATCTAGGCTAAAATAAATACATAAAAATATAACTGGAAATGTCGGCTGTCAAGTTTTCCTCTTCCAAAAAGGAAATCCAAACAACTCTTGATATAACTGTGTGTGGAAAAGAAAACTTGCAGGAAAATGTGGAAAGAATGATCCCAATATTTAACGGTATAAGCAGATTTTAAAGTACTACATGGTAAGTTAATAGTATACCTTGTAACAAGTGTTCTAATATAAACTGATAATTTCAAGATATGCTGCAGGAAGAATTAAAATGTAAAGAAAGGTCATAGCAATTAGCTGACAGTATTGGAGCATTTCTTTGTTACTTTTCCTCTATTTTTGCTGAAGTTAGTCTTCATAAAGAATAAAATTTGTTTGTTCTAAGAAAATTTAGGAATAATTCTGCAGCCTACTCCTTTCTCTGAGTGCTTTTTCAGAGTCATGCCTAATTGCCTAATGTAGCCTACCACTTCCCTTGGAAAGTTTTGTGCAGCCAAACTCTAGAGCTTGTCTGTCTGCATCCCCTAACCCATACCCGTTGTCATGTGGTGAGTCTTAATCTAAGCCCCTCAACTCTACAGAAAATGAAGTTCTCAGGGGAGAAAGCTTTTGGCCCTCTTGGGTTGTATTACTAACGGGCTGTCAAATGGAGGGGAAAGCCAGAGAATATGTGTTTGATAGATGACTTCTTCATGCAGAACAGGCCTGCAGTATTTGGTTTTAGACTCACTCCTTTCCCCTTGTTAGTTTTACAGTTCCAGTTCCAGGAAAGATATAAAATCTAGAGCTTCAGCTGGAGAGAAGCTGAAGACCGATTATTCTTCTCTGAAAGTCCCTTTACAAGCACAACCCAACTGAAACTCTGGGTTTCATCACTCTTTGTCATGTAGCCCAACTTGATCAAACAGTCCAAATGAAAGAGTTTGAGGGGAGTGGAATCTAATATCTTGTTTTAGTGTTTGAAGTTTTCTAGCAATGAGAACTGGGTGAAGAATGTTTGACTTGACTTTTGCCAACTGCTGACTCTCATGTTTGTCTCGTATTTGTGAAACTTGTGCTCTTACAGAGCTTGTATTTTACTTGCCATAAATCATAACAACAATTCTGTTTGCACTAGCTGACCTTCACTGAGCTGTACATCATACTAAGTTACTTAGCAGGATCACATTAGTGATAGGTCACCATCTGTTCAGTTTTACAGCCTGCAAAGAAAATTAAGTAGTACCTCTAATAATTTTGTTTTACATTATGTATATACTGTCTGGTCTTTTCATTTCACTGTGTGATTTCTGAATTACACAAGTTGTCATCATAATTGCCTTTTCTAAAGGGAAGAAAGCTACTTAAAAGATTCAGTTCTCTGCTCCAAAACTTTATTGTTCAAAGTACAAATGCTTTTTGTACTTAGTCATTAACCTATATACACATAAGCAGACACTTGTGCGGTGACACAAAATCTGTTATTATTTGTCACTCCTGTTGGTGTGCTGGAACTTAGTCCTTTCTGTTGCATTTCCCTTTAATTAATATAGATTTTCCCTTTAATACAGTTCCTAGCTTTTTATCAAAGCTTTCACACAAAAAACTGGGAGTTCTAATATTTTCTCTCATTTTTTTAACAGATCCAATTTCAGTGCATATGGGAAACATTAACTAATGATAATTTTTGAATTAAGTTATAGGAGTATATTTCTGCGAATGATAAATTAAATAGAAACTACTTTGTGGACCAGTTATTAATCATGAGTAGGCATTATAGATGTTGAACAGTTATTCATGTTTAGTTTACTTCTATGTCTATAACCGTATTTTGAAAAAAAAAACAAATTAGGATTTTTAATAGTTTTTTTCTGTATAAATTACTTAAAAATCAGTTTTATATCATAACCAGAAATAGAAGTAAAAGCTAGAGTGAGTTTGATTTGGGGATTGAAAAATGGTTGCCCATAACTCACATGTAATTAGTCCTGAGTATAATTTTCTATGTTTTATTCATTTTTAATCACCTCCATTCCCTTTAGCAGACACTAATACTGAAAAAAGATATGCCAGAATCTCATGCAGAAAAGTGTTCTTTCTTTATTTCTACATGAAATGCACACAGAAAATGCTGAAAATCTTTGTAGGAAGTCTTTTATGTTCTTTCCTCCTTTTTTAATCAAAAGTGTGAAAAGGAAATAGCTTTCAAGAGAGGGTTGCTTGTTTGTTTTTCTTTTACAAATCAAAGAACATATGAAGCCTGAAATTCATACATCATTAGAAAAAGGACCAGAACAGATACCAGGTATCAATTTTGCATCAAACTTAAAGTAGCAAGTATTAATACACTTTATGTGAAAATAAAACTTCAATTGAAAACAAAGTTCTTTTCTTAGAGTGATGCAGGAGTTTCTTGTATAAAACAATTTAAACTATTCCATTTAGTAGCAGTGGAGGTAGCAGTGTTAAATTTAGTTTACTTTACCCAGCATAACACTACAGTGATGGGAATGAAGAAATTCAGATTCATTTTCAGTGATCCAGGTATGACAGGACTAACGAAGTGAGGCATAATATTCAAGGTTGTAAGATGACCTATGTATAGACAGACTGGCTTAAAAACTCAGTTGTTCTGCTTTTCTGCCACAGACCTATTAACTCATTTTTTACAGGAGTTCTGGACTGCATCACTCTGACATTTCCTAATGCTGGAGAAATGACAAGTAGAGGATTAAGATTTTGTTCCAACTGGAAAATTCTGTATGACTAGAATAAGTCATAATTAAGTCAAAACTCTCTCCAGAAAGAAACCAAAATACTGACTTCCAGGATCACTGTTCTTGTGAACAGCATCTTTAAACTGCTCCAGAGTGTTCTGTTAATTCTCTAGATCTGACCTGAAATATAGGTATGAACTGTAGGATTTCAACACTCTGAAGTTTTACAAAATAATGGTATAAACAATTGAGCCTGTGTTTCTAAGTACTGTCAACAGTACGGTACTGTGTTTCTAACTAAGACTGTGAATTAAATTCTTATATATGTTAGCAGGGATAAAGATGTTGGTATGATCCCAGTCCTATCTCCATGAATGAATTTAGGATAGATGTGTCAGTGTTCACATTTAAGTGGGAGATATTCAGAAAGGAAGTAAGAACTACCTGATCTGAGTTTCACATTGTGTCTTTTCTTAAGATGACTGAGATCTGTGACCAGATTTTTTTCCAGGTAAACATTAAGAACATTTGAGGTTCTTATGTACCTCGTAGCACATGACCATTTAAGGGTAGCAGAAGAAAAGAATTGGAAAAGATGCAAACATTAGAAATTCAGATTATAAAGAAACAGCAGATATTTAGTAATGGGTGTTACTGACAGCGTATCTAGTGATCTGATAGATTGTCAATTACTTCTAGTCTTGAAATTGTGTAGGTTCATATTTACTTGAAACTTATAATGTTTTTCATTTCTTTTTTCAAAAAATCAGTGGTCTCTTATTTTTATAGATATATTATCTTTCCATCAAGTCAGGTTTTGAACTGTTTACAGAGAAACAGCACATTACTACTCATATATGAATGTCTTTTGCTTATAAAACTAATACATCTATTTCTAAAGAGAATTGTGGTAAACTGTTTGCCAAATCCCTGCGTGGTCTTCTTATGAGGTGTGGAATTTAAAATTCATTGCATAGCTTTGTCACACGGGAAGAAGTACCTTCTTTTAAATTGTCAAGTATGCATTGTGCTGTGTGGTTATGAATGCTGAAGAGGACTTCCTCCATGTAGAACGCAGTTATTCATTTTAGCATTATTATTTCTGCTTATCTTCAGTGGACTGTTCAGTTCAATTGTAAATTCAGCCATAAGGATTTGATGACCTTTAGGTCTTTTCCAGCCTAAATGACTGTATGATTCTAAACTCTTGATGCTGTAGTTGAGCTTTACCTCGTGAATTATCTCCCTGAACGTTTCCATTTTCCTTGTCCTCTTACCTTATACTGATACTCTCTTTTTTGCTTTGCTGTTTCACTATTCTGATAACAGTCTGATTCAGTCTTATCTGAGATGGTTATTGTTCATCCTTCTGCTTTATTGATACTCCGGTTACAGCAAATTTCAACTAAAATAATATTTTCTTCCTTTCCATTATCTAGTCATAGTCTTATTTTCTGACTTTGTTTGTTTTATGTGAAATGAGATGTATGGAAGTGGCTTACTATGCCTTTTGGAAATCACTAATAAACTCATCAGAAAAGTGGTGGAATTTCATGGTCATGAAGCTACACCTGTACCCTTCTCTCTTCCAAACCAAGTCTTTTGAGGTCTGTCTAACGACTCCTGTTTCTGAATTGTTTGACATGCTATATTTGGACTTCCTGCAAAGTACCCTGACATAAATTTTAAAATCTGATAAAATACATAGACATTGTTTGTACACGTTACGCATCATTAGACAGCAAATGTGGCAGAGCCATTTCTAAGAGACTTTAATTCAAGAGGCATCTCTGTTTTGTTCTTTTGACCATCTAATAGATTTTCACTTTGTCCTGATTATTCATCTGCTGATGAACAATTGTCTGGACTTGTAGGTAGATTTGAATTTTAAAGGTGTTGAGGGGTGGACTCGCATATAGAAATTATTCCATAAATCAGTTCTAACAATCCAGATATAGACCAGTGACTTAAAACATAGCAGTTTTATTTAAATTGTTGATTCTTTGGAGTTTTAAGGGTAATTTGCTTCAATCAAGCTTATCTTAATTATGGAAACTTGATTAATTGCAACAGTTCTCTGAATTCCTTGAAACATATTAATGCTAATAGAAGCACTAAAGTATCAAAATCTTGACGAATATCAACTGTTTTGTATATGAAAGATAATTTATGTTATCTCAGTATAACTGTTGCATCAAAGATGCATTGTTTATACAGTGCTACTGCACCATTTTGTGCAATTATTTCTGATTGCCCTGGCAATGTATAGGACAAATGAAACGTAATAGAATTGAACACACAGTAATGTTATGCACTGCTTGCAGAAATGTGGTATATAAATAAATAAATAAATAACCAAAGAAAAAGAAAGGAGAAAAAAAAAAAAGGTAGAACTGAACCTGACTTTGATTAGAACTTATGGGAATAATGAAGATCTGCCCATTGTGTTATTTAAGCAACTTGGAAAAGCAATTTATAAGTAAATAAAATGTTGCTTTTACTTGTCTAAAATTTGAAAAGAGAGCTGCATGGTTCTGAGGTTCAGATGAAATTTTTCAGTGTTCTCTCTCTGCTTCTCTTTACATGTAATCTCTTCACAGGTTTTGGTGTCTAAAGACTTAATGAGAACTGTCACATTTCCCTTTTTGTTGTTGTTGACACACTGAAAGCATCTTTAAACTGTGTTTTAATACTTCAGTGATATTTAAAGAAGAATCAGTTAAGCACGCAGATGCTTTATAAATATTCAGTATTAATATTTTACTTCTCTGTCTTAAATTGCTGTCATATGTGACATTACCTTTGAGCAAGGAAGTTGCCTTCAGCATTAGATTCAGAAATGTCGATTATAATTTCCAGCTTTACAAAAGAAATTTCACAATTTTCCATCTATAGTTGTCTTTTATGTTGTTAACTTTTCAGCTGAACATAATAAACATCACTTAACTTTCACGTATGCTCACCATTTTACTTGTTTGAAAGACAGAAATGGCTTGGGATTTCAACTGCAGCTGATCAGGAAACAGTATCTTCAGTAGTGTGTGTACACAAGTGATGATACATGCACACATGGACTACACTCACACGCACAAATAACTTTTTGGGGTAAATTCACAGAATTGCGTACATTTACAGATGAAAAACAGGAGGCTAATGGACTTCAGATGCATAGTCACATTTATCAGCCTCACTAAGCATGCACTTGAATCTTATGCCATCTCAGTACCATTTAAAACATAGCCCTGAGCAATAGTGTGATCATTTGATTCTCAGAATAAGTGTAATGAACCTGAAAGCCATTCTGTACCATGCAGGTTGTTTAAGATTCTAGTAATATGTAGCCATACTTCAGTCATAACACTCTTCTCCTTTTCCACTTACCATTGAGCATGGGTCAATGGTAGCTAGGGAGCAGCCTTAGTAGTATGGAGAGCCTTGCTTCAATGAAGAATGTCTGCTCTGGAGTCCTGAGGGTTGCTTGAAATTACTCCTCTTACAAAAGAGATTTAAGTTCAAGACAAAATTATGGCTGCAGACATTTGAATACTGAAAAAGGCATAAGTAAAGGCACCATTTATGGTGTTTCAGTCTTTATATGCAGGAAAACATAACTGTTTTAGTAATGGTTTCAGTGTTTTTCAGTGTTGCAACATGAATAATAAGGTTTTGTATTACTAGTATCAAGAATGCATGCAATAAAAACATCGCAAATATTATCTAGTTACCTAATAGCACTAATGCAATGTTTTCATATTGCATGTAATGAAGCTGTCTCTCTTTCTTCAATTTATTGTATGAGAATGAGTACACTGAAAATAGCTAAACTGCAGTTAACACTATAATGTGTATTTTCACCTCGTTAGACATTTTTTAAGTAATTGGGAGTGGAAAAAGAGTCCTGAAATCAACGCTTTCTTTCATCTGAGATGTAAAAGATAATGAGTGAATTCAAAAACAGAGCTTCTTAGACCTTACTTAGAGTAGACTTTTCTTCCTTATTGTTCATAGCTTTGTATGACCTCATCGATCAGGTAGAGAACCTCTGAAGAAGAAAATATGCATTTGTTTCTTTCCTAAGAACAAAGTCCCATACAGGCTCCTAACGTTGAAGCATAATGATCTGCTGGGATTTTTCTCTTTATTTGATATGTGCATTGCTTATAAATCAGGAAGATATATACATTTATTTTCAGCAAACTATACATATTTACTGTAGCTAAAAGAGTATTTACATAAGAAGTACAGAAATGCAACTTACAGATAATAATTATTTTTAAAATAACAGCTGGAATTTAATAGTAAATTTAATAGTAAGCAGGAGATAGTTATTTAAGCAAAATTAAGGACATTGCTTCCAAATTTAAAATAGAAGCTAGAAATTAGTTTATTTTTCACTAAATCTTTGTTCAAAAGCATACGTTTGAAGTAATGCTGAATCGTGTTTTAATTCAGGGCTTAAGTATTCTATGTTCAATGCTCCTACACTGAAGTTAAATCTGAGAGTTATACTTCATTAGTTATTTGAATGTCTTAAATAACTTTGTAAGCATTTTCAGTCCAGTTATCATTCTCTTAATAATGGAGTACACTGAAAATTTTGAATTCATTATATGCAATCAGAAATTACCTTGCATACAGTAAACATCTGATCATTTCAGCTCTTCTATGATGATAGTGAATGTTCTTCCATTATACAGAAACATGTATGCATAGATGACAGAGTCCCACAGTCACCAGTCTGCAAGTATGTATATCAAAAACCAGGAGATATTTTCTTGGTGATGACAGTAATTCTTT
The DNA here is from genome assembly GCA_013399175.1 of Odontophorus gujanensis. NCBI lineage: Eukaryota > Metazoa > Chordata > Aves > Galliformes > Odontophoridae > Odontophorus > Odontophorus gujanensis. The sequence continues at coordinate 535,244 of VXAB01014054.1, forward strand.
CTCCATACAAGCCTTTGAATTTTGTAAGACAATGAAAAAATATAAATCCTTGTTTGTGCTTTTGGACAAGGTTGTAAGTTCATGTGTATTATCAAGTATTGTTCATGTGAGGAATTATTTCTTTAAACAGATGTTGCTGAGATTATTGTTCCGTTCACCTTCTAACTGGGACTTCTTTCATCCCTTTTAGTCTGATTTTGGAGCTTTTCCTCATGTAGATGTTTCACATAAGGATTGTTTGGTTGGTTTTTGTTTTGATTTGTTGTTGTTTGCTTTGCTGGTGAGACAAACAGATCCATCTACAGGCCAATATAACTGTGGTTGAAAAACTGCACGTTTCTTGTTTTTGGTGTGGGTCAGAGGTCGTGTGGATGTTGCTGTGAAGAGTGGTGGAATGTAAATTTACAGAGTAGGTGCTACTCCAAGTCCTGGAATGAATATTCACAGTATCCACTAAAATAAAAATAACTTGGCCCATTTGCACTTAGAGCTCCTTACCACAGCACTCTCATTCATACGGTGGACTCCTGTGCTGTCTCTCCCTCTCTCTCCTGCTTGGGGGGAGGCAAAATTGCACATATGATTTACTACAAAAGTGATGGAGACATCTGAGTGTTGAGGAACTGATCCTTCATGACAGAAGCACTCACAAGGCAAAGGCAACCTGTGAGTCCTGTACAACAGTCCATCTAAACACTTTGATATGCTTTATTTATGAAGCGTAGTAGTCTTGCATGACAGTTTAAATATTTACTAATCCATTACCTCAAATATGGGAACATGTGAGGCACAGTAAGTTGTTCATATTCCCCAGTGAACAATAAAGTTACAGAAAAAGACTGGAAACTTAAGTAGAAAAATGTGTCTGGAGCCTTAGATTTCTTAGAGCTCAGTGTAAGCCAGTCAGACTTTCAAAAGCTAAAAACGACCACAGAAAGTGTAAACAATTCAAATGCACGATTCAAAGGCACTAGCATTGTGCCTTTTCACTCTGGGAACAGTACTGAGAACTCTCATGTTCTGGCTCAACATCATATTTTCACACAAACAAGCCAAAGTATCCAAACCAGAAAAGCTACTTCATGTAGCCAATCAAGGACTAATGAAGTGAATTTAAAGGAAAATTGTTAATTTTATTCATGTTTTGGATACTTGCAACGTTTTCAGCTACAGCAGAGACAAGCATGTAACATTTGTAAAGATTGCTTTTTGCTTCTCGAGGATGCATGGGCTTTTGTGTTATTGATGTTACTCTTTCTATTTTACTACCTGTAAGATTTGTACATAAAGTGTTGTTAAGTGAGGTAAAGACTGATGAGAGAGCGTGACTACCTCCTCCAGCCACTCAAGCCCAGGCCCACTCCTATCCATCTGCTAGGACCCAGCCCAGGGACCTGGGGCTTATGCCCAGGCTGCTAGATGTCAAGTTAAATGATGATGTCAATTTTATCTCAGTCTTGCTCCATGAAGCTCGTATAGGGACGTAAACCACAATTTATGTCTTTAACACATTAAATTTTGAAAAATATGTATGAAGTAGGAAGTGTCTTTATGCCCTTGTTGCAAACTAGACACCGTGGCAGAGAAAGTTATTTTTGTTTACAGTCTGAGTCCTGATGTTTCCTTGATGCCTAATGAGATTTGAAAATATATGGGCTCCTGTCATCACTTCCAATCTTGTTCTATATGATTTGTTCCAGGACCCGTTGGCAGTGAAAGGAACAGAACCTACTTCTTGAATGACTTGTTCAGGTGGATCATCTAGTTTCCCTCAGGCATGAGAAAAAGCAATAGCCACGGGCAGCAAAGAATGGAGAGCAGGCAAGTTCTGTTATACAGTGCAGCCTATAGCAACAACACTTGTTCTGGTTTTGGTTTGGGGGATGGAGGTTGGTGAGAAAGTACTGTACCTATAAAGAACCTGGGATTTGTCCACTGTTGTAGTTTTCACATGGAAAGTGGTGTTGTTTGTTTGGTACTTTTTAAAATATGTAGATATTTTATTTTCTTAATCTAAATGGTATGCTTTTGTTCTCCTTTCTTCTTGTGTTCCATATAGCTGTTTTATATACAAATTAACATTTGTGATGCCCCAAGATATCAACTGGATGCTTTCACACAATAGAAGAATGTGCAGCCCTTATAACATGGGGTATTTGCTGTGTTCCCTTCATGGAAAGGAACAGCCTGAATTGCTTATTGGCATCTGTAAGTATGTGCAACCTGTTGTTCCTGATTTTGGTTTTGGAATTTAACGGTAATGTTGTTTCTTCTTTGCAACTCCTACTTGGTCTTCTGTGAAGAGCTCAAAGATGACAAAAAATTTGCACTCACTTTCTGACACAGATGCACAGGGAAGGACAGGGACTCATGCTACAGAGGTGAATTACTGTGGCACTGGCACTTTTACCATCTGCAGGCATATTTTTTTCCCTACACCATGAAATAAGAGACTGTTTTGAAGAAAATGATCAGTCCCCTAAATCTGGTAATTTTATTCTGTGTCAGAACTTCCACTGATGTAAAATGTGTATGGGTGATTCTTGTACACCCTCACATTTTCCCCACACAGCCTTCTTTTGCACCACACTAGGACCTTATTAAGGACCTCCTTTAAAAGAACCACATTTCAGGTTCAGTGGAAGAACACAGGCAATAATGTGCGTACACAGCTATGAATCCATTGCTGCTTTTGTTATTGATCCCAGAGAATGTGCAGGTTGACTATGTATTCATCAGAAATATTTGTTATGCAGTAGAGCAAGCAATGGATACTGGGCAGGGAGAGAAAAAAAAAAAAAAAGCAGTGCATGAAGGCACTAACAGCACCCTCCAGCAATAAGCATTTCAAATGTTTAAGCAACTGTACACCAGGAGGCTAGATTTCAGTTTCTATTATTGCTCAAAATGACAAAATATAGGAGGAAAAAAAAAAATCTTCCACAGATGGATGCTAACAAAAAGGGCATTTTTCCCATCAGCAATATGACCGTGCTCAAACGGAGGTTAAAAGGGATGTAAGAGAGAGCAGATGACTTCATTTAATGTGTCCTCTAAAATTTTCACATTAAGCAAAGGGGGATTAATGACATCTTATTGTCAGATATATTTTTATGTATCTGCAAAGCTAAATATTACTGTTTCAGAGAAGGCAGAGGCACTAGAAGACTCCCCTGCATTAGCCAAGCTCTTGCTAATTTCAGAACGTCTAAACCTAAATATACACAAAAGAAGTAAAATTTCTCCAGATCTATTTAAATTTCTTAATCTAAACAAGACTTTGGCAATATGTGCACACTTCTTAGAGGGATTTTATGACCTATGTAATGAATTTACATTGTCATAATGAATAGCAGATTGTTTGATGTGTTTATTGATGTAATAGTTTCTGTAAAACTGGGAATATGTGAATCTCTTGCTATTTATTTAGAAATGTATGGTAAGGAAACCTAGGAAGATGTGTCACGCAAGTTCAAATGTCAGAAATGAAACATAAAAGAACAAAAGTACAACTTCAAAACCTCTGTAGAAAGTGAAGATCAGGATTGTTTTTAGTGCCTGAATTCACATATTTTAATATTTAGAATCATTTAGAATATTAGTGAAAATTACTATAAAAAAAGCTTAATAATACAATAAATAGTGAAGCTTGAATGACCTTTTTTTTCCCTTGATCTACATGTAGTTCTGACATTTATCAGCAAGTAAATCAATATGCAACAAAACATTTCGGATTTCTTTTTCCACTGAGAATTGTGATTTTTAGTGAAAAACATACTCCACTAATACCTTTAGAATTACCACTCCTTTTTGTCACCCCAAAAATGCCCTGTGGAGACTGGAGCTCAACTGTTATCTTGGTAAGCTGCTACGTTTAATATTTTATACTTGCTGATTTGTAAAATCCTGATAAATTGTAGTCAACTTTTGACATGTTTACAAGCTTGTCAAGATCACAGCCAACAAACACTTGAAACATCATGCTACATGTGTAAATATTGGATTAGTTATCTTTTTTATCCTTTTTTTTTTTCCTGCAGCAGTTTGCAGTATGCAGAGACTGATCAGCCTGCTTTTGGTGGTTGTATTGAAGATAAAGGTGGATTCATGCTCAGAGGCCATTGCAGCTGCAAAATCAATACTTGCACATATTGGATACTCTTCTGATTAAGGTCAGAGGTAGCTCTATTTTCAGTGTTTTGCATATATTAGTCCTCTTGCCTTCCACAATATTCTGCAGCATGGCTAGAATATTCACAGGTCACTGGAACAGGCTTTATTCTCTCTGCAAAAGCAAAATCAAAAATCCATGGAAAGTGTCTTTCTTAATTGTGCAGTAAGCTGGTGGTTTTTGATGTAGTACCATGTAGTGTTCTGTAAGATACTGAGTGCCTTTAACTTCCATCGCATCCAGCTGAGATTTAAGCTTGTACATAACAGTGACATTGTCTTGAATTTAAAGTACAATTTGATTACTCCAAGAAAAGTTAGACGCTATTGACTGCGTTGGATGACTTTTATTTATTTGATAAACAGGAGAGCTATTAGTGAATTAAGTGAATCATTCAAAGCATTAGTAAAACCATTTCCCATGTCAACATTGGAATGAACAGTGGACATAACAGAATTCTAGCAAAACATCAGAAACTTTTTCTTGCTTCCCTTGCAACTGTTTTCCCCTACAGATGAATACTGCAAGCCATTCGTGATATAGATTTTTTTTTTTTTTTTTGATCATCTGTTCTCAGGCAGTGCTGTAAAGTCACCCAGTTGAAGTAGGAAACCCAAGCAGTTCTGGGAACTAATGATGTTAGCAAATGGGAGTTGGATGCCAGAGCCTCATAAAAAAGCATCCACCAGATGCCCACATGTATGCCTGGCTTGATTTCCTCAAAGTATGGTGGCCGTTGCACTGGTAAGTTTTATCTTCCCATCTAGAGAAAAGAGGTAAATGATAGAAGAAATTTAATGTAAATTATTACATGGATATGCATACTGTGATGGAAGGAATTACTCTTTGTGTCCTCTTTGTGTCAAACCTTTTTCATTCTGTCACTGTACCGTCTGTGGAAGAGATGAATTTTTAAATCATCATCCTGGTGTCTCAAGAGCAGGGACATATGCTGTTGTCTTAAAGTTTCCCCTCCCAAAATTGCCAAAGATTTCTTCAAGATCTATTCTAAACCAAATAGATTACACTGAAGGCTTTGCCAAAATATACTAAAAAGGATTGCTCAGACTATTGTATAGTCTTTAAGGGCAGAAGAACAATAAAATACATACTTCAGAGATAATCTTTAGCTTTGAGGTTCATTAATCCTTGTTTGATATGACCATAAAAGAAGATTGACCACATTACTTAGCCTTACCTGTGCCTAACGATTTTGGAAATAGAAACATCACTCTCTCTTCAGTGAAAATGTGATTTTGAGGAAAATTTAAAACTATTTTTAAATATGTTCTAGCATTAAGGTACTAAAACCATTTTACTTTTGTTAATATGATAATTATTTAAATATATAGATATTTTTCAAGTCAAGGTACTGCAGGTAATTCATGAGAAATGCAAACTTAAATTTCACAGTGCTAATCCAGATTTTAATGTTGACTGTGCTTTTGCCATTATTGTTTTTTTTCTACTGGGAAAACAGTGCTTTTTTCTTGACAGCTTAAAGGCATTGTGTTCTTTTTCTTATTTAAAATTTTACACTAAGATCTGAAGTTACTGGGTTTCAGAGTTGTTCTTCTTTTGTTAAATGGTACAGCCCATCAGTTACACTGAGACGGAAAGGTAGGGGAGGAATTTCGAAGCTATTAAGGCATTAAGGAAATAAATGCATCCAGAACTCACTGATTTCCTGTCACTCACTCTAGTTTTGAGAGGCATAAATTACAAGTCACGACACTTCCAAAATGAGCCTTCATTAATTTTGCAGCAATACTACATTTTTTATATTCTCTTCTGAATTTCTATGATTTTGATCATAAATTAAAATTGTCAGAGTAAAAATATCAGTTACAAAGATCGACTTAATAGCTTTGTCTATAATGTTGTCAAAGAGTGATGGCAGGAGGAGTTCTGTCCAGGGAATCCTTTCCCCATTGCTGCCCCTTACAGCTCCTCTACAAAAGGGCCCATTTTTGCACTGCTGCCCGTGGGCTGTCAAACAAACACTCCTCTATGTTGTGTGACAAACTGGCAAATTACTAATTATTTCAGAGGTAAACAGACTAGTTTAAAGCTACTTTAAATGTTGTTGGTGTGGTTTTTTTTCTTCACAGTATCATTTGTTTTTTATACTCATTTTCCTCTGTGAAAGTCATGAGCCCTTTTTCCCATTGTGATCATCAGCATCTTTAAATTTCAAACCTTTAAAAGAAAAAAGCCTAATTTGAATGTCTGAGAATGTTTTCTGGCTAGCTGGCGTTGAAGCAAAAAGAATGCTGATATTTGCTGAGCTTGGGATCACATTATACTCATCATTATGATAGTGGGCTTTAGGATTTTCCCATATATCCCATTCATGGGGAGGTTTTCTGTGAGAAAACCTGTTGTTAGCAGGTCATATACACATCCACAGAAAAAGAAAATGGAGTATGTGATAAACTGGAAGGTCCATTTTGCCCATAAGATTACCCTCTGCCTTCACATTTTCTTGCTTTGCTGGTCACATGCCACACTCTGCAAAAGAGTTAACCTCTGACACTGGTTGGTCTAATACCTTTAAGCTGGGAAGTATCTCCCTCACAGAGTGATGCTGTGCAGGCAGGAGGTACTTTTGCTTCTGCTGCACACTTCAAGTTTTGCAGTTCCTGGTCTGGTGCTGGCATCTGTGCTCCTGCCAACCCTCCTTTAAAGCAAGATGGAAATAACTCAGGCAAGATTTTATCAGAGTAATCCTCAGTCAGGCTTTGGTGGGACAAACCTCACCGTACTTAGTGTTAGTTGCCCTGGACCTGTAAACCCAGACATTCCTCAAGACAAGACATTTCTGGAAATTCAGAAGATATTTTCAGTGTACTCAATATCAAAGGTTCATGGTCTCTTTGCAATAGGCTGATGGGTGAGAAGTTGTGCAGAGAAATTATGCAAGGAAGGCTAAATGAAGTGCCAGTCCTATAACCTGGACTGGCAATGGGGAGCTAAGTATGAAGAGGTCAATCAAAGCAAGATCAAGAACAGCTGCCTGGGGACTGTCTAGTCAAAGAAGAGCTCTGGCAAGACATTGAGAATAAGATTAATATTGACATTTTTCTATGAATAGAAAGGGAAGCAGGTGCTTCTAATTGTTTCACATAATGCATTCAAAACATATGCTTGATAACCACAGAGAACATTTGCTAGAGTGTTTACAGAATAATAAGCAGAACAATTAGAATAACAGCTCATTTTGTGTCCCTGGAACAGTTCCTCTATTCCCCACATCCCTATTCCATAGCACTGCTGTTTTTTTTCCTCATTCTTAAAGCCTTTTAGAATGTTGCTCTTTGCATAGCGTGGACCAATTTTAAATTCCTCATCAAATAGTTTTATTCTCATTGACAAGATATTTTGTATACCCCTCTGTCTGATCTGCAGATAACAGAGCCCTGATTAATTTCTGAGTTTGAACTTTAGCCTACTCCATTTTTCTCTAAACCACCCATTGTTATACTAACTTGAGCCTGACAGCAGCCAGCTCACAATTCCCGCTTTGTGGCTTCTCAGCTTCATTACTAAACTTCCCTAATCTGTAGTTTAGTAAATATAGAGATGGAAGAAAGATTGTTCCCAGACCAGTGCTGGAAGAGCCTGGAGTATACCACCACTGAATGCATGGACCAGATATCTCCAGAAGTCCCTTCCAACCCCTATGATTCGGTGAAGTAAAGACTTCAACAGAATTCAGCTTTGGTATAAACTGGGTGGAAAGAAGTTAGTTATTGAATATCACTGCAGAAGTATCCTAATTCTGCCTTGATTATATATTTCCTCTTGTTTGGCATAAGTCGCATCGAGTGACAGAGACTTAGTGGGTGAAACAGTAGTAGAAAAGAAGAGGTAAAAAATTGGAATCGATGTATAGGACTTAGTTAGTATGGACTTCATATTACAGAACTTCCAATTAGTGTAATGACTGAAACTGGTGGATGGCTTGTGTTTTATCTGCATCTCACACTGTAGTATAAAAGTGATTCCACTGCATTAACATAGGAGATCCCTGACACTATCACAGGGGTTTTTTGTTTATTTGCTTTTCTTACTGGCCTGTACATTTGAAGTATCAGTCCAAATAAGTGGAGATTTAGAGTAATCAGCAGCAGGAAGAAAAAGCTGGATGAGAAGATAACTAAACATCTTGTCTTCATCTCACTCTACTTTGTTTCTCTCTACTAAATGGAAGAGGGGAGAAGGGGGACAAACAGCTCAACAAAGATATTTTTTAAGTTTTAAAATATTAAACTGCTGAGTAGATATTAAAATGTCGCCTTTATTTTTAGATATTATTTTGCTTGTATTTGGGGAATATTTCCACATGATAGCATTAACAAGAGCTCTGTTCCATTACAATCGTCTCAAAGGGAATTTTTCAAAGAAAAGAAATTCTATCATAGATATTGTTTTTTCAGGCAGCATACAAACCTATTCAATATTATGTTTGAAATAAAATATTACATCCATTAGAAATCATAAAATGGCTTAGGTTGAATGGGACCTCAAAGATTGTCTAGTTCCAACCCCCCTGCCCTGGGCAGGGTTGCTGACTGTTAGATCAAGCACTGGATTAAGTTGCTCATAGCCCCCTCCAGCCTTGTATACCTCCAGCAATGAGACATCCACCACCTCTCTGAGCATACAGTTCTAGTGCTTCACCATCCTCTCAGTGAAAAAATTCCTCCTGACATATTTAAGTAAAACTGTTCCCCTTCTCCTATCGCTATCTACCTATGTAAAAAGTTGATATCTCTCCTGCTTTTAATCTTCCTTTAAATGTGGGAAGGCTACAATGAAATCTTCCTGCAGCCTTCTCTTCTCCAGCCTGTTTTTGTAGGAAAGGCACGACAGCTACCTATCACAACCCTCTGACTGCAACCTTCTAACCAATTCCTTATCCACCAAATAGTCCACTCTTTGAACCTGTATTTAGGGGAACTGCTAGATAATGGCTTGAACCAGTGATTGAGCACCTGATGAAGGGGTGTGGCTGGAACATTGTTTGCACCTGTGCTCCCCATGTGACCTAAAAGGGTCGACAGAACTAATCTAGCCCAGGCTTGTGTAAGGGTCAACCACTGAACAGCGAGTATCTCTTGGACTTTCACTGCTTCTTGAGGAGTGCTGTATAGCTAGAGATTTATTTCAGCATCTGGGTGAGTTGAACTCTTTTTTTTCTGTATATGACTATTGGCTTATTTATTAATGCTTTATTTGGTCTGGTAAAGAGCTTGTCGGAACTACACACACAGTACGAATAGAGGCAAATATTTATTTTTAGTTTGGTTTTTGTTGTTGTTTTTTTTTTTTTTTTTGCAGTTAAAACTTCCAAAAACTTCCAAAAACTGGAAAGTGAAGTTTTCAGAGATCAGTTTAAAGAGATATTACAGCTAATTAAGGTTTTTAATGCAATCAGGAAATACAACTGACATGTCTCTGGTGCAGTGCTGTTATGATAAGTTTGAATAAGTTATGGTAATCTGTATAATAATTGGTTTGAAAATATGAAGAAGCTGGGAAAATAGGGCATAACCTGATGGAAGTGCATGTTTGTAAATGCTCATTAAATGTATTCTTTCCCTTGACCTTATGTAAGGTTAAAGCAGTACTTTTTATGGCAATGCATTTTTTATTTTTTCTGTGCTTTCACCTTAGAAGAGTGTGTTTTTTTTCTTCTACTTTAGGTATTCAGTTTTACTTATCTTTTCTAACTTACCCTGGGTAGAGCTAAGATTCATTCAGTGGTGTGGTTGTTGCATTATTATCACTTAGTGAAGTGAAACATTATTGTTTTCATGAATTTTATAAGAATGTAATTTATAGTGAAGTCATTAAAATATTTCCACAGTGTTTTTGCAGCTGAGAAATCAGCAGTTATATTCCCACTTAACTTGTGCTGAGCGTACATTACATCTGAGATTCTTCTCTGTTTTTAATTAGTAAAATTTTCATACAAAAGTAAACAAGAAATCTTGAGAGAACACTCACCACTTACATTTCATATAGCATGAAATTATGTATCAAGATGCATACACTTCCTCTGTGGAATAAATAGCTGTTATTGTTGGCATGGTTGATGTTGAAATAACAGTCAGGTTTTCTTTGATGCAATGTCAGGGAGAAGTCATAAAATAATTACACATATCAAATATACTGGGAATGACTCTTAGGTTTACAAAAACTTCAGAATGTAGTATCTGTAGTATAGATGCACACTAAGAAAACTTTTCTATCAGTTTTCTCTACATTTGATGTTATGTGATGTGACCTTTATATAAATATGCTGCAATAATGATCTGAAATGCAATTGCTCAAAGAGAAAGGAAGATGCATTAATCTATACTCAACTGTTCCATTGGCTTTTCTACTGAGGGCTTTTGAATGTTGTACTAAGTGGCTCTTCCAACTCAAGATTTTGCATTACACGAAGTACATTTGTGTGAAACTTGATCATATATTTTTTGCTTTTTCATTCCACAAAATCTAGTATGTTTAAAGTGACTCTTTATTTGAATTTTCCTAAAGTCTGCTCATTTTCAATTCAAAACATAAACGAGTACTGTCTGTTCATGATAGAGTACCATTTTTGTGTAAAATACTTCATTTAAAATAGAAACCTAACATGGTGGATCGGATCAGATCATAAAAGCAGAATATACTCTACACATAGGTCTGCTCTGCTGTTGGAAACTGAGAGGTGGAAGGCTTACAGCATTCATACATATTTTTAGATATTAGGATATTCCTAAGCTAGAAGGGGCACACAGTGAACACAAAGCTCAACTCTGGGGTCCACACAGCAACACCAAAAATCCAAACCCCATGTCTGAAAGTGGTGACCAAAGACTCCATGAGCTCAGGCAGCTCAAGGCTGTGCCCACTCCCCTGGGGAGCCTGTTCTGTGCCCCCTTTCCACCTTTTCCTAATACCTGATCTGACCCTCCCCTATTGCAGCTCTTTGCAGTTCCCTCAGGTCCTGTTGCAGAACCACACTAGCGACCCAGCTACCAGTCTGGTGCAACCTCATTTATTATAACTCCTTATGTTTTTGCCTAGTTGCATGTTTTATCCAGTAGGATAATGAGAGCAACAGTACTGAAAGCTTTCCTGAAATCCAGAGATTAGATAAACTAGCTTTTCTTAGCCAAGTAGGCGTGTAACTGTGTCATAAAAGGAGATTGAATTGGTTAAGCAGGACTTTCCCCTCCTGAACTTGTGTTGGCTGTGACCAATGATTGCATTGTCTTCCAGGTGTTTTTCAGTAGCTCCCAGAATAATCTTCTCTGTAATTTTACCAGGTGTTGGAGTGAGACTGACAGGCCTGTAATTACCAGGGTAATAATTACTGGTGAGCAGCCAGCTGGAGCCAGCCTTTGCCAAGTCAGAACAGGTCTTGAAAGTAGTTACCATGTCAGTACAAGACTCTCTTGCTTTATACTTTTTTTTTTTTTGGATTTGTCTGATAGCTATAGAAATCATCACTTAGTATTTCATCTTGACATGCCTTCCTTTTCCTTGTTATAATGTCACAGAATCATAAAACAGTTGGAAGGGAAATACTGGTTGTCATCTGGTCCAAGCTAATGCTCTGGCAGTAGCAACAAGTGCTGATTGCTCAGCATTATGATGAGATGGGTTCTGAATGTCTCCAAAGGTGGAGATCCCATGATATATCTGGCCAACTTGGTCACCCTCACAGTAGAAGTTAGTGTTTCCCAATGTTCAGATGAGTACTAACTGAAACAAAGGAAGTTCCATTAGCTCGTGATGTCAAGTGCTGAACATATTGCTACTGCAAGCAGAAGTGGAGAATATAGACTCTGCTACATTTATGAACTCTAGAATAAGAACAAAAAGACTATCTTCTCACCGAAAATGTAGTAGTTAGAGAAAGTTTTTGTAGTTAAATGTCAGGCTATTTACATGCACTTGCCCACTGGAAGTACTAATGGTATGGCCTTAGCTTAATGAAAAAGTTTTTTGTTTTTTTTTTTAATATTAGTTTTTTGTTCAATCCAGTAGAAACAGATCAAAATAGGATTTTTTTTTTCTTGTATTTGGAAAAGAATAATACTCCTGCACATCCTACAGCCTCTCACTTTTTTCCCTTCCAGAGAGGATATTTTCAATTTATGCAAATGTTCACTGCTACATTGTCTTCTGTGGCATTGTACTGACTTCCTCCAGCCTGTTTCTAGGAGTTGTAGACTAATGTCATGTGCTTACTTGACATATATTTGACATATATGTCATACAGTTACAACAGAACTTCTTGCTTTCTGTTTTTATGTATTTTTCTTCAGATTTCCCATAAAATTGCTTCTAATTTTCCAGTTTCCACTGATTCTTTCCAATGTACAAAGTTGTGTTGTGTATTAGATGCAACCTTGAGTAGAATTGGCTCAATGTCAATTCCAAATTTATTTCTCCTTGTACGTCTCTCCAAGGTAGACACTTGCAGAGGGCAGAGGGATTTTTAACACTATATTTCTGGACCTTGGTTCTGCTTGGTTAACTCCAAAGATGTGTGATATATGACAAAGACTGAAAGCCATTAGAGCTCCACATTCAGTTGACAGTACCATTTTATACAGTAGTATATTGTCTGCATGTTATCTTTCAGAGAGTAGGAAGCATCATTGATTTTTTTTTTTAACTTGATTTTTCTTTTGTTCACCTAGCAGATGGGCATAGTGAAAATACTTGTCAGCTTTTGCCCAGATTATTTAATTTTATAGATTTAGGTCCAAATTACATCTCTTTCTGAAGAATGGATTCAGAGCCACAGTGTAAGTTCAGCTATTGGAAAAACTTTCTGTTCTTCATTTTTTTAAGAAGTTAAAAAATAAGTTGTTTCCTGATGCTATTGAAACACCTGATACAGTGATATTTCACTACTTTATGAGAAGTGTAGAATGTAACTCGCTAGTATAATTTTCATTTGTCCCAAATCTGCCATCTCTATCTCTGTTTTTACGCTGTTAAAACTCCCATTCCTATTGCAGGCGCTATCAAGACAGCATTGTAGAGAATGAAGTAACTCATAGTTAAGGCATAGATGGACCAACGGAATTAAAAAAAAAAAAATAATCTAAATTTGAATGAAACTTGGTATTTTTTTTAAAGCTTTAACTTGGAAAATGTTTTAGCATCAAGCAAGAAGACCTTAAGTGACAGTCATCTTACAAATAGCTCACAGGGGTTAAAAGAGCATAACTGAGTCTTTCATTCCTCTGTGACATGGCTATACTAAACACAGGGCACACAGAAAATGCCAGAATGGTTTCTGTTGCCCTTAGCTGTTACACTTACTCTTGAACATAAATCTCATATAAGAAAAAGTTATGAGAGACTTTCTATGTAGTCAAGATGAATGTATAGCTTCAACTTAAACTCAGCCTGAGATTCAGTGGAATTTTGTGAATGTAGTTATTTTTCAGATCATAGTTTCATTTTTGTTATGTCTGTTCATTTGTCCATAATCGATGGTGGTAGTACAGCAGAAGGGAAGGGTGGTATGCCTATCTGCTTTACCTGTGGGAACCTCAATACATACAAATAGCCCACGATTTTATTGAGACTACCTATAGGAGGAGGATGCCTGAATTAAATTTACAGAGAAGCTGAAATTTCATAGTGGAATTTAGCTACAACTTCTAGTCGTGGGTCTCAGCTTTGTCTATTGATGTAAAGGTGAATGTCACCAAGAAATTTCCCATTTTGTCATTGACACTGGTTTTAATTGTGTATGTTTTCAGTATTTGTTAATTAGGAACAGCTCAAAAATGTAGTGTGAAGTATTGAAAATGTTTCTCATTCTAGAAGTCTTTAAAATGACTTATGACTATTCTGTGGTGAAAAAGCCACCGTAAAATAAGGTCTTTCATATGGTTAGGAAGATCAGCACTGTGCCCAGAGGCAGGCACAGAAAAAGCCTCTCTAACTATAGTTGTCAGTAATACTCAGTCTAACCTGCTGTTCTTCAGCTGCACTAGCACAAGGTCTCTTCTGGGAAAGCCTTACTAATTGTTCTGCTTCACGCCAAGCTGGGTGGTAGTCTCTACTGCAGGCAGCTGCTCACTTGGGGTGAGATCACAGTGACATTTGGAAAACTGAACTGCTAATTTAGAATGGATAAAATGTACTGAAAGCAAATCAGAAGGAACAAGTGTAATGAAGACTGATTGATTGATGCTATTAATAGTGTTGCTATTCTGTCCATTTGTTTTGTGTCCAGAGGCCGCAATAATTCTAGTTTGCTTTGTTGCTTTATGTATAATGCTAGATCACTTTAAAGAACAGACTGATCTATTGACATTTATAACAAAACAAACACTAAAATACTCTGCTTGACTAGCTAAGGTTTTTCCATCTCACTAGAGGTCTCTGAGTGTACTGGTAAGGGAAAGGAAACTGATGAAGACTTCCCTTTTAGATCTTTTGTAACCACTGAACTCCATCCTGGTTTTTTTCCATCTGCTTTGTGAGTGTAGCCCTTTTTTTTAGTTGCTTTTCTTCCAAGTACTTAAGTTCCACTAAATCCTATTTGAAATGCTCTGCGTTTGCTGAATGTAACAGTCACTTACGCCAGTGCCATTAACCTCATGTCCTTTAAGAATGTGAAATACGAGCTATGCATATAATTTATGAAGTCAGGCTATCTTGCCTCCTTGTAGAATAACACAGATTTTCATCCAGTTATTTTTGTACTAAACAGAGATTAGTCTGTTTGCATAGTGTCTAGTAGAGCAGTGCACAGCAATATGTAGAGGTGCTTGGATGAGGTTATTGATGAGAAAGAGAAGATGAAGAAAGAACTGAAGTGGCATGATCGTATGCATCCATCCCAGGGCCAGGTTAGTAGAGACTCAGGAAGCAGTGGTGTATGGTAAGAGTAAGTTAACTCCATGAAAAGGTCTTCTTAAGTTTTTAATCTATTAGCAAACACACATCAGCAAATATGTTCGTCGAGCAATTCTACTGAAGATGTATTTACTGAGTCTCTGTGAGAGCTGCCAAGGAAAGGAAAAGCAAAACAGTAGAGTTTAGAGATGGAAGAAATCAGTTTAAGTGAGCTGCTCTGTCAGCATGTTATTTCTGTGTGCTGTGGGGCTGATTCTTGCAGTGCACGTTTGGAATCGTGTGTGTGGTTTTTATTCGGGATATTTGTTCAAGCATTGAGTTTTGGTATAAATCAGCTTCACATTGCTGCTCACATTTTATGTGAATGCTTCTGAGGTCACATGTTTGGGAAGTTTTACATTGTGGCACTGTTGTAAAGTTTGTTTTCTGTATTTGTTGTTGTTGTTTCTTTGTTTTCCTCAAGGAATATGTTAAAAGGGACCAGGATATCTTAAACAGTGTCCAAGAGGCAAGTGGAGTTGGTTATTTTGTAGATGCAAGTTGTCCACACAGATGAGCCTAATTTTCTAAGCATAAGAGGCGAAACTTTTGGCTTTGTTAGGCCAATTTATTCCTTTCAGTACATTATGGAGGAGTAGCCTCAGGTCTCTTTAGCTATTAAGTTTCCTCAGCCACCTGGTTAATTCTTTCGGTGGTTGTATGGAGCTGTTCACAGAACAGAAAGCACCTGAGGTTCTCATCCTGGTGCTTCAGATATATCTGAACTCTACACATTTTTCTGTGTTTTGTTTCATGGAAATCTCCACAGTGTGATGTTTCAGCTGTCAGTATTCTTGCACATTTTTACTTCCTGTCAACACTATGATTTCACTGTCTCAGATCTAGGGCATGCACTACTGAACGTCAGAAGCCCCAGTGTTAGCAGGAATGTGTAGTTATCACCCGAGAACATAGAGAGTCATGGTGGAAATCTTCTTGTTTCAATGACTGGTGGGATAAAAATGAAATTATAATTAAAAAAAGCCAAAACTTTGTGCTTCAGGGAATGCTCGTTACACACGTTCCTATTTGAATTGCAGAATGGTGGAAGTGTGAAAGTAAGTAGAATTTGCAGGACTTGTTACTTGATGTACTATTTTTCAGTTCCTCTAACATAACAAGGGTAAGATGGTGTAGGTCTATTGGCACAATTAGGCAATAACTACAAGCAGACAAGATTTGCTTTTGTTTTTTTTTAAATATATTTTAATAATTATTCATTCTGCACAATGTATATATTAAAGGTGAATCGAAACACTTTCCATTGCCCAGATCTTAAAACAAAATTCTTCAGATCAGTTCAAAATTAATCTATGTCCACTGTCTCTCTGCTTCTGCCTAGCTCTTTTCTTTAGATTGCATGTGTGGTTGCTCTCAGTGTCTTGTGTCAGGAGGATATTCCACTGATAGTGTGGTACATAATACTACAGAGATATGTGAGACCATCATGAAGGGTGCATCTGACCAATAAGCTGTTGAGGAAAAGAGCGTGGAAGCTGCCTAAATTCTGGAGGCATCCTGCATACAGTGTCAATCTTAATTTGATTGAGAGAGATGCTTCTGGTTTCACTGTCTTATTGGAACTGTTGATCCTGAAAGTAGCTTAGCAACGTAGCATTTCTTAACAAAACACAAAATTATAACACCATCGTCGCCCTCTGTCTTAAGACCAAAGCCTGCATCCACCTCAGAAAGTATACTTCCTTCTGCTTGTGCATTTTTTTTTTCTTATGTCCTAAGATAACTGAAGCATGCTACTGCTCTCAACAGCACTACTTTTCTTTAATTTCAGTCCTAGACATCTAGGCTTTGGGAAGTTCCAAAGTTTTAGTCTCAGACCTTGTATGTAAATGTACAGAACTTGGAGGTATACTGCAATTATGGCACTTTGCCTCTCATTACTTGCTGTCTTTTTTTTAATGTAATTCTGGTAAAAATTTGGATTGCAGAAATCAACACTGTTATTACTACCAACAGGAAAATAAGACTGAAGTCTGAATGGGTTGTTAAGGTGCCAGGTTGCTTGTAAACCATAAAGGAAATGCAGCTTTTTAGAGACTAAAGAAATGACAGGGGGGAGGTTTGTTTCCCAGGCTTATTGTCCTGTTGTTTCATTCCTTGTATAAAATGGTTAGTACACAGTTTTCATGCAGGTGTTGCAAAGTAAATGAGTACTTATTAACTGATCACAATGGCAATTATAGAAATTCCTTTATTCATGTAAAATGAAAGTGTGGGATGACACATTTAGTGTAAGGAGGACAAAATCTAGTGGTGGGGATCTACTCTTGTACTGAACATATTCCAACCTGTGTTGATTTATGTCTGTAAAGGAGTGCGTGCTGTTAAAACAGGATGTCTGTATGCATGTAGTGGCACATAGTGAGTAGAGGGGTTTAAAAATTGAATTAGCACACTTTGTTGTAGTATTCAACTTCCATGTGCTTTGCTTCCAATCTTAATGGTGTAAGGTTTTCCACTGAACTTAGTGTTACGCCTTTTAAGGAAGTCTGTTTTCATGTGTATTTTAGAACAGAATTAAGGTTTGTGTAAAACTATCAATCTTGCACAAAAATATTTCTATATCTCCATGTCCTATATTCATATCAAGGAAGCAGTCCCTTCATGAGAATAACCAGGCTGCAAAATACTGTCACAGGTGTTCTCAGCTTTATTTATGCTGAAATTGAGCCTTTGTGGCTCCATTCAGGTAGCAGTAGGCAATAATGTAGTCTAACTACAATGCAGCTATAGCCATTGGCACTGTGAGGTTTATATGTGCTGAAAGACTTTCTTTTTCACAGTGTGACATTTGATAGACTATATACAACTCTCTGGGAGGAAAAAGAAATTTTATATACGAAATTATAAAACCCTAGTGTTTAATTTAAACTTTAATGAAGTCCAATAAGGAGCTGAGTATAAAAAGCTCTTTATGCCATTTCTCTGTGCATGTGGAAGAGTGGAAATAAATAGATCTTTTCTCTGTCTCCATATTTTAGTTATTTAATAAAGTTTCTGTAAGCCAATTTTATTAAAAAAAAAACAAAAAAAACCACTGGAATATGATGGTGAAATTTCAAAACAAGCTTTACAAGTCAAACCAGAGGAGCACTTTTTATATATAAGCTGAGTAGAAAGAACATACAAATGAATTATTGTTGATAGACAAATGGCTCAGCTTGTAAAAAGGTATAAGCAGCATTGTCCTCAAAGAGAAGTACTGTAAGAATATTTGTAGGCAAACAACATGTGCTTTATGGCTTTACTGGAGTAGATAATGACTCTGTAGCAGCAATGACTCTCCTGATATGACAGACTATAATATTAGAGCATGCCCTCTTTTATTTAAGAAGCTGGTTCAGAGCCCCGTGGCTTTGAACCTGTGGCTCACTCCCATGGGAAATGTTTCAAGCTGTTGTAAATAGTCTTTGCCATTGGTATCCGTTGCTTTCACTCTATCTGGAAGTGTCATTGCCCTTTAGAAAGTGTCCAGAGTCAGCTATCAGAAACAGGAGGAATTAGGAAGGAAAACTATCTATTACTTTCCCAGATTTCACAAAATTTGGTATTTATACTATTTAAATTAACACTATTAAAATTTTTAGGTAAAGGGAGATATTATAAGGAGTAATATCTATTTCTTGGATGTTTTGATTTTAATATGCATAAAAAACAGTGGAAAACGCTGTGAAGATTGAACATATTCTACATTTCGTGTTTCTATATGCAATTTACATAGAATCTATTCCTTTGTGACTTTTAACAACAAAATGACTGGCTTGTTAGATGAGAGAAGACCAGTGGGCTTACATTGTCTACTTTATCCTGTGAAATTATGAAGAAGCTGAGGGGTTATAGGCTGGATGAACAGACTGCGTGGTGGATTGAAAGCTGTCAGAACAGGCCAGGCCTGGAAGGTGACAATTGGTATCATGAAATCTAGTTGGAGGCCAGAAATTCGTGGGGTAGCTGAAGGGTCAAAACTGTACAAAACTTGAGTTATAGTTGGGCTACGTACCCTCAGAAAGATTGCAGGTGGGAAGGATCATCTTCCTTAAATGGGAAATGGGAGCAGTGACTGGTATGCCAGAGGGTCATGCTACTGTACAAAGGGACACAATTGACTAGAGACGTAGACTGACAGAACCCACAGGCAGTTCAACAAGGGGTAGTGCAAAGTTCTGTTCTAAAATCTGAAAGAACAAGCACACCTAGCTGGAAAGCAGCTTGGCAAAACAGGTTGTAGATGTCCTTGTTGGCATCAAGTTGAACATCAGCTGGCATGTGCTCCTGTGATCAAAAAGGCATCCTGGGCTGCACTGGCAGGAGTGTTGCGAGCAGATTAAGGAAGATGATCCTTCCCAGCTCCTGATGAGGCAGGGTTAATAAACAGACTGAATTTTCAGTTGTTATGTATCTGGGACTGAAGTGGACAAGGAAATGTTTTGAGGGTGAATCTCATCAGTGTATACAAATAGTTGAAGTGAGGGTGTGAAAAATAAATAAAAGGCCAGGTCTCTGAATGTGACAGTGACTGACTCCTGGAAGAGGCTGCCTAGACAGACTGTGGAGTCTCCACCCTTAGAGATGCTCAGAAGCCGCCTCTGTGTGGTGCTGGGCAATCAGACCTGAATTATCTTAATTACAGAGGGAGAGTTGGACCACGTGACTTCCAGAGATCCCTTCCATTCTCTTCCGTGTCTTTCTGTGATTCTGGAGTGAAAAATTTCACTAAAACTTGTGTACAGCTGTTTCACATTAATTACAGGAAAGGAATAAAAATAAAAAAGCCTTAAAAGTTATATAAGCTCCACATTTGCTCGCAGCATTTCAGTTGATGTCAGACAGAGTCAGACTCAGGTACAAAAAAAATCCATAGGAAGAGGCTGGCACAGAAGCAGATCTGTATTTTCATGTTGCTGTCTCTTAAAAAGCACAACATTTGCTTTGAGTTTCGTGTAAGATTTCACTCTGTATTTCTTTTAAATGCTGATAATTACTCTTGCAACTCCCATGGTTCATAAGCAGAATACTGCAGCATTAGACCAAAAAAGTGCTTTCTGTATGGCAGAGAAGACCAAAAGGGTGATGTAATAACAGCCAAGAGACTCTTCACTATGAGAAAGATCTCCCAGATTCTCTACTGTACTCAGGGAAAGAAAAAGAAAAGATTTCTTTCTCTGCTTCTTTAGGAAACAATAAGAAAATGACGGTGTATTTATATCTCAACAAAGGAATAGTTTTGAGTTTTTAACTTCCTGTGAAGTATAAAGGAAATTCTGCCACGTCTGTAATGAATAATTACTATAATAATAATAGTCTAGCTTCATTTGTTTTTAAGTGTGGTAAGGAGAAACATATTTAGAAACCAGCCACAAGACAGTAAAATTGATTTCTGGTTTATCTGGTGTAGCTCTGTCTCTCTCACCGAGCTGGGAAATAATTGATTGCTTGAAGCCTAGTAGTAGTAGTTAAAAATTGATAAATGTTAAAGCAGAAACAGTGTTTTATAGGTTCTCAAGAATTGTGGAGCCTCCGTATTTCTTTCTCATCACCAGCTCTAGATCATGAGGTGAAATTTAAAAGATGCTTCATCTTAGTCTTAGTAAATTATATGTGGTGTTTCTGAGGCCTTTCACTGCAAGAAACAAAACAAAACCTTTAGTTACACAACACTGATTAGTAATGTATGAAACCAGGTGAGCTTTTTTATAGTTCAAAACATGGTTTTAGATCAGCCGATGTGATTACATTGAAAACCAACAAACCATCTATGTTCATAGCCAGAATTTGTCAAGGCAATATCTGGGAAGTTTGTTGGTATTGATAGCTAAGACGTCATCATATGAAATAAACTGTTGCAAAAATTAACAAATTTAGCTTCTTTTCAGTAAAGAAATGACAAAATATTTTGATAACATGAATTTATTTTATCGCAGGAAGTTGACATTTTAAGCTAGCAGGCTGTTTACTTTTACACTGGGAAAGACTTTAACATCTTTATTAAAATATAGGGAGCAAGTTTTTTGCTGTGCTGCCTTTCTGACACTTCACATACTGTTAGCAAAATGAAGTCTAGAAGTTACCCAGGTGTTAATTTTAGATGTATATCTAGGCATTCATATTAATATATGTAAGTGTTCTGTTGGGAAGAGAGAGATGAAATTGTTATTTTAAATACTTATAGAGTCTTCTGCATTGAATGTAACTTAATACTGAAATTAAGCTACTACTTTTGGGGACCTTGAGACAGCCCTACACTGATAGTTTATAAAAAGAATAGCCTTTAAATATTAATCCTTGTCACGTAGGAAATCTAGGATAACAGTGCAACCATATACAACATAGTTGTTTTTTTTTTTTTAACTGTGAGCAAAAAATCACAGTTTATTTTAACAGCAGATGTGATTGAATTGCAGAACTTTAAGGTAGTTCATCAGCATAAAACTCTGAAATGGATTCTAGAATTTCATGCATTCAGACTACACAAGAAATAAATCACAATTAACTACTTGCTTTAAAATGTTAGCTGTACATACTTAAGTACGAATTATCACAACATAATGCTTTTTCTTATCAGATTGCTAAATACAAATTTTAGTTTCATAGTTATGCTTTAGTGAAATAGAAACACAAGAAGTGAAGGCCAATACAAAGCAAACTACACTTCTTGTTCCTTAAAGGTATAGGAAACACAGCAGGCAATAAAGCTTAGGCCATGTCTTTTAGTTCTTTTGCTTAACCTTTGAGATAAGGCTCAAATTATTTATTTGCTGACTACTTTGCTTAGCGGATAAAACAATGTTAAACTGTTCGGGTAAATTCAGCAAGTTGGTAGTTGCCAGCAACATTTGTGATCAAGCTGCAGTTTTCATTTGCAGATCACTGAGACAGGTGATAAGCTGTTTTGTTGTTTATTCATAAAACCTTTGTTTTTTAAGGCTGTAGGCATATGCAGATCACAATAATGCTATTAGAACAAATTCTCAGCTGCAAAGCAGTTTTCCAACATAGTCTCCACCATTAGCTGTTCATCTGTACCTGCGGTGAACAAGAGCCTGCATGGCATGCTCATGGAAATCTGTGTGGCCATCCAGAATGTGAGTTATCTTTCATGTCACTGTCACCCCTGGTGAAGTGCACCACCCACTCCTCACTGTGCTCACATCCATTGCTTGGTCTCAATTTCCCTAAACGTTCAGTGAGTGTTGGAGGGGGCCATTTTTTCCTTCATGTTCAATGGCATAACTTAACTTCATACACACTTTCATGTCAGACACTATTCTACCAGACTGCCCCTCTACTTCCATTTGCTGCACAGCAACAAAATGTAATGGAGTATTGGTGGGAAGGTTCAGCTCCTGCTGCCATCCCACCAACATCTGCCTCTGATATTGTGGACCAGTATACTAAAATAGGAGTCGTTATTTTCAGAGCATCCCTCAAAGAATACATCCAGAATACCAATTAATGTGATGAAGATTGAAGTTAGAGTTAAAAATAAGATTGCCATTTTCTTGCAATAGTTGTCTTTCCTCTTTTTCTTCAGAATTTATTTATTGCCCTGAGGGAAGATAGAGAGGAAAAGGTAAACACAACCACATTTTGGAGGAGCTGTTTTCTCACAAAGCACTACATAAACACTAATTAACACCTCCCTGGGGATCTTTTATGTGTATATATATGTATGTATATGTACATATATATATTTGTACCTGTTTCTCATTTTCCCATTGTCAACTCCAAACTGTTCTGTAATGTCATCTGAAGCACCATCTAAGCTGAGAAGCGTGCTGCACGCAAACTTTTCTCAGCCTGCTCACACAAACTTTTCTAATCTAGTAAGTGTGAAATACCATATTCTCCCCATACAAACAAGTGCAAGTGTGGTTTTCATCAGCTTGAGCTAAGAGAAGTGTGATAATGTAATCGGAAGTAACCTAGAATGCAAGGTATAGGGATGATTTGCCTCGGAGTTTCTTTCTTTCTTCAGTGAGCATTGCCTTTAAAAACACACAATGCACATTAACAGAATTCTCTCCGAAGGGCCAGACTTTTCTTCTTTTCATAACAGCTACAATATGGATGCTATGAGGTAAAGTGAATAACTTATTCGACCTTGCTTGTCCAATAAAACAGTTATTTAAACATTTACTTAAACTTTTTATGAAGAGTTTCTTCAAAAAGGAGTAACTTATCAAAATCATTCATCGACAATGCATTATGCTAGTAAAATGTGGCTTAAATTGAGTGATCACGTTCTTGTGGTTTCAAGGGGTGTTTGCATTTAGATTTGGACTTTGTGTTAAACACTGGCCTCATTATGAGCCCTTTGCACTCAGTAGGAGTAAAACTCTTTTAAATACTCAGTCATGGAATCATGAAGGCTGGAAAAGTCTTGTAAGATCATTTGGTCCAACCATCAACTTGTTGATGTGTACCCACAGAACTTGCTATCAATTTTCTGATTTCCTGTTCTTAATGTGTCTTTTGGGAGCTCACTGATGAGAGTCACAAACATTACGCTCAAAAATAAATACTCCTCAAAAGCAGCACTCTGTGATGAGATACTGTATGAACAATAGACAGCTTGTTTTTCTAATCATCTGTTCCTTTAGAAATAGACAAGTAATAGTGCAGGATGCAAAATCACTGAGCAAACATAATAAGCAGTTCCTAATATCCTTTCAATTTTGAAAAAGAGGCTAGATTTTAAAATTGATAAAGTTATAATTAACTTAACCAAAGTCCCTCCTGAAAGAATAAAAGAGAACTTCCAGTTTTTACATAAATGTCTGGTTTATATCTTTAACCAAAAAGAGACATGATGAGTTATCACATTCGCACAGTATCTTCTCTAAATATCATTCTTACAATGAAAATATATTGCCATTATATCATAAAGTATTGTCATATAATATGACAACACCTTTCGTTATGGACCCTAATTTTATTATATTGAGTTTAAACTGCTTTTCCTTACTCATTACATGTCTTTCCTGTAATTCACATTACAGACATTTTTCTTTTGATAATTCACAAACATTCATAACTTCTGATAACTTTGGTCTCCAAGGACGGCAAGATAAATAGGGCATCCTTAAACAGTTCTAATCTTCTTAATCTTAAAAGCACAACTGCATATTATGATGAGTGTGTAGCTGCATGCAAACAGAAAAGCTTATCGGTCAATCTTGAAATAAGTGTAGCATTTGAAATGAAGATAACCTCTAACAGTGAACTAAAGTCTTCAACTGTCAAATGTTTTCAGATAGTATTTAAAACTTGGATTAATTTATCATATTGTAATGTAAGACTTCATAATTTGACATCTTACAGAAGTCTTTGGAAGTTCCTCCTATTTTTCTGAAAAGGAGTAAAAGTAAAAATTAAAGGATTCTGTATGGGTATGTAGAAAGAGAGTGTGAGAATGTCCTCTCCTGTATGGGTACCTGGTCAAGATGATGAGATAGTGCTGTCTCAAATTTTTGTAGAATTATCGTAAGAATGAGGTTTCTACATAGGATTTATGACTTTCTCTATGTAATTTGGACCCCAATTCACAGCCCTGTGAGAATATGTCTGAAGGTTATAGATCTGGCAGGCTGGGTCTCTATAGTGCTTAGGGGAAAAAAATGAAAACAAAAACAAAGCAAGTTTAGAAATGAAAAATTCCAAGTATGACTGTTTCGCAAATAATCCTGATAATGCCGATTTCTTTCTGTGGACTGTTAGATTTTTCTTTGGATTCTGCATTTTTATTGCTGCTGCATGTTAGTACTGAAATATGAAATATAGAAGTAATCCTAAAACACTGAAGTTTGTGAGAATGGCCACACTGGTAATTACCCATAAGCCTTGACAATGCAGCAAGAAACGTTTCTATGATTTATTTTTATTGCTTAGAAAAATCTAGAAAGCCTGTACAATATGGCATGCCCTGATATTAGCTTTACCTCAGCAACCTTACTGAAGCTGAACTTAATGAAGTAATAAATTCAGAAATGTGTTTCTGCATGCATTTGTTTCATAGATTTATTATAGATAAATCCACTTATAGAATGCATCGGGATGAAAAGTCTACACTGCAGAAACTTCCTAAATACTGATGCACATATTATGGTCTCTATTACCAATAATACTTAGAAGTGGAACATTTAGTGTAATGATGGAATTGTAGAATCACAAAATGTCTGTGATTGGAGAGGACCCCATCAGCTCAGGCTGTCCAGGGCCCATCCAACCTGGTCTTGGGCATCTCCAGGGATGGGGCACCCACAGCTCTGGGCAGGAGTGCCAGGGCCTCACCGCTCTATTAGTGCAGAATTTTTTCTTAACATCTAACATATATCTACTGTTTTTTTAGTTTAAATCTGTTGCCTGTTGTCCTGTCGCTGTCAGACTGTGTAAGAAGTCGCTCTCTCTCCTGCTTGTAAGCTCCCTTGAAGTACTGGAAGGCCATAGTGAGGTGTCCCCAGGAGTTCTGAACGTGTCAGTGTTTTCCAGGAGTCTCCTGGACTCCTTGCAGGTCTCCATGTTGTTTTCCCTCCATGTATCCGGGTGGTTGAAGTCCTCCAACAGGATGGAAGCACGAGAGAGCAATGCCTCTTGCAGCTAAAACAAGAAGGCTTTATCAACAGGCTCCCCTTGATCAGGTGTTCTGTAATAGACCCCAACCCTTTATAAAGATAGCCTTTATTGGCCTGGTCTCTAATATTAACCTACCAGCTCTCAAGCTATTCATGACTGTTTTCTCAGTGGCAGCTATTTGCTGTTTATCCACTTGTTAACTTAGAGGAGTAGGGGGATTTACCCTCTAACTTTGCCTATTCCTTCTGAAATGCTTATAGCCCCTAATCGTGGTGATCTAATTAGCGAGTCATGGTACAGTGTTTCAGTGATAGCAATACGTTCGATAGTTTTCCAATTGCACTGCTGTTTCCATTTCCTCCTGCAAATTTCCCATGCTGTATGCACTGCTATAACGGCACATCAGCTGAGCCTTTGGCTGCATCACCTTCTTGGGGAAGCCCTCCCAAAAATCTCTTAGATAAATCTGAGGTTTTCCCCTGCTGCTTCCTAAAGCAATAGTGTTATCTGACTCTTCTTCATTACTCAGCAGTATGCAAAACATAGTTATGTCAAATCTGTATTTTTTTTCAGCGGAAAATTGTTTTATCAAGAAAACTTTTCGCTAGCTCTATACTTTACAAATATGCTACTTACATTTCTTGGTTGCCTGTTGCTTATGATGTCAAGTACAAAGAGAAATTACAGGCATTTTCATCAGAATTTGTTCAATAGCCCTGTGGGTTGAATTTCTGGCATGCTGTCTATATAGCAAAATTAAGATCAGATGTTAGGCTGTGGATCTGTTCAAGATGAAGAAACATGAGAATCTACTTGTCTTTTATATGCATTCTGTTTGAAATCTCCTGTAGGAGCAGGTTTCTGTGCATATTTGAGCAGGCAAATGCTTATGACTTTAATATGCCCGTGGACCTTTGTGCTGCATTTTTAATGAATCTGTTGAAATGCATGCATATCCATCTTAGAAGGTGTAATCCAAGAATATAACCTGTATTAAGGCCTCTTTTGGAGGTGCTAATATATTTGGAAATGTAACTACAAGCGAGTTTTCCAGAATAGAACATGATTTCCCTGTATCAGCCCTATTTCTTCTTCATGTCTCCTTGTAAGGATGAGGTTATGTGCAGTCTCTGGTAAACTAGGTATGAAATTATATACATGTTCATCCTGAAGAACAGCACTTGACAACAGATTTGTTTTCAACAGTGTGCTGTAGATTTGCAGTGCACTGCATTGAATCCGGCATAGAAAGCTACGCCTTCTATGTATGTATGTGTATAACAATATATTGTTTAAATGGAGTTGCAAAATTAGGAGGAAATTATAATGATACAGCTGGAATTATTTGTGTGGTGTCTGCTGTACATCCTGGTACTATTAAAAAGAAAAAAATGTCCATTTGATCCATGGGGTGAACCTGCTTTTAGCTCACAGGCAATGATACATCATTTTAACCACTGAAAATTTTATCTGTTGGGAAATGGTGTAATGCACAAACTCAGTTGTGAAAACACTGGCACGTTCTTCTTTGTGAGTGCACATCTGCATTGTTACCCAGAATTTTCTGAGGACATCTGCAGTGTAGATTGAAACTCTTCCTGTGGCTAAAATCAAACTATGCTTTTGGGGGCTGAATATAGTAATCCAAAACTTCATCAATACACAAAACAAACGTATGTTGTTTAGACTGTGGGACTCCATTAAATGACAGAATTTTAAGTTCTTTTCACTGATGAAGGAAGCCACTTGCATTGCTGCAGGTCTCAAGGAGCCAACTATACTTTTATGCTGTTAGCATACAGATGTTAATACTAATGCATCTAAATGGTAATGATATTTTGAACCATATTGAATAGTTTTTGGAATAAGTTCTCTCTGAGAATGACCTGTTTGCAACCTGCAACTACTGGAAGCATTGTTCTCTTAAGTTTCCACTTGTCTGCCATTGTTATTCCCATCTTTGAGGCTTTTAGGAATGGTTCGGATGAATGGGAATGGGAAATTATTTGGTATGCTATCTGTTTCTGTATGCTATCTGTGCTTTCAAAATTCTCATTTGTTCAGAAAATGTTTGTAGTAGGTAAAGCTAATATTCTGTCCTTCACATTTAAAGCTGCATTAACAAATTTCAGAACTCTGTGATCTGTACTAATTAAAACCCTTCTTTTTGAAAACAATTTCACAGGGGTCTCAATATTTTCTGAACAAATGGGAATTTTGGAAGCACAGGTAGCATACCGAATAATTTGTTGGTATATGAAAACAACCAATACCAATATACACATGGAAAATTGACGTGATTACCTCCACTCTCAAAGTATTTGCATAGTTTTGCTCAGAATAGCAGGTATTTTCTCAAATAAGCAGACGTGGTTCACAAGTTAACTCAAGGCCAGAATGATTACAAACTGTGAAGTTGAGGCGGTCATCCTGCTCTGAAGGCTGCAAGTTTAAGAGCATAGGCTCATCAGGACAATGGTCCTGAGTAAATATGCTAAAATAGACACATGTATATTTGTATATACACATATAATCACTAGAAAAATCATGTCAAACTTACAAACCAATAAAAGTATTCTCTAGTATATTTTGTTCTTTTAAAGCTTGAACTGATTCTTTTGAAAAATACAGTATTCTGACAGAGGGAATAATATATGAAACAGTCTTATTGCAGAGTTAAATTCTATACCTCAGCCTTGTTCTAGGTAATTTAAACCACTGCACTGAACATCTCTGTAGGCACTGTTTTGTTTCCTTAACCTCCATATATAATTGTATGACACCTTCTTGTGCATATTTACTATGATAATGATGATGCACAAGGTGAGACAATAACTCAGAAGCATGAAATGCATGCAGGAAGGTTTCAGATCCTGTATTTAATGCTGTTCTTGCTAAAAGCTTAGCTAGTATTTTGAATGAAATATACAGTGTGGCAAGTTCATACAAATACTGAAATCATCTTGAGACTAAACACTTAAAATACATAAGCATATATGTCTGTTGGATATTGGGAACATATCTTAACTGGTCTTTCTTTTGGGCAGTTTATGGTGAAGTATTACTAACACCTCTTGGAATGTCCTTTTTTTCTAAAGTTGACATCCACCTCATATTTCTCTTCAGTATTTCATCTGCATTATCACAGGTGAAAGACAGTAGGGGATGTTTCTTCTGCGTGGCTAGCTTCCCTGATGTGGCTGCAGAGAGTGCCTGAGAATGCTTCTTATACCAACTATTATTTACTTTTATCACACTAAATCTTCTGCAACCATTTGTACTCCCATGTACTAGATATGTATCTGCTGCCAAGGCTGGAGGAATCTGAATTACAACGGGGAAGGCGATTGATTGGTGTTTGCAGGAGAGGCTGCTTGTCAGAATGCTTGCGTGCTCTGCTTGTCCTCCAACATGCTAATGACAGCTGTGACACAGCCTTACCAGGCCATGAGAAACCAGCCACAGTGTGCAAGTGGCACGCTGACTGTGTTTTCTGATGGAAAGACGTAGGTCTTGTAACTTCCATTCTTTCTATTGCTACATGCGTGCAAATTCCAGTGCTGACAACTGCTGCTGACAGATGAGTGGCTCTGTGCTGAACTGGGAATAAGAAATCCCAACTGTACCAGAAGTCAGCTGAAGAGATATAAGTGAAAAGAGAAATGGAAGCAACTGCCATTCCAAAATCAACATTTACTGCACAAGATATATAAGAAAGCGTGTTTTACTCAGAGGGTCTGGCAAATCTTCCAATTGCTTTGAGTGCTTTTGAATTGCATTTAAAAGATGGCCTTCCAGTCATCTCAAGCACCACAGCTATTTCACACTTCATGCAATGTCCACTCATAATTTTCAGTTCCTTTTGTTTTCAGGGCTTAAACATTGAAAACCAATGGAAATAGCAATACCTCAATTAGGAAGAGCAAGCCCCACTGTTGGACCTAGAGCATGGTATGAAAAACTGCTGCCAAAATGCAGGGTGCCATAGCCTGTACATGACAGACCATCTGATGGGGGAAGTGATACAGAGGAAAAAAAAAAATTGAGCAAAAATTCCTGATATTGGGAACTCTGCTATACCTGGGTGTTGAAACTGTGGAGTGTGACTAGTTTGTGAGGAACTGGAGGATCTGAGGTTGAAGCTTGATAGTTCAGTTAAACACTGGATAGTCCATAGATGCTTGCAGTAGTCCATAGCTTCAGCAACATGTGATTTCTCTGTTGCACAAAGCTGTAATGGGGAAATGCAAAGAGGGAAGAGGGTGAGGATGTGAAGTATAATTGAATTGAGTGAGGTGATGAGCAGGAAATGGTTCTTTTGTAGCTATCAGCCTGCCAGTTGCTATCAAGGATTACTTGGTTAATTGGGGTCCAAAGGAGGTTGAATGTCTCAGTCCACAGCAGCAATATGTAGCAAGGTTTATGAAACATTTTAAGTGCTTTTTTGCTTCCACTATTAGCAGCAAGATGGACAAATATTCTTTGTCACCAACTGAAAGCGTTATTTACTACAGAGCTTGAAAGAAGAGAAATATTTTTAATCTACTGGAAATCCTGCTGTTTAACCAGTTCTGATGGTAAGTGGAGCACTGTATCAATTGCTTTCCACACAGCAACTGTCAGTTCATTTGGAAATTTGCATCTTTTAAGCGTGTATTTTCAATCAAGTCTTCAGACTTCAGAACTGTCACTACCTTCACATGCCACTGCCACTGCAATCACAAGTCATTGCTTATCAGACTGATTGCCAGAATGCACTTCTGCCAAAACTGTCAACGCAGGCAGTTGTAAGCCTTAATAAAATAGTTTAAAGTGTGTGCATATCTGTGCATATTTGTGCTGGGAGGGAGGAGAGAGAGGAGAAAAAATTGCACTTTTCAGTGCTCAGAAGAGCTGTTAGAGGATTAGAGCTGATAGGATTACACAGTGAGGACAAAACAGCACAAAGTTAACAACTCTTCTCATTAAAAAATGACAAACAAGTCGGGGGGGGGGGGGGGGGGA
>VXAB01014054.1:565942-605249 GCA_013399175.1 Odontophorus gujanensis
TGACGTGCGCGTCGGCGAGCGTGCTGAAAAAACAGCATCAACACACTGACCCTGAACCTCTCAGGTAATAGCATTTGGATTTGTGTATCTCTAACACCTTTTTGGGAGCAAATGGACAGCAGAAGTTAGGAAAACTCTGAGAAAGCACAAAGATCTTTATGAAAAAAGAAAAATAAGGATTTGAATTAATGCTCTCTAGAGAGGAGCCTATTTGTGTATGATGGTACTTGTGATGAGTACCATCAGCTGATGGACAGTTTGGGTTAGAAGTTGTCATAATTAGCTAACAATGCAGGTGGTCCAAAATTTGGTGATATCTCCAACATCTGTCAGTAGTACTTCTCACTGTAATCTTATACTCCTAAAGATGTTGGGAAAAGTCTGAATTTCTGATTGAAATTGTAAGTGTGAGCAATATTGAAGAGCCATTATTTATCCCATATATAGAAGACTGTCATAGTCCTTGGAAGACAAATCATCCTGTTATAAAAGTCTCGTTCATGAATACTTAGCCAAGGCAGGAGACTACCAGTCCTTACCAAGGTTGACAGTGTAAATAAAAGAAAAAAAAGCAGTTCACTTGACCTAAGCATATTTTGTTTGAAGTTTTTTTTTTCTTTTTTTTTTTTTTGTGAGAAGCAAATAATAAATGATATCATTGTTATTTATCTATTACAAAGTACTTTAAGTATTTGAAAGGTATTATATTGAAACACTTAAATTAATTGTAAAGCAATGTTTCAGTCTTATTTGGTGATATCCTTTGGTCTTTACAAGATAAGTTCTGAACTGAGGATTTTTGTTCCTTAAAATACTTCTTTCTTTTAGTACTCTTTTGCTAAATTTCAGTAACTGGATTTTCTCTCGATGATTAGATTTATTTTCAAGTTGTTGTCTTCCATATGACTGCCAATGACTTCCATATTAATATGTTAAAGATAAGCATACTTCAAGCTAAGTCCAAGTTGTATTTCTCAGTATCAGTGTCATGGCATACTATTGTGCATGACTGAAATTATGTGTACCAGCAGCTGATTGTCTATGATGCTTCACATAGTGGTATCTGAACAAGCTCAGTGCACAATGAACCTGAATACAGGAAAATCAAATTTATCTCTGATTCGAGACTGCGTGAATATTTTTCCCAAGAGCAATAACACAAAACTTGAAAAAGGCAACTGTTTAATACTGCATACACCTAGCATAGCCTGATGTCAAAGAAGGCTTGCCACTTTTATGGAGAAATAGATGGATCTGGGATCTAATGAGTCAATACATCTAAGGCAAGTACACTCCAAGATTAACTTACAACTTAATATGGTCCATGGCAATTTTGTTGTTATAATTTTATGGAATGGAGGGAGAGAATTAAAAATAATTCCATGTTTCCTCCACTGAGTGAAGTAAGTATCTTCCTACTTTAAACTATTTGCTAAGGTGTTCCAGGCATCTTTTTCAGCTTTCACTGCATTCACAGCTAATTTCTTCTCCAGTTTTTTAATAGATTTTCTGGATTTCATTGTATTGTGGGAGTGATCGCTTAGTTCTGGAGGTGTAGAAATACCATCTTTGTTTGTAGGTACTTATGCTAAGAATGTTTTCATTTTATTTTCCTTTGTCTTTTAAAAACACTTTGACTTTCCTCCCATCTTCTCCCATACACAAGAAGTTACAAGTTCTAGAAAAATCACATTTCAGTAGGGGGTATTGTCATAACACTGATCTTTTTCTAAATTTGAAATCATGGGCATACAGCATAGCAATAGTTGCCTTGGTTTGTGTCCTTTAAGTGGTTTAAATTCTTCAGGCAAGATGATGGTGTGATTTGCAGAAGCGTTTCATGCTATTTGTTGCAAGTTTTCAGGAGAATGCATGTAATTCCGAAAGCTTGTGAAAAGAATTTCAGGAAGGCTATCTTGGTATATAGAATTTTGCACAAAAACTGTTACATAAATATGTATACGTATCTGCAACATCAACTGTTATTGCAATCAATGATTTTAGCACTGATTTCATTCACAGCTAGATGAGAAAGAATTAGATAAACCAATCAGTGAAGTGATTGTGCAGGTTTTTTTCATGAGAGTAATCTAAACAAAGTAATGGATTTTAATGACAATCTTTCTGTTAACAATAATTTTGCAGATGATGCTCTGTGTCTGGACTTCTGGGCTTTATTGAATGAACAAAGTACACTTAACCACCTCAGTACTCTGATTTCAGCCTTCCCATCCAGTGCATAGCCTTGGCCAGTGCATGTGAAATGAGACAGAAAAAATATGCTCCTGTTCATTTTTCTTCAGCAACTTTGGTAGGTAAATTTTAATTATATTAAACTAAGATATCTCATTTTCTGTTTTAAAACTATCAAGTCTTTGTTTTACCCAGTACAAAGCAACCTCATCCCTAACTCCTGATGGGCACCAATGGCTTGACTGCAATACATAACAGAAACATTAGGACAGCAATATTCAATATTCAGTAGAAAATCCATTACGATGTATGATCCCTTTAAATTCTTATCCCACAGTGAGTAAGATGCAAGATTTAAATAATCTCAATCGCATTGGAAATTAACTTTGTGTGTAGAAAAATACTGCCCTCTAAAACTTGAAGTAGAATACAGTGGTCTACATACTAAACCCCCAGTGAAAACGCTATCATTTCCATTAAATGTTCTGTGTGGTTAATACTTTCTTACTCTTAGTCTGTATTTTACTTGGGAGTATAAAATATGCGTTGGCCCATCTTGAAATCTGTGCAGTACCTGATGAAATGATCTCCCACTGCTCTTCCCTTATTACTTGGAAGAGTTCTGGGCACTGGCAGGGAAGGCCTGTGGCTGATGGAAAGAAAACAGAGGAAATCTGGTCACGCTGGCAGGGTTTCCAACCTCTGACAGAAGCAGGCTGCTGCAGGCAATTTTAAGCGGTGCACTGGGACTCACCAGGTGTTCAGATCTCATAGTTCTCAGAAGATAAAGTACCTGCACCAGCTGCCTAAACCTGTTTCAATAGAAAGCTTATTCACAAGGGGTACAGAGAAGGCCTCTGAATTGCTACTTAGCCAGGATTAGTACCCATATACCTTTTTATCTTATTAGGACTGAATTAACTCCACCTCCATCAGTGCTGTAACAATTTCTTTCTTGAGGGAAGTGAAATTTAGTAATAGCTAAACTGGTCAAAATTAGAAGTGTTGATATTGGAGGTGGAAAAAAAAAAAAGTTGACAAAAATAGCCATGTGAAGAACACTACATATCTCTATAGGATTGCTTAAGCTTCTGAGAGTTTAATTGTTTCAAATTTGGCTGTGTGATCTGCTTCAGAGCTTTCCTGATGTTTTGTCTATTAAAGTGAACCAGCAATATGTATTTGCAGCGCAGAAGGACAGTTGTATCTTGGGTTGCACTGAAAGAATGGACAGTGGGTTGAGGGAGATGACTGACTCCCTTTTCTCCACTCTTGTGAGATCTCACCTGCAATAGTGCATTCAGCCCTGGGCCTCCAGCATAAGAAAGACATGGACTAGCTAGAGCAAATCCAGAAGTAGGCCACAGAGATGATCAGAAGGCTGGAGCACCTCTCCTGCGAAGGGAGGCTGAGAGACTTGGGCTTGTTCAGCCTGGAGAGAAGGCTCTGGGGAAATCTTATAGAGGGTGTCCAGTACACAAAGGGGACCTGCAGCAAGGCTGGAGAGGGACTCTTTCTCAGGGTGTGTAGTGACAGGAAGGGCTAATAGTTTTAAACTGTAAAAAAGGATGGATTTAATCATGAACTTCAGAAGAACTTTTTTTTTTCTACTCTGAGGGCAGTGAGGCACTGACACAGACTGCCAAAAGAGCCTGTGAATGGCCCATCCCAAGAAACATGCAAGGTATGGGCTGGATGGGACTTTGAGCAACCTGGTCTAGTGGAAGGTGTCCCTTCTAATTCAACCCATTCTATTATTCAAAAGCGTTTATTTCAAACAACTGTAAATGCTAGCTGAAACAAAGAAATCCCTCCGGCTTCCCGTTTTGACATACTCCTTGGTCAGGTTTTCAGTTCAAGGCCACAAATGGAGAACTTACAGCTTTATGAAAGCCATGCTTTCTTACAATGGCTAGCAGCCGGAGCTTTAGGCAAGACTGATAATAATAAAATGAAAATTTAAAACAAATTTTTGGTTGGATTAGAACACAAACAGAGCAGCTTACCTGCACTGGGCACTGCAACAAGGCCTTCAGACTAAGTATATAATGTTTCCATCTTCAAAAATGAAATCAGTTCACAAAGAGTTGCAAGACTGTACAGAATAATGCCAAATTGAGACTTTTATTATTTGAGTAACTTAAATTTTCCCCTTTCCACTGACATGGTTTGTTGTTTTTCCTCTTAATCAATTCTAGCCTTCGCTTCTATTTTATATGGACTTCGTTTTCTGAATAGAAGTATACTTAAATAGAGCATAAGTATACTGTCTAAATAGAAGTTCACTACTGTTGCTGTCTCTGCTGCATTCAAATCAGAAATACTGGCATATTTTCTTACAGAATGTTTGTGAATACGTATGTGAATATATTTGACATGTTTCTTCATAAGTATCAGCATCTGCATACAATTTAATTATTTTTTGTTATACAAGATGTCCTTTCTTCTCGTTTGCATGTTTCGAAATGATTTTTTTTAGGTTAAATTCACTAAGTTCAGCATTTAGATACAACTTTAAGTTTCTAGACTCTCACAAATAAACAAAAGTAAACCTCTTTAGTGTGGAAGCCAGCTTCCTTTCTCACCGTGCTTAATAACTAATGACTTAAGCATCCCCCTTTCATTCTTTCTAAATGAATTCCCAAATAACTGACCAATTTGTAATGAATGCTCTAAGGCTATTAGTATTCTGGGGTGCATCCCTCTGCCATTCTTGCTCAAGTTGTTCAAATATTTAGAGAGTCAGACAGAAAATGAAAATGATTCTGTAGTTTGAGCATCCACCAGGGACACCCTGGCCCTATTCTCAGCTCTCATAGAAAGCAGAACAGCTTTGTCTGATTAACAACTATTCCAGAATATAAATCAGACAGGATGTGAATTAAATTTTAGGAGATCCAAATCCTAAATAACAAAGAAGATAAGGAGTTTTGCTTGTCTTCAATATTTTTTAATTAAAGAATTCTTCTTTTTCCTTCTCCTCGGTTTGGTGGTTGATATAAATGAACTTGTTCTCCTTTCCAAATGCTGTCTTACAACTTTATTACTGAGTTTTCAGATGGACTAGATTGTTCTGAATTCTGTTGTTTTCTTCTGCATTTTTCATTGGTGCTGTGTGGAGCCCAAGGTTGGCCTCAATTGTCCTTACAGGACTCTTCCAACTTGGGATATTCTGTGACCCTGCGGTTACCATCTTTCAGGTTGTCTTAAACAATGTTGAAATGAAAGAACGAATGCTGAAGTAGTACTTTCTCTTCTGAGAGAAGTTACTGTAATGTCTGCATTCTTCTGAGTCTTTTTTTTCATGTGTTGTTCAATTTTTTTTGTGCGCTGTGGTGTTAGAATGCCCTTATAGCATCTTGATAAGGGAGCACACTTCTCTCTGATTCATTTTCTTACCTGTGATTCTGCTACTATCTTACAGAACAATGCAAGCCTTTCTGAAAGCATATGTGTTCTTTGCTGATCAATGGCAATCAGCAAAGATTTGTATATACGTGAGATTATTTTCAGTATTTAAGTTAATGCCCCTTTCAAGCATTATTAAGACCTTTCAGGAGTCTACAAAAACAACTGGATACAATAATCATAAGTTACATAGGCAACGATGATTTTTGTGGTGGGGATTAACAAGCAAAACTGACAGTGTTTGAGGGAAGTAGTGAGGGGACTTGAGATAGTATAGCATGACTAAAAGCCACTCTGCTCAGAGCTGGAGGAACAGGACGCACCAGTTGAGTACATGGGTCCTCCTGAACTCTGTCTTTTTTCTCAGTTAGACATGTTATGTCTTTTACTATTTATCTTTGCTTTTTTGAGTCTGGACTGTGTGCCTTCTTTTATTCATTATGTGAATGAAAGAAACTCTCCCATGTTGCTCATTTTCATGTGAGGGGAATGGAAGACATAAGGAGTCATTTTTCTCAGTACAGACAGTCCAGCACAATCCCTCTGCAGCACAGAGATGACTGCTACGAGGAACACCTGTCGCCACTGAAATCAATGGGGAATTCGGCATTTACTTCTGTGGAAGTGGTGGTGACTTTTTTGGGGTTTAGTCCAAAAGTTAATTAGCATCCTTAGCTACTGAGCTCTTTAATTCCTGTGGCTCAAGTTAATGCTGATGTCAGTAAGTGACAGAATTCTTTATGTAACTGATCCAATGAGTAAACTATAAATGTTATTCACTGGTCCACACAAAGATAGTATCTCTTTTGTGCTGAACATGAAGAGCAACTCCATTTACCGTATACATAATTGAACATAAAGCCACAATTTAGCCCCAAGTTTCTTTCACTGGCCATATTGCTGATTCCCATTTGCCTCCTCATTCCACTTGACTAATTTTTGTGCACAATTGAAGATTTAGGGTATCAGTGAGCGCTGAAACTGCTTAACTTTCCTCCAATTTAACTTTTAGTATCTTTAGCTCTCACCTCGTTTCAATTTCCTCGTGTGCATTTAGTACTCAGCTATGCAGATTCATTTCATCTGCTGCTTACCAAAACAGGAATGCCCCTGTCTTTTGGTATCTACAGGAGCCCTCTCGGGGGATATTTCAATTAATTCATTTACTCATTTGGTGAGTGTAAGGCTTTTGAAAGGTACTAAAATGGAAGAACCAGGAATACAAGTCTTCTGGTATTAAGACTGGCAAGTGCCACACACATTCCAGTCACTACTGTCAGTATAACTCAGTTACGTTACACCAAGCCTGTCAGAGCTGGTTGAGACCTCACACATGAGCACCTGCTAGGAAACAGTTGGGAAGAGTCTCTCTGTCAGACCTGTGGCAGTTGGAGGCAGAATATAACTGCCGTGGGAGGGCATTTTATTTTCTCCTCTCTTTTAAAGGTCTTGTGATGAATTCCCACACTAATCTGCACTTGGAAGCACAGAGGATTTCCTCACAAGGAAGGTAAGAGAAGAGGCAGATGGCTTCTGTTACACGGTTTGGGGGGGTTCGTCACTGAAATGTGGCAGAGCTTGCATTGGCCTAACTGCCCTCCTGAGAACTAAAAATGTCAAAGTCGGAGCAGAATACACCAGTAACGCTCAATTTTGTTTAATATTTTTGTGAGGAATAATATAATAGGGAGATGTTTTAAGTATATCATCTGGATGAAACAGACAAGGTTGCGAATGTTTATGAGTACTCAGGACAAAGAAATAACCCAGAAAACAACAGGGGAAAAAAAAAAAAAAAAAACACAACAAAAACCCCTGAATTTGACTACTGAAAAAAAATTTGAGATTTTTTGAGTCCCTTTTTGAGTTTGCTTTTAATTTTGCTGTTTGTAACATAATGTTTCTTAAGGTTACTGCAACCCTACCAAAAATGAATTGACATGATTTTTTTATCTGCATATAAGTGCTGTTACTTTTCCTGGAGGTTTTCTACTGCTCACATTTGCTGTTCAAATCCTCAGTGTAACCTACTGATCTCTGCAGTGTAACATGGCCTTTCTGCAGGTCTTTAGAAAAGCCTGAAAATGCTTTTACACGTATTTGTAGCAAAATCTTTGCTGATGATTGAGGCTGGCGGGAACTATGAGATTAATATTTTTTTACCATAGTGATGAGTTTAAATGGGCACTGTATTTTCACAGGTATTATTTTCAGGTGCATGGGCACGGTTATCAAAGGAGCAAGTCTTGTACACCCATTTGTGAACAATACTCATATAAACCCTGGTAATTATATATATAAATGATGTGGATAAATATAGGGGGAAATAGTCACTATGAAGAGGTATTGACATGAGATGATGCTGAAGGTTCTAAAAGTACAGCTCTGCTAATGTTGGTTTCCATACCAGTTCCCTTATTACAGAAAGTACTTAGAAGATGAACTGAAGCACTTGTGAAGCAATTAATGGAGTAGGGAGATTTTAATGAAATTGAATTGAATGATATTCATAATAGCATGACACTCATTTGGGTACTGTATGTCTGTATTATCGTTAGAGTTAGAAGTAGTGGATGCAAAATAAAAAATCAAAGTTAAAATTGCACCAAGTACTTGGAGAACATTGTGCAATCCTTATATATAATCTTGATCTATTCATGTAGGATAGAGACAAGCAAAGAAAGTAAACTTGCTTGGTTTAGACTGCTCATTAGTTTCTGATTCGGTAGGTTTGGATTGGTGGACTTCCTCCACTTGGAGGTTATGGAACAGGGCAGACTCATGCCATCCACAAACGGTGTGGGGGAGATGAAGTCATTCTGCAGAAATGAGCTGTTTTTGATGCCCCCTTATATACACATACATAGATGTTTTTATATTTATATATCAAAATCATCTATCTCTGTATCATTTATATCTATATATATCCCACAGGATAATGGGCTGATGGCAGCCAAGCGTTCAGAGCGACGTCGCGTTTGGATCCTTCTCTGACCTCCCTTCCTATCCCTGTGAAGAAGAACGCAACAAGTGTTGGATTGCTCACACACAAACAGGGAACGTGGATGGGATTAGACCCTCATGAGACAGGTTAGTTTTACCCTACTGATAATGTGTTGCAGAGCAAGAAATCCGTATATACAGCGAATATACTGCCACAGCTTTACGAATTACTATGTATTATATGTAAATTTAATATATGTTACACGTAGGTAACAAGTTGCTAAGTATAGATTTTAACATGTAGCTAAATCTAACTTTTAATTGTAGGTAACATACAACACTTCAAATGTGGTCTTCAATTCTCAGGACAAAATAAATATCATAGATTGCTGATTAACTTATTTCCTCACTAATTTTCTCCCTGTCAGTTTGTTACAGAATGTTTGCCTGAAGCTGTGACAAACTCTAAGAGTGAAGACTTTCCCGTGACAATTATCCTTTCTGGATTACAATTACAGCTATATGCTTTTACACTATATATTTTTTTTCTTTAAAGTAGTCATATAATCATTATTGACAGTTATTTCCCATTTTCCCATCCCGTCTTGCAGATCCTTAAATTCTCTTCTTGTTAAATATTTAGTTGTAGCTGGATAGCAATAAAAGTTTCAGCTACTTACAGTTAATGAAAATATTTTGTAGAGAAGGTTCTTCAGGTCTGTATTTCAGATTGCAGTTTTTGATCACTCCATTTCCTACAGTGAGCTATTTATACTTCAAATATGTGGCATCAGGTTCTGCCTTCCAAAGCTACTGTGCAAATATGCCTATTCACTTTTGTATATTAATTAAATAAAACAACTAAACTAAACGATTATTCTTATATTATCCTAATCCAGATAAAACTTCACAAAGCACAAAAGTATTTTGTCTTGACACATACCATAAGAACTCATAATAGAACATTCTTTGCAAAACATACCTCCTCTATTCTTAATGTATTAATGGTAATACAAAAATACGCAGAAGAAGCCCTCAGACATTTTTATACAGCATTTAGTTTTCACACTTGAAAGAGAATAATATTAATATTTGTTTAATTATCATATTTTAAATATGATCGTTACTATTTCAAAAATGTTTTATTACTATTAAAAAAGTTACGATATCAAAATTGAGGCCAAATATTACTGCTAGAAATACGTATTTTGCAGATTAGCTTTTTCTGGTTATCTCACATGCATACAGTTGTGAAAGACTGTGTTACCTTGAGCAAGCTGTAATGTACTCTTCAGTCCTGAACCAAGTGGGGTTTACACACATGTTGAAATTTTACAACATCCGTGCAATTTTGTAGAGAATGCCACTCTGTATTTCCAAATGTTTCAGCTTCCCATGAAGAAACCACCTCGATGGATTCACCACCATGTGGAATCTGGTGAGTGTTGTGGGAGTTTTTGTAGAAAAGGGCTGGAGTTCAGGCTGCTGTGGCCCAGTGCATTATTGCATACTGAAAATTATGATAGCAAGTCTTTTTTCTTGTATATTTGTTTTTTTTTGTTTGTTTGTTTTTTCTTTTAGAAATAGCTTCACAGAATCTTACTGATAGAAGTTAACTTTGAAATTAAGGAAAATTTGGCACAGAAATAATGACAGAATTTGATCACTTAAGCGTATCAATCAGAGCAAGGAGACTATTGTAGCTTTTTTTTTTTTTTAATTTTTCTAGTCCTTTTTTTTTTTTTTTTTTTTTTATTTTTTTTCTTTTTTTTTTTTTTTTTTTTTTTCCCTTCTCTTAGTTAGTGATACTGTGATTTTGCTACATTCTCTGGGGGTCTCCACCACTGTAAATTGTTTCTACTGCCATGTTTCTTGGTTTATGACCAGTTCTCATTTGTGACCAGGCTTTTTTCTGGGTACCATTTAGACACATGCTTCAGATTATGCATATTGTTTTACAGTTTGTGTTTTCTCTGCTTGCAGTTACGATATTCCCATCCACTAATGCCACAAGGACTATATAAGTATCAAGTAAGTTAGTTCTATTTATTTTTTTTAAAGAAATGTAATACACAGAAGTCTTTCCATGGAGATGCTACGGAATTCCTCAGCAGATATATCAGAAGTCAGAGTGACTAACAAAAATTTTTAGAGGTTGGTAAGGATACAGAAATACCTGCAATCCCTTCAAAACATAGCATGGCACAACAGAGCTGAGAATGCCTAGAGGATGTTACTTGACTGATTTTAATGAAATCAATGAAGAAGACTCTGGCAACAAAGTTATGCAGTGCTGTTGTTTCTGGAACAAGAAGTTAGAAGCTATTCCAGAGCCAGATCCCTAGAAACCAGAAAATCTATAATAAAAGCTTACAAAGAAACAAAGAGGTTTAAATTATTTACATTCCACTTTGAGCGAGTCTCCATGAAGAAGGTAGTATTTCTGCAGCCTCATCTTCCATATTTGTTTACCATAGACAGTTAAAATAGTGATAACTCCACTGAAGATAATGCATCTAAGATTGGCTGAAAGAATGAACTTGTGTAGACATACAGTTATTAGCCAGAGTAAGTTAATGAGGGGCTCTGACATTTCTATATATTTATTCTACACTAAGCTTTAGCAACGTTTAGCACTGACTTACTTGGTGATGTAACTTACCTATGTGAGTTTCCATTTACATCCAGTTTTATTTATTCAGCATGACTCTGCTACACTAGACTTATTGCACAATCCCAGCCTAACGGCTGCTTTCCACCTACAGAGCAGCATAATCCAGCAAGGGTATATAAGTCAAGTTGGCCCCACTCACAGTATTGCAGCATGCTTTGTCAGTCAGGTGGTGCTCCAGATAGAAGTATAAACTGGTAGACGAATACTGGACAGGAAAATGAAATGTATCCCATGAGCATCATGTGACCTAACCTATTATTATTATACACTCTACAGCAAACAGAAGACAAACTGGTTAAGGAAATGAATCTGTCATGTTGAACACTGATGGCTGCCACTGAAAATCAGTTCTTCACTTTTTTTTTTTTTCTTTCAGATCTTAAATTATTACTTAGTTAACACTATTTCCCTCATTAAAATTTAGGCTTAATTTAAAGAGAATCAACCAGATGAAATATTAAGAAAAATCATGGGTGTGAGACTTACCTCAGTAGGGCCACGTGCGCTACTCCTGTATCCAACTTGTCTAACATGACATCTGCTACTGAAGAACGACGGAAGGGTAAATGTGGTGAAATCACAGATTTAAATGCTAAAGAAAAATAAAACTTTACCTTGAGCCTTTTCTTAAACATCTGGAATTCAGGGAATAATTATGTTAATTAAGATGTATGCAGAGTCTGTCTATTTGCAGTTTTGCATTTAACAATTTCAGGAATGTCCTTGTCATTTGCAGTCAGCACATATTTTAGCATTTCCTGTTGTGGTAAAGATCTTCATTTGTTTGCATTTTAAAATAATCTGTGTTTTAAATCTGAATAAAGATGAAAGTTTTGTCTTGTCAACATCTTAAAAAAAAAAAAGTATAAAAAGAAAGAAGTAAACTGAACTTTGGTGAAGAATCTCACTGACACCTTGTGTGACTGTCATGACTTTTCCTTCAGAAAACTAGAATTTCATCCACACTCAGTCAAGCTGGGAGGCCTAATTAAAGGTCATTTTCTCTGTTTCTTACAGATAAGAACAAGTAAATTTCAGTTGTGCTGAGTTTCCTGTTAAACCAACTCCCCCCTTTCTGCTCGTTGTGTTTGGCACCATTCTCTCTACTTCAAATTAGAAAAAATGATTAAATTTCATACATAGATATGAATGCAGGCATCTTCTCTAAGTTTCTCAGGTGTTTTCACATTCATTACAAATTCTGCAAATAACTTTTTAAATGCAAACAATTTTAATAATCAAAACCCACATTAATAGGAGATGGCACGAAGCACATCATAACTTCAGTCACCACACTACATCCCAACAGCCAAGCAGATACCAACTGTCTCTCCCAGGGGCATTAAAACTCACACAATCAGTCTGCGATACTTATGACTTCTGTGGGTTTTAGGTACTTCAAGGTTTCCTG
This sequence comes from Odontophorus gujanensis, assembly GCA_013399175.1. Lineage (NCBI taxonomy): Eukaryota > Metazoa > Chordata > Aves > Galliformes > Odontophoridae > Odontophorus > Odontophorus gujanensis. The sequence goes on from VXAB01014054.1 coordinate 578,572, forward strand.
TAGAAAGAAGAAAGAAAAGGAGCGAAATGTAATCCAATTTCTGACTTGAGAAGCTAAAGCCAAAGTCCTAACGCAAAATCCTTTACATCATCTAGCTGTGAGCAATCAAGTTGTGTATTTTCTGTATTGGAACAGAGGTTGTCTTTGACAGCCTGCATAATCACACCAACCACTAGCTGTCAAACATTATATGACTGGACACTTGCAAGGCTAAAAATTGCATTTCAAAATATAATCCCTTTAGCATGGTACTGATTGTTTAGATGTGGTGGCTGCTAGGCAATGCCTAGCATAACATTATGGTCTATACAATTTCTTCCTGAAAAGTTATATAAACCTTAAGTTAGTCTTTAAGAGAATACAAATGTAAAAAGAAAACGAAGAAATGAGATACAATGCTTTGAAATAAAGTATGTTAAACTCAATGATAACAAGCAGTTTTTCTCTTGAATAGCAAGCAGGGAATTTATATAGTATGTAATTGTTACCTTGAATGATAGATAGACTTCTTGAATATTTTAAAGTAGAGCTCATTCTGGCTTGACTTTCTTTCTGTTAGCCTTCAAAATGATGTTTTGCTTCCTGATGTCAAAGAAAGGCTGTCCATTATCCGAAAGCTTCAGCCAAGACAAGATGGTTAAAAAAGGCTTTCTGGTTAAGGTAAAATCTTTTCTGAAGTGTGGACAGATCCCAATGGACTTCGATCAGTCAAACTGCATATGGAAGTCTCCTCCACCTGTCTCCCTGGGAATTAGACAGCTCCAGCAGTCCCATGGGCATTGTTCTTTGAAGGCGGTTCTCAGACTGCTGAAAAGAAAAGGTTCCTCATCTCTGAGAAATACTTCCTCAGGGCTGAAGGTGCTGTAAGTAAAATAAAATAGAGCAGAAATATTCAGGCTGGGGTGATTTTTAACTCTTTTCTTCTGCAGCTGATAACAACACCATCTGCTCAAGGATTATCTGCAATCAGGCTAAATTCAGTGAATAAACTGCTCATGCCAGATTGTTTGCTCTGCTCTATATAGCAATCTACAGTTGTTGATTAATTAAAATTCCCCAGTGAGAAAGGTACGTGCTGTTATTCTACATGGGTAAACTAAGGCACAAATTGTTTATCTGTCCTGCCAAAAGTAGCTCAAGAATTCAGTTTCAAATGGTAGACCAGAACGTTCTATCCCAGACATTACGTAGCAGAGTGAAATATTCTATCATTTTTTTCTTCTTACTAGTTTTTTTGAACAGTGAGAATTCAGAGAAAGAACTCTACTACTGTAAGGGAACTTACTTACTGTAAGTTCCCTTGCATGCTGTAAGGGAACTGCTGAATCACGGCCTGAACCACTGATTGGTCACCTGAGGTGAGCACTGAGTCAGCCATGGGGGCACAGGTGGAGGTAATAATACCTGTGTGATTGGAAGGGGTGGAGCCTGGCTCCACCTCTCCCCAAGCCCCATTTAAGGGCTGACCACCACCAGGAAAGGATCTCTTCTTGGAGATCCCTCCTGTGTGGAGTTCACTGCAAGCCTTTTCCATCTAAAGGTGAGCCATTTTTCCTTTTGTATTATTTGTATACCATCTGTATAGACCTAACTAAATATGCCATCTTCTATACTATTCTTAAAAGTGCCATCTTTAAGATAACTCACATTACACATGCCTTCAGAAGCAGCTACAACTACTGGTGTTAAATATTGAATGCTGTATATTGCTCACCTGATGTCCAACTGCAGCCTCTGGCTTATACCATTAAAATTCATAAGTCATGTTTATCTTCAGCTGGAAGAGTTCCAAGGCAGATAATCATAGCTGCATCTTGCAAGTACACACCAAATGACCTGAACCATTATGTTGATCCTTCTGTCTGGAAATAAATAACTATGCATTTGAACTTCAAGTTGTTCATTCCCCCTTCCTGAAAATAAAATATATGGCTCAAAAATAGGACTGACAGCATTCAGGTATTAATCCACTGCTTAGCCAACTGAAATGCAACTTGGGAGAGATAAATGTCACATCAGCAGAAATACTGATTGGCAAATCACATTTGAAGACAACCCAGGAGAATCGCCAAAGAAAGCAAAACACTCCTTGCCACAGAAGAGCTAGAAAATAATTTAAGCCTTTTTTTATTTATGGATAAGTTCTACAGAAATATTTGTTTTCATCTTCTGTGTACAATTTGTGCGTATGCTTCTCTATAAACTTGATTTGGGTTAATAAGAATGATTTAGTATATGCAGAATTTGAAAAACAATGAAGATTAAAACTGCAGCACCCATAATAGTCTTGTGCTGTAGTTTAAACAGCATATGACAATATTTTTGGAAGGAACATGTAACATTCAGAATAAGCTTGGTCCTCAAGAGAGTTATTGAGAAAAGCTAAGTATATTGGTAGTGAAAATTCAAATCCCACAGTATGGGTGAGAGTGCCTGCAATCAGAGGCTGCATGCAGGATAGACAGTGCCTTGACATCTGCTGTGCTTCGTGGGGATCTTGCTGCTGATCTGTGACCTAATGTGGTCATCTGTAAGAAGGGTGCTCAGCAGAACCATAAATACCAATATGGCAGGAAAAAAAACTGGTGCATTGGCAACATAATTAAATTAGGAGAACACTACATGTAGGATTAGACAGGAATGGTTTAAAGTGGGGGAAAGAAACACATGTAAAGTAGAGTTCCAGTGCTAGGACAAAGCAAGATAATAGTTAAGTAAGGCAGTTAAAATGGGTGTATAATACAACATCCTGCAGAAGTTAGTACTTACTTGATCCTGATTCCATCAGATAAACTGAAGTGCATTCATTTCACAAGACAGAAATAGACTACTTAAAAACTATAGTACTTGTACATGTGTCTTTACACAGAGACTCACATACACACATTATTCCTTCAGAGAATACCACTTTTCACCCCAAATAACTGTTTCTTGCAAGCAGTCCCATTAAAGTGTTATGTTTCCACACAGCAAAGTGTATTGCAGAGCTCTATGCTGTCACCATGCTGCTTCAGTGCAAGCAGCATGACTTATCGTTGTTGACAAAAAAAAAAAGGCAACTCTCTGCACATGCATAATGAAAGACTTAAATGTTTTCCAAATACCTGTTTAAAATGTACTACTTCTAATTAAAAACCACCTTGCAGATTTACTGTTGAGACTAATGATGTAGGAAATGAAGACATCTTTCTTACTACTCTAGTAGTGTAGGTAGTGGGCCAGTGTGTTGGACAAGATACATTTCCTCTTATTTATTTATTTAAAGTGTGGGGCAGTTTATAGAATGATATTTCAAGAAAATATATTTTTCCTTGAATTGTTTATTGACAGTGACATCACCTTGCACTATACTTTGATTCTAGCTGCTTACCATTTTTTCTTATGTCCCTATAACTTCAGTCTGGGACTACACTAAGACACTTTGATCCATGATGTGCAGTTATCCAAGCCCCACCATTCCAATCCCAGACATTCCAAATTAAGATGTTATCAGGGGACCAACCTTTATACAGTACATCCTTCCCTCTGAAAGCAGAGGTCACCATTCCTGGTGGGCTTCTGTCTCACCTCTGTTTCCCTCCCAGTCATCATTGTTATAATGTATATAAGCTTTTATCCAAAAATTGCAGGCACACTGTCATCAGTCTGCATTCGTGACGTGTGGTCCTGCTCATCCATCACTGCTCAAAGCTTGGTTTACAAACATGAAGCCAGCTTTATCTTTTGTTTGTTGAGAAACTCGATGCTGTTATACCTTTTAATTACTGAGACTTTACACTTTGTAATCTACCACGCTGTGTTTACAAACCTGCTCTTGGATACTACAAAGATTAATTAAAGCAGCAGGCTCACAGCTATTGAAAAGAAGACACTCTCACATTCAGCCTGCTATTTTACCTAGGTCTGAACATTCTCTTGTGATGAATATGAAAAGATGTCATACAGTTGTGAAGACTCCACTCCTCATGCATGAGGCAAAAGTTGAGGCAAAGAGTAAAATGTATTCTCTGTGTACAGAGAGACAACAGCTGCACTACTCTCCAACACCTTAACACAAAATGGGACAGAACCACAGCTAATAAATCTGTTAGTGAACAGCTCACAATTATTCACATTCACAGTGCAATACGAACACTAAAGTTAACAGTGTGGATTAGAGCTGTGGGGAAATAGAGGTTATTCGCTTCTAATTTCAGCATTATATGAATTACCTAGCTCCTCAAATGCACGCAAGCAAATTTATACACTCTGTTCATCATTACACTATTCACTAACAAGATAGTAATTAACTCTGTGTAAAAGTTTCACAGTCTAGAGCCTTATAATGATTAATATATTAAGAGTTTTTATGTGGTCATTAGTCCCGAGTCAAATAGGATGAATACTGCTTGACTTTTGTAAACCCAAGCCTACCTTTTCACCGACCAGCAGCCAAGACATGCAGAATAGCTGTAAAACATCTGTTCTGAAAGTACTTCAAAGCATGCTGTGGATTTTCTTTCTCCAATGTCTGTATATTTTTTACTACTTTTGGGTTCGTTATTTTCTTCTGTTTCAAAGAAGTCTCAACTTTCTTATCCTTGCCATATTCTTTCATTCTGTCAGAGAGAAGCATCTTCCACACCTTTTCCTAAAAAAATAAAAATAAAAAAATAAATAAAACAATTACATTAAGCTATTTTCTTTTTGTAATTTCTATTTCATTTTGTCAGAATCCATTGTGTTATAATTTTTTTTAAGTGCCTAAAAAAAATCCCATTCTGAGAAAAGCATCCTATCTATGTGTACTCAGGACCGCCTCCTGTCTGAGGTTCACTGGATTGTGACTTTCCCCTGGGGACATCAGACCTTTGCAGCAGTGCTGAACAGCAATGGAGAAGTTATCAGGAAGATTCAGAATTTCAGTTAATTGAACTCTCGCCCTTGTCAGACCTTAAGTAAATTACATTGCTGGCAACTACCAAAGTTTGAGACAAATGTCATTCTGATTTTCGTACACAGACTTTCGTTTCAGAAAGTAGTTGTAAGATTTTGGTTTTATTTTTACCAGAAGTTCCCTATCTTTTAAGGATATGCAGATGAAAATGCATTCACATAGCTTCTAGGGATACTTAACTTCTGCTACAACACCAGGCATTTGCTGGTGATTTGCTGGAAATCAATTTTTAAGGGGGAAATCCCCGCCCCCCCCCCAAAAAAAAAATAAAAATAAAAAATCGGGCTTCCAAAATTACAGCCCTAAATATGTGAGAGTCTCATACTACAGTGCATCATCATACATGTAACTAAAAAGTGGTCTATAGAAGAGAAAAAGGCACATACATATTGCATAATATATTCCTATGACATTTCCAAATGTTTTTTGATTATTTTTTTTTTTATGGTGGCTTAGCTAAAACAATTTTTGAGCTTTTGAAAACCTTTCAACAACTTCATCTGTGTAATTCAGATAGATAAGTTCATAAAAGATTGCACTGTTAAGGCAACTCATCATCTACTTTCTTACCACTTTATTCTCCCTGTATCTGACATTTCCCACACTATTCACAGAGTCTGAAAGCTTATTATGTGAATAGATATGAACGGAGAAGGAACCCACACTGCAAACCTTCCAAGGTTGAAATGACAGTATAGGGAAGCAAACAAAGGCACATATAATTGAACAGTCATATATAAGGAGACGCCTAAACTTTCACTAGTCTCACAACAGGGTCAATTACTTTCTTAAAGTAATTAACACTGAATTCAAATGTGAAAAGTAAAGAAAGAAGGATTAAAGTAAGCCATGGGTTACATGGAGTTAAATAATGCAATCTCATACAAAAGTGAGAAGGCTCAGGAGCACCTCGGAAAACACAGTCTGAGTTGTTTTTTTTGTTTATTTTTTAAATTATGGGATACTTATATAAAAGACCATTTTTGAGTAGGTGGGAGGTCAAAAGCTTCCTCCATTCCCACAGAAGAAACAAAACAATTCAGAACTGGGGAACTGAGTTAGCCAGTATTCAACACAGTTGTTCTTACCAAACTTGATAAAAATGTGTTTATCTTGTTCTCTCGGTCAGTGACAATATCACAGGACCACTTGCATTACTTTCAAAGTAGATAAAACAAAGCAAATGAGACAAAACAAAACAGCTTCTTAATCATCCAAAGCATCTTTTTCGTGGTTTCGAGATCATGATTCAGCTGACTTGACTGAAGATTTTAAACTATTTATGTTAGTGATAAACAGAAATGCATTTCTTGGAAAACATGACTTTCATTTCTAAACCATGAATATAACTAATAGAGATTGGAGGTCGCCAAACAGGCTAAATGAATTAGACATGTAAGTCTTACTGAAATTCAAGGAGGTTGAAGTCAAAGTCCTGAGATGCTATTTTAATATCCCACAGCAAAATCTCTCTTGTTTCCTGAGCCTGTAAAACTGAACCATGACTTTCATATTCCAGGCCAATTTCTGGCTATTGCCTTTGTGAATAATATCTGAAACTTAGCCCTCTAAATGGGTTACATTTGTCCAGAAGATGTTAAAAGGATAAAGAGTATTCCCGAACCCATATGTGAATATTCATTTTTAAGATTAAAAAAAAAAAAAAACACCAGCCAATTACCTCCACAAAAATACACACCTGTAAAAACACTTCTCATGATTCAATCATACCATCAACATCAACAGATTATGAGTCAAATTAATAGAGAAATATGTTCCAGTGCCACTGTAAATTAAACCACACACTGGGAAAAACATAAATACTTAAAGAAGAGGAGAAAACAAAATCTGCATTGAGATGTTGGACAGGAACTGTACAAGTTGCTCCACTCTCCAATATGAAATCTCAGTATTTTAAATTTTGTCATTATTGTAACAAAGGTATAACATCATAAGGTTCATATTTTTGTGCTAAAAAGAAGGAAAATGAAAAAACTTATCTTGGAATTTTGATAATACATCTGAAGATTTTATTTCTATGAATATTCAGTAGATTCAATAGTAAGCATTACTCACTAAATCAAAGTAAATAGCAAACACTTTATACATATTTTAGATGAACATGATTTCTTTTTTTCCCCACAAAACATTAAAGTTAGACAGGAATCAATTTCAGACCCTCTTTCTAGTTCTGAGCATAGTGCAGGTGGAAGCAAAAATAGCAAGCACGCACTGTAAATGTTTGTGGTATGAATATATGAGGACTGGAATGATGCCAGCTTAGCTACTATTTCACCATCACCATATTTTGTAAAACTGACAATTACACCGCCTGTATCAGTGCAACAATTTTTCCACATCTCATTAAATGAGTCCCACTGCTGCGGGATGAGGAATGGCAGTCTACAGAGCAAGTGACCTTAATGGGCCTTTATAGCCATATTCCCAGCTCCTCTGTCACATGTGGAGCACAGGCTCAGTAAAATACTGGGTCATCACATAGGCTATGAGGATTTTAGAGCACAAACTTTAATTGAGAAATATAAAATATATAAGATGACAGATAGTGGCATTAGGTATCGGAGATGAGACCTACTAAATGCACCTGCAAACAGTGGAGATAATCGGTATCAAGCATCCCACTTTAAAAGTAATGGGAAGAAAACAATATGGGTATATAGTGCAGTTTTTAGTAAGAAACCTAAACAAGAATGAATATATTTTGTCACAAATTGAACCCAAAAGAAATGCAGACAAGGTCATTTGTAAATTCCTCCAAAGCTCATTTAAGCACAGATGATGTGGTAAAGGTCAGCATACTCTCTGGTAGGCTGTGATTTAACAGGCTGTCTGCTGGGATGCTATGGAGGCAAATTCAAGGCTAATGTAAGGAATAATCCTGACAGCATTACAGAATATACATCGGTAGCTCCAGAAACAATGCCTCCTATTCATTTCCACAGAAACGATGAAAGATGTAAAGAGCACAATAACATTATTTGATAGAGAATATTATCAGCTACAGAACAATGTTTTTCAGCATAGTTATCACCATTAGCTCTGCACTTTCACCACTGATGGACAAGACCCCGCATGCCATACTTGTCGAAATCTTCACCAGCAGAGGTGACCAACTGTCACCATTGCTGAAATACAGCACCCACCACCTCACTGTGCTCAAATCCACTGTTTGGTCTCCATAAACATTCAGCAAACATTGATAAATGTCAGTGGGTGCCATTAACTCTACATGGAGGAATACAGTTCCACACCTTTGCTCTGTATAAACTTCCATGTCACACACCACAGTGTCAGACTGCCCCTCTGCTGCCATCTGTCCCACGGCAATAACATGTAACAAAATAATGGCAGAAGGTTCAACCCCTACTGCTATCCACCAACATCATCTCTGATGTTGATAATATCAGGATGACATGATACAATAGCAGGCATTACTTTCAGAGCTGCCCTTGCAGCCAACTAGGTGTCAACCATCTGCCAGATTCAACAGTAAGTTTTATACAAAGAAGTTTCGTATGTGCCTGAAAAAGTGTTACCAGCTCTTTTCAGACCAATTTGGTAGCAGCTTATTCATAAAGTCCATAATTAACAATATCATCAGGCTACTATTTGATTTATAACCTACTGTGCTTTTTGAACATAATTCAGTTTCCTCATGCTCTCACGGTGATGCATTTAAGAGCTAAAAGCAAACCTAAGAGATAATTGCCTATATGGATGTTAAAGTAACATTACAAAAATCCCATCCTGAGACAGATGCTGATGCTTGCATGCTTTGTGTTGTATTCAGTTCTGACCTCAGTTTGACCTTTAATATTTAACAAGTTCTTCCTTGCTGAGAACCAACCCCACATTACTGGCAGTGTTATACTCAGTAGGTACTTGTAGAGTTTACATGTGCTCAGCAGTAGCCTTACTCGTGCAATTCCATTTTGTGCAGAAACACAGATACTAATTCTTCATAAGAAACACAATATAATCTTTTTTTTTCCCCTTCTTTTTTATCAAAGCGTGACGACCAAAATGGAGAAGGTTCTCACCTTTTTCACGTTAGCCTTAAAGGAGAATCCTTTGGTATCCAAAACATGAATGGCTTTGGATTCAAATTCTTATATGGAAGTGTCACAGTTACTAGGTTATACAGGGAGGACATATGAAATGATATTGAAACTGGAAAATATTAGGCAAAGGCAAATGAATTGGGAACAGAAGTCCATATACTTCCTTATTCAAAGCCCTGTCAAAATGCAGGAATGTACCTCCTGTTGTCTGACTCCTTCTATCCCTTTGGCTCTGTTTCTTGTTTGTGCCCTGCCACAGCCTGATGGTTATACTATCAACTTGGCATATAGAAGTTGGGATTCAGATCCATGTTTTCTTAAATGAAACCCAGTTTAGAATCAGTGTTCCTCATTACGTGCCACTAAATAGCAGCTATCTCATGACCATCCAAACAAGAGGTGCAAATTGCTGTCTCCTCCTTTGTTAGGCACCTAATCTCAGAGCTCATCAGCCAAAATCCAGGAGCAAAAAAGAGTACACAATATTCACATTGATCCTTCAGAGAGAAGTAGGAATTTATGGAATCTCCCTGTGTGTAGAGTAGGCCACAGCAGTTTCCAGAGTACACCTTAAGCTCCCTGTACTGCCCTGCAGAAGAATCTGACTACTGCCACAGACTGTGGCCATCTTATTCTACCAGTGCGTAGCGCTCTGCTGAATTGCTTTTTGATGCTGAATTCAGACCACAGATGTCTGTCTTCACCAGTCAAAACCTGACTTGCTTAATTTAAGACATTGAGTACCAGTAGGAAAATAAAGTCTTTTGGTTCCAGAACCAGGAACTCTTAATTCAGAATACCTGGGAAAGCCTCCATGAAAATAAACCATATTTAAATTTAAGCTGCATCCATCAGCCAGAGGCATGACAGCTCAAGTAAATTAAGGTAGTACTATTTCTGGATAAAACCCCCTAGGTGGCTGAGCATGAGTCAAAGACCACAAGGGACTCTCCAGATAAGAAATTTCTTGGGGGAAGATTCTTTTTCTGGCCCACACCAATCCTCATGCAGCCCATTTCCAGCTGCAGCTCGAGCTCTTGTCTCATTACAAGCCCCAGTCCAACTACTGGACTGGGCCTGAGTGTGAGCCTGGAAATCTTGAAACTAAATCCTTATGACTTTGACATTTATGAAATTTGTGGTTAAAAAAATCTTTTACTGAAAGAGAGATCTAATCAAAGTTAGATTACACAGAAGAACTGAGTAAATGTTCCAGTTCAGAGTAGATGCTGATGCTTATTGCTATGTACACTTCATTTCCAAGTGGATGTTCTGTTATTTCCCTCTGTCCTTCAAGAAACATACTATCTAAATATTCTCTATAGGATTACATGCCTGAAAGAAGATTTCTAAATAGTCAATCTTGAAGCACCTTCATTGACTTCCATAAAGTGCCACGGAGAGATTAATTTGATGATGATTCTTTAAAGAGCTAGGCTACTTTTCTATAATAAAATCATCAAAAACATCAAGCAAAGGGGGGGATCATAGTAATCATATGGCTAACAGAAACAACACTGAATTTAAATAAATTTCACATTATATTTTCAATCACTCTAACGTCTGTTATTAGTTTTCTAGACATCACTGAAATTTTAATCTGGAAAAGCACTTTCCTGCTAGTATGCAAAATTCCATGTAGTATTTGGTATTCAAGAAAATTATCTGCATTGCAATATAATTAGCTCAGATGACATACTAACTGACTCCTAATTACAACAGATATAGCTAATTACTTTGGTTGATCCTGTAAATAGCTCACCAAGTATTTTTATGAGAATTCAGTAATGACATGTTGCTCAGTGGGATTGTATAAGTAAATTGGCACTGAAGTTCTTTATACACAACATTCCTATTTTTCAGTATCTGTGTAACTTCAAACAAGTTTCTAGCAACTTTAGAATGGCAACAAGAATATTCAGAGGAACTGAGCTTTTTTTTAATACTATTCTCAATATCTAAACAGGATCTGAACTTCAGAGTCAGATTTGCTTCTCTGAACATCACAAAGTTTCATTTGACAAGGACAAGGAAAATGCTGATTCACCATTACACTGGAAATGGGCTGCTAAAAAACTGAGTTGTTCACTTCCTCCTTGAGTTTACTCAGTAGGCAGAAGCTGTGCACTGCCTCTACCAGATGCCTGCAGAAGAGGAGCACAGGCAGCTACTTGCCATGGTAGACAAACCTAAGTACCAAACACAACTGAAGGCCAGTGTAAAGTAGACAGATGCCTAAATCAACCTTTTAGAAAAACATCTCTCACGCACTGCCTACATAAAACATCAAGTTACCATACTATTGTATACCTGGAAAACACTCTTAAACAATTGCTACTATTCCATTGGTCCCAGAATAATTCAAGGTGTTTTCCTTATTAACAGTGCATTACCCTAAATACCCAAGCCAAATATACATCCTACAGAGCATTCTGCTTTTTTACTGTATGCAGTCCCTAATTCTGACCACATTATACTCACTGTGAAAAAAACAAAACAAAACAAACAAATCTGTTTTGCATTTTTAGAGGAAACTGCATTGTAGTTACAAAGAATGTGTTGTAGTTTGTAAAATGCTTTCCATTCCATTAGGGCAAATATTGAAATATAAGTTGGACATTTTGAAACAACTCCTCCGGTTGTACACACAAGGAGGTTGAATCAGAGAAATTATAGAGACAGGTGGTATAAATCTGCCACCACCTGCCTCACTAGAATCTCTTGGGTTGAGGATTGATGCTGTTCCACTGAAAAAGGAGAAAATAACAACCTTGATAAAGAACCTGGCAAAAAAACCATGACACCGCCTAAATTGAAGTTCTATTTTTGTCATTGCCCCACTCCCCTCTATCATTAATTAGTCCATTAAAGAGGTTGTCGCTCATTTAGGTACACACAGCTGTGGCTTCAAATCCCACCATACACTGCATTATGTGCCTTCAAATTTCTATATGCCTCCGTAATATCTTTGTTATATAGCCTCTAAATAAAAAATATTTACTGTTCAAGTCATTTGATACTGGAGAGCATTACTGGAAACAACAACGTATGAATACACATACACAGTCTCACCTTGCTTTACTGTCAGAACCATCACTCATGGCCATTTGGTCTGATCCAATGTGCCAACTGCACTCTTATTTGCATTTAAATGATTGCTTTTGAGATGGACATTCAAAATCAGAGAAAAGATGTTTCCTCTGGTGCCTCTAACATACTGGAGGACAGTAACATGTCACATTACTCTTTGCTTCATTAATCATGACATTCTTGTCAATTAAAACAGTAACTGCCAACAGGTGGCATCTGCTGTGGCTGCTTAAAGTAATGCTTCCTACATTTCTTGATTACCGTCCACCTTCAAAAAATAATTGAAATTCATTCCATAGAACTGAATTACAAGTTTAAGTACAAGAGACTTGCCATCAGTCCTGCAGATTTTATATACCATACTTGTGTAGAAATCTGAACCCAAATGTTTCCAATTCATCATTTCATTTGCAAACAGCAAATAGCAGATGGATTCAGCCACATCTATCACGGAATAGGAGGAGTTGGAGGAGACCTCTGCTAAAGCAGGTTCCCTACAGTAGATTGCACAGGAAAACATCCAGATGTGTTGGGAATATTTCCAGAGGACATTCTACATCAACTCTAGGCAACTTATTCTCTAAGTAAAGGAGCTCTCATATTTAGATAGTAGGTTCTGTGCACCAGTTTGTTCCTTTTGTCCCTTGTCCTGACACTGCACACCACCAACAAGAGCCTGGCCCCATTCTGTGGACTTCTACCCATTAGATATACTTATAATAATTGATAAGACCCCCCACTCAGTCTTCTCCTAGCTTAACAGCCCAGGTCTCTCAGCTTTTCCTTGTGCAGGAGATGCTCCAGGTCCCTCCTCATCTTTGTGACCCTCCACTGGACTCTTTCTAGGAGACCCCAGTCTTTCTTGAACCAGGGACCCCAGAAACTGGACACAGTACTCCAGATGTGGCCTCACCAGGGTAGAGGGAAGGACTGCCTCCCTAGCCCTGCTGGCCACACTGCTTTTAATGCACCCCAGGAAACCACTGGCCTTCTTAGCCACAAGAGCACACTGCCAGCTCAAAGTCAGCCTGTTGTACACCAGGAAACCGAGGTCCTTCTCAGAGTTTCCTTCCAGCAGGTCAGCCCCTGAACTGTACCAATGCATGTGGTTATTCCTCCCAGGGGTACAGCTCTACACTTGCCCTTGTTGAAACTCATCAGGTTCCATTCTGCCCAGTTCTTTATTCCGTCCAGGTCTTGCTGAATCGCATCACAGCTTTCCCACATGTCACCTACTCCTCCCTGCTTCATATCATGAGTAAACTTGCTGAGAGTGAACTCTATCCCATCACCCAGGTCACTGATGAACAAGACAGGACGCAGCAGCTGCCCCTGTGGAACACCTCTATTAACAGGCCTACACCCAGACTATGTGCTGCTGATTGCAATGCTCTGAGCTCAGCCGTGCAGTCAGTTCACAATCCACCTCACTGTCTACTCATCTATCTCAAGCTTCCCAAGTATACCTAAGAGAATATTATGGGAGATGGTGTCAACAGCCTTGCTGAAGTTAAGGGAGACAGTATCCACTGTAATTGGACAAATTGCTATCGTTCTTTCTAATCGCAGAAAGTCCTTAAAGGAAACAGTGCTTTCTCTAGTTTATTGATCACTTGAAATTGCTTCAGTCATTAATTTCAGCAGGTGACTGCAACACAAAACCTAATGTGAAAACAAATGAAATGTTCATATTGCCCAAAGTTCTTTTTCCTCACTCATGTCAGAATAAATTTGAATTCACATTAATATCTACAGTCATAAGTTCACATCTTACTTATTGCTGTTCTCTGATATCAAAGGATTTGCAAAGGGGCAGAATAACCTCTCATGTCAAAGTGTCTCATATCATCTGTATTGAACTTCCTCCTAGATGTTTGATATTACTACAGATATGAATGAGAATGCTTTGCTATTTCTTTTGAGTACAAGGTTTCAAGAAAAGAAATGAAAGGAGGGAGTGGGTGAAAGGAGGGGAGAGTAAATATTAATTGATTATCAACATTAATCTGCATAAAAGCTGTTTGATCCACAACATGCAATTGTGAACAGTGATAATGCATGAGATGTCATGGAATCCTCTGTGACATGATATAGGAGATTTACATAAACCAACCTAGCAGAAAAGTCTAACAACTGCATGTTGCTTGATGACTGTGCTTTTATCTTTGTTCTTGAATTATTCTTTCCCACTTATTCCTACCCTCTGTTGACATAATTTTCTAGTATTTTGGACACAGAACGACCAGGAAGGTTGATAATCACTATCTGAAATTAACCTCAGTCACACTTTTGCTATTTTATTTCGAAAATCAAAACCTCAGAAAGCCTTCAGCTTCATGCATTTACAGAAATTCAGTTCTAGCAGAGTGCTCTTTTTAAGATCTACCTTCCTGAAAATGCTTGGTAGCATTTTCAGCATAGAATTTTTTACTACACACTGAACTAAATCCACTAGTACTGGTGAACTTCCTCCCCCTTTTACCCTTGTTGACAGAAGTCTACATGCTACCCAGATTCACAAAGAGACCAAGGTCCTGCAAAAAGAAGGCAGAAAGCCTCTGGATGTACCAACCATTAACATGGTTAATATGTGATCTGACTGTCACTGCCATAATTCTTCATGCATAATTTTTGAAGGAAGACATACTATTTAAGAAAAGGAGATTGAGAGTGAGGGAGCAGAACCCCCTTCAAGACTACATTTAAAAAAAATCCTTCTGATTTTTCTTTCAATGAAGCTCAGTAAAAAAACCAAACATCTAAATAATACTGCAGTGAAACTGTCTTATTTCTAAGCCTCCTGGAGAATTTGTCTTTTTTAAGGACAAAAAAAAAAAGATCTAATAGACTTTGGGAAAAAAAAGAAAAATCAGCTGTCAGCTTGAATCATCAGCAAGGACAGCACAGATTGCTCTGGAATAAAATTATGGTATACTCCACTTCAGCATTTGTAAAATCATTTGGTTTTCTCTTTCTTTATTTGAGACTATTCTTTCAGTATGTACAGTGGATTACAGAGTTTACTTAGACAAAGCCTGAGGGTAAAAATAATATCTTGATTCTGTTTCTTACGAATTTAAGTGCCTGGAAGGCAGACAGGAAAATCTTCATTATTTCCAACATAAATGTGGTAGAAGGTAATTTACACAAGCCTTCTTTGAATCAGTTCTAATTGTTAAATTTTCTATTTAAATTTTCAGCATTTTCCTAACCCCTGATAACAACCACAATTCTAGTATTTCTGATGACACATCATGCAAGCTTCTCATTTCAATCAGTTTATGTCGAGCCCCAGATAACTAAAAAAAAACCAACAAAAAACAACCTTACTCCAGCTATTATTTTGCATCTTTTTTACCTTGTTCCAAATTCATTCAGTATACTTTATTAATTGTTAAACGTTAAAAAAAGTACAACATATTTCATGAGTACCAGTACAAGCAGATTAAACAGCTTTATTTTCAGTGATTTACTCTCTCAGAGTTCACCTCATCCTGAAACTAAAGTAACTCATTCAAAATCAGTGGGACCACATTATTTGAGGAAAAAAAATAAAGTTAATTGGAGAAGCATCTGTACAGCAAGTTGTTGGGTTCATTTTTGTTTTGTTTTCCAGGATATAATCAGTGTACTTGGAGATCATGACAGCAAGAAATAATGAAACAAATTTACTGCTGCCCAGAATGTTTTATTCAGAGAACTTTCATAGTTTACTGGCACATCCTACCATAATAAGAGCTTTTAGGTCTAAGTGGAGCATATCACTTGGCATCTATTACACTCCTAGAACTAGCCTTTGTGTAGCACACACATAAATATGGCATCCATACACCTATAAATATGACATTACCTGATATTAGAAACTCAGAAAAGAAAAATAGAAATGGCTCTAAGAGAGAGAAACGTCTCATCAAGACACATGAAACAAATGACCCAAGTAGAAACTACTTTAAATCAAACTCAATGCCACTTACTGCACCAGGCATTTTATATAATTTCTCATCCCACTTTTGTTCTTTAATTACTGCTTTCTTTCAGATAAATTGCCTTGCTTTCTCTGGCTCAAGTTCCCATAAGTGGTGCCCATTTTCCTTTCTATATCAGGCCTACAGAGTAACTTGCATACAAGCATAAGAAAATTATCTGAGATGAACATTTAAACATACAAAAGTAGAATTGAAATTGTTATTTTCTTTGGAAGCAGTAGATCAGTAGATCCCATACACAACCTCCACAGACTTTAAAAACTTATTTGTGATACAGACTGAACTGTCATTTGAGAATCTTTTTTACATCATGATAAGAAGTCCAAGGGGAAAAATGGTAAATTTTGGTAAAGTTTTCCCTTAAACGTAAAATTCTAACATCCAAAACTTTCTAAAAAGAGTCAAAATGTTACTTTAAAATACATAACTATGGACTGAAAAGATAGGTTACTTCTGTGCATTGAGGTGCTTTACTGTAATCAACAAGAATACTCATATGGTCAAAGTCCAATTAGCAGGTAAGTCTCTGCAAGTCGAGGTCTCTAAATGAACTGTGTATTTAATTTCATTAAAATATTATTTACTTATGTCCTGATTTTGACTGAAATAGAGTTATTTTTCTTTCAATTTCTTTTCACTAATTCTAAAATAGTCCATTTCAGACCTGACCTGGTAGATTACTCTTATGAAATATCTTTCGAGTATGGTAGGCACGCTTTTTCCTCCATTAATCTAAATTAGGCTAGCATAGACATTCATTCAAATTAATTTTGCAAGAATACACATTAATGAAGACTTATGTTCCAGTGTAATTTTGCTAGCCACTAGACAGAAACAAAACAAATGCAGCTAATCACAAAGGTAAGAGCTTCAATGTCTTTCCACTTCTTCTGTAGTTCTGCTGCTTATGCTCTCAAGTGAGCAACTCCAACTACAAATTAGTCAACAAGGCAAGCGTAGTCACTGACTAATGTTTTGAAACAGCTCAAAACATGCAGACAGAGGTCCACCAGTAAGGTGCATTACATTAAAACAAATTAAGGCAAATAAAAGCTAAGAGGGTGTTCACATCAAATGAATGCGCCTGCTATAAAGTACAGAGCTGTACACCAAATTATCTGCTTACAAATTTTAAAAGCAATAAACTTTCTAAAGATTCAAAGATTGTATCAGGTCACAGACAGAATTTACTACTACTTGGCCTTAAACTAGATGGAAAGATAAAAAATGTAGTAACTTAATTTAAATATCTTCTATATTGTTAACATGGTTTTAAAAGACAACTTGACAGTTAACTGCTGAAACTTTGTGGGTTGTATGTGCAGAACACGTTGCCCTTGGAATTAAGCAACGCAGATTTACTAGGGTACAGAGTTGTTAAACAAACTTATTTGATAATTTCTTTCTTTCTAAAGCCCTTATCCTCCCTCCCCTGAATAGGTATATGACAGTAGTTATTTGACCGGTGCTGGAGAAAAAGCTGTCTGTTGGAGAAAAGCAAGGACAAGCTGCTCCTGAATGGAAGATGCCTCTACCTAATGCACTGCATCACCAGTAGAGCAGAGACCCTTTGTATGTGCCAGCAGCAGGGTCCATTGACAGCCCCAACTGCTGCCATCCACTTACCACCAGTATTTGCTCACTCAACCACGTCCCTTCACACAATATCTGTTTCTTGAATGCTTCCAGGGATGGTGACTCAGCCACCTCCCTGGGCAGCCTGACCACTCTTTCAGAAAAAAATTTTCCCTAATATCCAAACTGAACCTCCCCAGCACTACTTGAGGTCATTCCCTCTTGCCTTATCATTGTAGCTGCAAAAAGAGGAGCTCGACGCCCTGCACTGTACAACCTCCTTTCAAGTAGTTGTAGAGAGCAATAAGATCTGCCCTGAACCTCCTCCAGACTAAACAATCCTAGTTTCCACAGTCTCCCCCCCATGTAAGACTTGTGCTTCAGACCCCTCACCAGCTTTGCTGTCCTTCTCCAGACATGCTCCAGGGCCTCAATATCTTTCCTGTGCTGAGGGGTCCAAAACTGAGCACGGTATATTTGAGCAGACATAAGGAAAAAAAAAAAAAAAAAAAAAAAAGAAGACTCTGGACACTAGGCAAAAATAAATAGCTTAAGAAGCTTTCTAGGAGCAAAGCTACAGACAGAAGAGGTCTGAAGCTTTTCAAGGACACAGACCAGATACTAGGGAGGATCAGAGACCACTGCTCTCATGCCATTAAGGCTTGGACTTAACTGAATTACATGGGTAAAGAGTGTGAGTATCAGGTGAGGCTAGTTAGAGCTATTAAGGAACTGAATTCAACTGTGAGAGTGTATGAGTCTAAATAAACTTTTATTAAAAGAGAGCGTCTGATCTAGCTTGTTTGTGATGTTACAGTACTATCTAAAAAAAGAGGTGATACGACAAACTATGGTGGGCATAACTGCTTGCTGATGATACACCAGTTCCAACTTGTTTATATTCAGTTTATATATTTGCTTTATATTTAGAAGGTAAAGTTTTATTTCCAGGAGAAATTCCAATAAGCATGTTTCGTTACAGCGCAGTGTAAGATGGAAAAAAAAAAATGTTTCAGAGAAGATGAAATAGAGCAAGAAAATGTTACTGTTTAAGTTGTTATCTACCCCTATTAAAACAAACAAACCACAAACATGCAAGAACCCTAAATACTTAACCAATTCCCTTGCAGACAGCTCTAAATTTGTCTGTAACTAATCAGAAGCCTTAATAAGAATGTTCCTCAAGAATATTATTATTGAACTAATAGTTCAATATACTTTGACCTATGGACCTACCACTGACACATACAGAAGTAATGGAAAATGTTTTCTTAGCTACTTACTAATGTAAGGACTTCTTACATTACCAATTACTTCTTCCCATAAAGTTGATACAAAACTTAGATGAGTGATAGAAAGTATTATTTTCCAAGACCGTAGGCAGAAAGCAGCACTGCAGTGATATTCCTCTTCTCAGGCTTTATTCAAGCTCAATATCTAGAAAAATGCAGACACATTTTCCACACATACTCTAAAAAAGATACGTAAGTGCATTCCCTACTGTCTTGTGCTACTACACCCTGTCCAAAGTGTTACGGTGATGACGGTCATGTGGCAACACCTCTAGTTATTATATGGAGAACTATATTCCTGATTAATACAAAGTAGTTACTGATAATTACCTTCTGGCAGAGAGCAGAAATTCTTAAAAATCTGGGCTCTGATTATAGATGCTAATGAAACTAATAGGAGGAAAAATAGGAAGTATTAAAATCAGCTTAGCATGGATTTTTCTACCAAGCTAGTTTCCTAAATCTCACTGAAAGTGAGTACAATTTTGACCTACAACTAGCTTATCATCAATATGCCCTTGCCTCAGAGAAGACTAGCGGTCCTGGGCTGCAGTAAGGAAAGTGTTACCAGCAGGTTGAAGGAGGTGTAGATTCCCTTATACACAGCTCTGAGGCCACACTCAGATTGATACTTGAAGGGAAAATGCACTGAAAGCAGAGCTAGGCTTTTCCAGTGATACTCAGTGCCAGGACATATAAGGCAATAAACACAAAACAAAACACAGGAGGTTCCATCTGAACATCAGGAAACATTTTTTGTAGAGATGGAAGAGCGCTAGAACAGGCTGTCCAGGGATGTTGTACAATCTCCTTTCTCGGAGATCCTCAAAAGCCATTTGGACACGTTACTGGGCAACCAGCTCTACGTGTGACTGCCTGAGCAGAGGGTTGGACAGTTTCAGCCATTTTGTGATTCTAGGATTTGAAAAATATCTAGTTGCCAGTATAATTAAAGAAATCTTAATTAGCATTAGTCCCATCTTATTAATAAATTTCAAAGAACTATAGCAATACAGCCAATCAAAATTAGTCCATATGCTACTGTAAGCCCAAGAACACTCTTTGCAATACCTGGGTTTTCTGTTTCTCCTTAATTGTGTTCACAAATTTTGGAGCTCTCAGTACAGTATTTCCAAAATGACCATCTCAGAATTTACGTGGAAAACTTTTTCACTGCATTATAAACAAACCTACTCCTTAGTTTGCCAAACTTCTAGTAAAGTTTCTTTACCCATTTGAAACGTATGGAAATCCCTGTCAACAGTTTGGTCCATCCTTTTAGTGTGAAGAATAATACTGCCCATTAAGGTTTAAAGTCCCTTTTAAGCATGTCTGTGATGGAAGATGTCAGATTTTTATTTTACTTCAAAGAAGCAGCAAGCCAGTATAACTCTTATTGCCTTCCAAGCATTTTTTTTGCCTTCCTACCTTCCCAACCTGTTTACACGCTAGCAGCCCAAACTAGCTGTCACTTCAGTTTAACAACAAAGACACCTGAATAAAGTGTATTTTAACTGAGCTGTGCTTCCCTCATTCCTCCAGCTGCTCAAGTCCCACAGCACGTTCTTTCACTCAAGTATTCTGCCTCACAAGTCAGACTTTAATTGGCAAGTTGGTGATTCAGACAGAGAATGGAAAAATTAGCTGCCAGTACAATAGCCGGTGTTTTTTCTTGTTTCATACTGCACAGCAGAGACATTCTTGTTTTTAGCATAGTCTTAACAATAAGATTTTCTTAAAGAAGTCAAAACAAATTATTTGTGAAAGAAGAAACTTATGACAAAGCAAAGTGTGCTTTGCTTAACAATTACTGAGGTACCTTTATTAAGAATCTTGACTGTTCAGCACTGCCACATAGGAAGGAAGATATTGAGGCTTTACTGAGGGATTAGGAGAATCTCCCAGTCACTCAAGTAGAGGGTAAAACTGTACTGAAGAAGGTATCAAAGTACCATAGACTCTCCCCAGAAGCTAAGAAAGTCATGCTCACCAGATCAGACCTGGTCTTGTTCATAGTCTCTACATAAAGGAAAGCACTTGCACTACAGTCCACTGAGCATCCCCACGGACATTGCAGCCTCTCCCTATGCCAGCTGCTGCTCCTTTCACTGGTTGGACATCTCCAACAGCTATCAGGAAGGAACACACATGGAAGTCAGCCACTAATTGCTCCCCACTTACTTTACTTTTGGGTTGTCTGAAAGAGGCCAAGAATGATACATAACGGACTGATCTCTTTTTTTTTCCCACCATGAAAAAGACAGGCTAGTGTAATTACTGAATGCACAGTGTTGTCTACACCCATGCAGTGGTTTAATATTGACAAATGTTTGACCTCATCATGCTGCTTTCTCACTGTTCCTCCTCAAAGGATCAGAAGAAGAAAATATGATGAGAAAGGGCTCAATGGTTGAGATAAGGACAAAAAGATCACTCATCAATCTACCATCATGGGAAAAGCAGACTGAGCATAGGGAGATTAATATAAATTTATTGTCTATTGCTAACAGACTAGGGCAATGAGCACTGGTCCAGAGACTCCTCTCCACCAGTGGCAGCTCCACCCTGGGGCTGCTCCTGGTGCCCCATGCACTGCAGGGGGACAGTCTGCTCTTCCAGGGGCCTCTTCCAGGCTGCAGGGAGCTGCTGCTTTTAGCCTGGAGCACCTCCTGCCCTCCTACCCCAACCTGAGTGCCTGCAGCACTGCTTCTCTCACATTTCTCACTCCTCTCTCCTACCATCTATTGCACAGTATGTTTCCCTGTCTTGAATCTGCCCTTCCACGGGTACAACCACTATTGCTCTCAGGTCAGTGGTGACCGTTCCTGAAGCCCCCTGCTACTAAAACCTTGCCACATAAGCCCACGCAGTGGCATCACCATGGTGCTATAGGTATCTGGGCAGTAGCAAATGGAGACATAGGCATCTGAGGAAAACCTATGCAATTTAGAAACTATAATAAACAATGGAATTCTCAACATGAAATAAAAAATACAGAAAACTAATAACATTTTTGTGGATGCTTAACTATATCTTTTAAGCTAAGATACCAGATGTTTAAATTATCAGGATTAAACACTCAAGAAATCATACAGTCTTAGTTGCTAGTTTTGGTCAATAATTTGAACTCTTCCATAAAATGAATGCACTGAAAGTAAAAACTGCCATAGTTCCAGTAAAAATTATAAACACATTCCATACAGAAATTAAATGAGAAGTTACCAGTGATCACGTGGTCAGCCTTAACATAACCTGAGTTAATCAGGCTCCTTTTCTAAAAGAACTTGAAAACAAGTTTTTACACATTCCACTTAAATTCAGACTTGTCATGTATATTAGGGAATACAAACTTTTTATATAAAACTTCACAGAATCAGAACTGTAGGGTTTGGAAGGGACCTCTACAGTTCATCTAATCCAACCCCCTGCCAAAGCAGTTCCCCTAGCCCAGGTTGCACAGGTAGGCGTCCAGGCAGGTCTTGAACATCACCAGAGAAGGAGACTCCACCACCTCCCTGTGCACCCTGTGCCAGTGCTCCATCACTGCACTGTGAAGAAGTTCCCACACACATTTGTGCAGAACTTCCTATGCATCAGCTTGTGACCATTTTCCCTCATCCTATCAAATCTGATAATTGCTTTACCAAGATAATTAGAATAGACAAAACTTATTTACCAACGTATATAGGGTTCATAGAGTCAAAATTCATAAAATGTTTATCCAGTCTCATTCTAATACATTACTTAAGTAATCTCAAGTGCTTGCTGAAAGTCTTTTTTTGGTTTGTTTTTTACTTTATTTTTTTATAAAAGCTTATTAAATGATTAATTACTGTTCTCTTTACAGTAACAAGATATACCTTTCCATTTCATTTGGAATCTTACATTAAGGCACACATCAGCAACTATCTCAGGTGAGAATACTCACAGACATTGGCTTACTATTTACATTTCTTTCTAAGACTCTAGATAGGCTCATCTGTTTTTTACCACAATATCTAGGACTATACTAACTTTTTAGCATTTCAGAATTGTTTCTCCTAATGTTTAAACTGAATATTGTGTTGTAGTTAAGAACATTTTGTTCTTGTCCTCTCTGACAAGTCAGAATAATCGATGTTTCACCTCTTATTACATCCTTGTTGTTATTTTCTAACAATTCTGTGTTTTCTTAGTTATCTTTTCTCCAATCTAAGCACGCCTTTTGTCATCAGCTTCACTTTAACTTTTAATCGTTCCCTGTCTTTCAAGGTTGTAACCTTCCTACTTTTTGTTCTTTTTTTGACGTGACAAAAACACTGGAGTCAGGCCATTAACAGTGTGAAATAAATAAAAGTATACTAATTGCTCACTTTACACATAATACTCCTAATACACCATTAAAGCCTGCTTGTGCCTTCTTGCTAACATCTTTTTGAAGAATAATCTGTTATCCAAGATTCTGGAGTTGAGACAGTTACCCTGTTTTCTACTGTTTCATCATTTCTCTTTATTCATCTCTATTTAAATAACTGTTACATATCTTAATTCAACTACATAACTGACACGAGTCTACTTTTTCAATTTATCAAGCTGATTTCATTATTCCTTTCAAAGCCCAATTTAAAATCCAATAGCTCAACATAGCATTAGCCACTTGAACCAGTATTTTAAATGTCTGTAGTTTTCTATTCAGTACCTTAACAAATTCCTGAATTTTATATACTTCCAATGACTGTTTCATGCAATCAAAATAATTTCCTGAAAAGTCAACATGAGATATGCAATCTGACAGTGTTAGACAGCTAAAAAGGCATAGCTTAATAGCTGGATATGGTTGGTGGAGCAGCACGGCCTAATCAGATTCTAAAGTGCCACCTTTGCTGAAGACCATATGCTTATTCATTACCTGCTCAAAGACCTGGAGGAAAACCACTAAGATCCCTCTATGGTAGTAAAGTCTCTACATTTCTGTTCCTTATTCCCTGAGCCCCTGTGGCACTGGGCTGTGGGCTTCATGGTTGGTTGAGATTCAGAGCACATTAGAAAACCAGGGTGTCTTCTTTGAGGAAAGTAAACACACGGCTGTTCCTGTTCGTGGCTCCTCCCCACCACCATTTTAGGTATTGCAGGGGCACAGAGTCAGAGATTCTTGCTTCTTTCAATATTCAATACGAAGTCCCTGCTTTATACAGCAATACTCTTAGGAAGTGGCAAGTTGTACTGAGTTTCCAAGGCAAGATTATTTTTTGGAGGAAGCTATAGGGTTGGCTTCTGTGAGCAGAAGCCCTGTGCCAGAGAAGAGCTGCTCCAGCTGCTCCAGCAGGGACTTGCTGCTGCAGGATCTGAGCCATGAGCCACGCTGGGTGCGCTCAGAGAGAGCAGAATAAAGGGAGTAAAAATATGCTGTGCTACAGCAGCTGGGAGAGAGGAGTGAGAAATGGGAAAGAAGCAGTCCTGCAGCCCTCAAGGTCAGTGCAGAAGAAGGGCAGCAGCTTCCTGCAACCCAAGAGAAGCCCGCAGAGGAGCAGGCTGTCCTGCAGCCCCTGAGCACCAGGCCTCCACATACAGCTAAGAAGGAGCCCCTGGCACAGTAGTGGATGAGGTCTGAAAGCTGCAGACCATGGATACCCCTACAGGAGCAGCCTGGGCTGAAGTTGCAGCCCAAGGAGAGTGGCCCCTTGCACTTGATTGTTTTAGTCTGTTAGCAATAGGCAACAAATTGTACAACTCTCCCTATGCTCAGTCTGTTTTGCTCACGATGGTAATCTCAACCTTACCTTATCTCAACCTTTGAGTTCTTTTTCATCATATTTTCTTTGCCTAATCCACTGAGGAGGAGCAGAGAGAACAGCATGATGAAGCTTATCTGCTTACTGGTGTTAAACCATCATGCAGTTTTGATATTGGTCAGTCTATAGTTTCACTAATGGAATCATGACAATATCATGGCTGGCTGGAGATATTGCTTGTTCATTTCTTCTGATCCAGGAATGCTGGAATATATAGTACTTTCTTGGACACATCCATAATAAAAGCAAGCAGTAGGAACCATCGTAACTGTGCACTAACTTCAGCAAAGAGCTTTTCTTCACACTTTTTCCCTTGTAAATATTCAGGTAATATGTTTTTAGTAACAAGTTTTACAAAATGGTTGCTTTTTACTAAAAAAAAAATAAAAAAATAAAAAAAATAATATTCATATTTTCTGACATTTAGATAACAACTTGTTCACAGAAGCTTTCTTTCCTCTGCCACCATAAAACCCTTCTCAATGGCATGGTTTTTATGTTTAAACCTGTTAAATATTTGAAATCCAGGATACGCTTCCTGAGTGCATATGTGCAGTGAAGAATACGTGAAGCAGTAGTTACACCAGAAGATTTATGAAGATAAGGTGGACCAGAGGAGGGTTGTGAAAGTTTTGACCTGACATCACCATATAGTATATCAGTCTCTACAGTATGGAACTATTGTCTAAGTTGAAATTGGTTGCTGATCTCTATTGTAGGAGGCACAGTCAAGTCTTGCTAACCTTAAATGAAAGACCTAAAAAATTCTTAAAACATCACATTAATTCCTTCCTGAAGTGGGTTTTAAGAGTCTTACGCACAATCAGTTCAAATATTTAAAACGCGTTGGGAAACGATGCACTACAGCAATAATCTCTGCAAGCACAGATATCTGGTCAGAGACATCTCTCACAACAGCCCAGAAATAATTTTTACTGCAAAAAGTAAAAATAAAATGGGAGAAGAATCTCTTGAATGCTTGCAACATTATTCAGAATTAAGCAGATTCAGCACTTAGCTCACATGCCACAACCACACACATCTATCAATAATAGTATAAAAAATTCTCTAGAATCCCCCAAGTTTGTTGACCAGTTTAAACATAGGTTCTGCAGTAAGGAATAAAGAATCCTATGCATTAAATCTGCATATTTTCAATAACTACTAGTTTTCCATAAACTGTATCAACCTTAGAAGTTTATCCTGTAAGAAAGCAGAAAATAGGAACATATATCACACGTTAGCTATCTAATATTGTACTTTGTCCTACTAAGTACATATTCTAAAAATAATGGTGTTCTAACGATACATGAATCTCAGCACTTTTTTCTCATCTGAAAACTTCGCTCAGTGGAAGCAAAAACACTGCCAAATTTTTGTGCAGATTCATAACGAATGAGGATTAACAAGGTATTGATTAAGAAGGTTATATTGTACTTTGGGAGATGGTGTGAAATCAGAAAGGACCATCTGCCACAGTTCGCATAGCTACAAAATGGTCTTGGCCACAATCAGCAAGATGGCTGTTAAAAAGTCCAATTATAATTGTAGACATCATTTCATTTTTTCCTCAAAAGAATGACTTCCACATAATGTGTCTTTTTGTGGTTTTTACACAACTACATCTCCTAAAAGTTTCAATTAAGTTCTGGTTTAAACATCCACGTTAATATTAACCATCATAGTAAAAACAGGGAAACATTCTAAAGCCATTGCAAAGATTAAAGTTTAGTATACTTAAACTTAATTATCTCTGTAAATTTTAGAGATACAATTAACTGCTTATTACCAGAATATAAATAACTCAGAGAAACCTGCTAACTATGAAAAGAGATTTCAGGGGTTTAGGGCGATTAGTTCAAGGGGTGGGAGCACAAGTGGTATTTGCTTCCATACCTTCTGGGGTGCTGAAGGACACAGAATGGTGCTGGAGCAAGGGGTGAGGC
>VXAB01014055.1:851-14237 GCA_013399175.1 Odontophorus gujanensis
A
The DNA here is from genome assembly GCA_013399175.1 of Odontophorus gujanensis. Lineage (NCBI taxonomy): Eukaryota > Metazoa > Chordata > Aves > Galliformes > Odontophoridae > Odontophorus > Odontophorus gujanensis. The sequence goes on from VXAB01014055.1 coordinate 853, forward strand.
GAGCAGGGGAAAACAGCAACAGCGATGGGCAGCCTTGAGCAGAAAGCAGTTGTCCTGGAGAAGCGGCACCAGGTCAGCACAGGAGAAGTGGCGCGGGGTCAGTCCCGGAACAGAGCACCGGAGAAGCAGCGAGGGTCAGCACCGTAGAAGCAGCAAACAGTGATCAGCTCGTGAGGGTTCAGATGGTAGAACACCTTGAAGGAGCGGTGAGGTCCAGGAGAAAGTAGCATGTCTCAGGCAGCAGGCCCAGGAAGGAGTTCAGCAGCAGGGAATCAACTCATGAGGTTTCCAATGGAAGAACACCAACCCAATCTCATGGTGGTCAATCCCTCTTTTATCCTCCATTTTTCCCACCTATGTGACAAATCCCATGCTAGCGTGCCAGGCAAGCATCTCCTGAGATGACTATCTCCCCACGGAGTTGAATACCACACAAAAGAGTGTTCAGCGGCCATTGAGCTGCAGATTATCTCTCTTTTGTTGCCCCAGGACATGCTCATCTGCTTGTCCCTTAGACAAAGGATTTTGCAACCCTTGCCCAGGACTAGCTTGGACATGTTCGGACATGTTCATCAGCAAACTTTGAGGCAATGGTATAAAATAATAATAGTCTCTTACAGCTCGTATGTATCACCATGTCCTCCCTGCTCCTGTAGCCATTCCCCAACACTCTTCTCATGAAATTCCAAAATCTTTGCCTTTGGGCCAATCTATAAGCACTTCTAAGCTAGGAATGTAACAGGATCCTCTGTATCCTTGCCTCCAGAACCCTAGAGGTCAACCTAGAGTCTCACCTGAGACTTTTTGCAAGATCTCCAAGTGGGACCATCCTCTCTCACAGTGTAGAGCATGTTTTCTACATCTTGTCCTGCCTGGTCTGACCCAAGGGCCACTCCATGAACTATCTCCTGTTTAATTTATACAAAAGCTTGTTGCTCAGGACTCCATATGAAATTACTTCTTCCAGGTCACTTGATAGAGAGGGTTTACAATCAGAGTGTAATCCAGAATATCCATTCTTCAGACACCCACAACATCTACGAAAGCTTTGTTTGTTGGTAGAGACATAGCAATTATTTTATTGATCACATCCATGGGAATCTGACAACATCCATCTTGCAATTGTATTCCTAAGAAATAGACCTTCTGAGCAAGTCCCTTGACTTTACATTGCAAAAACAGCTTTTAGAAGGATTTGAATTATTTTCTTCCCTTTCTTCAAATTCTTCATTGCGTTGCCCCACACAATGATGTTGTCAATGCATTGCAGGTGTTCAGGAGCTTACTCTTGTTCCAGTGCAGCCTGGATCAGCCCATAACAAATGGTAGGTCTGTGTTTCCTCAGACAATTCCAGGGGTACTGGTTGCACCTCCATGAAAAAGCAAACTGTGGTCTGCACTCTTCTGCCAGAAATACTGAGAAAAATGCATTGATGACGTCAATTGTGGCACACCACTTTGCTACCTTTGACTCTAGTTCATATTGGAGTTCTCACATTCCTGGAACAGCATCGCTTAGTGGTGGTGTGACTGCATTCAGGTGTCATGGTTTTATGATTTTTGGTACTGGTATTCCACATCATAACATCATGTAGTGCATTTAGAGTTAAAGAGTTAAGGTTCCAGCTCCATGGATCATCGATAGTTCCAGGTATACCTGTCTCAGAAGAGAAGAAGAACTACATTCCCCAGAGGACTTTGCGATGCTTTGCGTTCTTACGTATTTACGTTCAGAGGGGAAGATAAAAACTGTCTGCGGTCACGGGACACTCCTCTCTTTCCTTTGGGATCGACTCAGCAGTGGGTGCTCGCTGCCGTCTCGCCTTCAGCGTTAGCGTAAGGCCTTCGGTTTATCGGACACTCTCTCTTGCTCATTTTATTTGATTTATTAGCTTTAATTCCAATTACATTGTATTATAGTGTGTTATTTTGCTTTTCTGATATCTATTTAGTAAATTAGCTTTCCTCCTCAGATCGTTGCCGCTGTTTTGTTCCTAGGCCCATCTCCCTTTTCCCTTTTCCCTTTCCCCCTTCCCCTTTCCTGGGGCGTGGGTCCGTGGGTCCCCCGCACCAATCGTCACGGAACCCGGCCGAACCTGCCCGTAAACCGTTGACATCAGGTCATGATACCACACTGTTACTCTCCACTCTCTATTGGATTTTCTCACTGGCCATATGGGACTATTGAATGGTGACAGTCTTGTTCATTACTCCTTGGCTCTTGCGTTGGTGAATCAACTGATGAATGAGAATTCCAGAGTCCTAGTTGGTATAATATTGCTGCCGGTGCACTGTTGTAGTAGTGATTGGCATCTGTTCTTCTACTCTTAGCAATCCCACAACAGAAGAGTCTTCTGAGAGACCAGCCAAGGTAGACAGATGTTTAATGTCCTCCATCTGCAAGGTGGCTATAATGAAAGCACATCAATACCCTTTTGGGTTCTTGAAATACCCTCTCCTGAGACAATCTAGACCTCTGGGCTTGTTGCAATGGAGTGCTTCTGCCACTCATTTCTGGTTAGGCTCACTTCAGATCCCAATACAGTTAACTCTTGGGATTGCCCATTATTTCCAGAAATACAAATGGGTTTTGCCCTTTTATAATCTGATAGTGTTAGAGTACACTGTGGACCAGTGTCCACTGAAGCCTCATATTTCTGTGGTTCTGATGTGCCAGGCCATTGAATCCACACAGTCCAATAAACCCAATTGTCCTTTTCCTCCAACTGGCTGAAGGCAGGGCCCCTCTAGTTCAGATTATTGTATTAATTACTCATTGCTTATGTATGAGAACCAGAAGTTTCACTATCAGCCTTGGAGATAACACTGGACAATCTTCTCTGCCTAGAAAACTGCCTGCTGGAAACTGGAGCCACGATTTTCCTTGAAGGACCCTTTCTTGTATTTGTTGTCCCTTACCTGTAGAGCCAAGGTGGATTTTCTATCCCACTTACTCATATCCACTCCATGGTCACACAAGTTGAAAAAAAAAAGGATGGTACATGGTTGGTACCCACTATATTCTCTCTCTTGAGTACAGGAACACTTACTTCTAATAGCTGCAATATTGATTTGTTCTCGATGAGAGCAAGACACATCATCTTTCAACTGCTCAATTTCCTAGGACAGTTTATTTACAGCCAAGACAAAGGCCCATAGGCAGGAAGAGACACTATCTTCATTTTGTCTAAGTACGCTAGCCACTTCATCCTCAGTTGTTTTTTCATTATCATTCCAGTTCATTCCTGTTAGTGTGCTGGCATATGACAATGGTGCATTCCACGCAACTCTCTGCCACACTGATCGCATACATAGCATGTAATCTGGATCTTGTGAGTCTGTATCTGAGTTCTATTTAAGTCCAAACATCACTTTTATCACATTTAGTTCCCTCAAGCACAGGATACCTTTCTCCATGGTGGTCCATTTGCCTGGGTTAAATTCATTGAAGGAATAACTTTCCCTCATGGCTGACAAGAGTTGTCACCATAGAGTGAAAAACCGTGTCTCCCTTTTACCAATTGCTTTGTCAATGCCACTTTTCCTAGAAAGAGACTGCAGCTGCTTGGCTTCACTGCTCACTAAGCCCAGGACACTGGCTCCACTGTGGAGAGCTTAGTTGAAACTTGGCTTGCCGAGAAGGGCCATGGAGACCAATTGCAGCTGGTCAGCAAACACTACAGTAGTTAGGGAATTGGCCAATGGCAATCAAGGACGCTGTACCCTTGACTGAAACAAGGACTAGGGGGAGGAAGATAAGATCTACAAAAGAGGAGGTTTTAGCCTCAGAAACTGCAAGAATAAACGATGTAACTCACTAATCAGCTAGAAGCTTAGCCTATCAGGAGCATAACCTTTGCAATATGTAGGAGCCTCATTATCGAATAGTATAAATGTACGCAGCTTTCTGATTAAAGTGAGACTTACTGATCAACCTTTGGTCGTGTGTTTGTCTCCTGCCGCTCTGACACTCCACCACCCCAGCACCAAAGCATTCAGGTGTCAATGTGCTTGTCTGGCCAACAGCTGTAATCATTTCACAAGTCTCACAGCGCACTCAATGTAAGGAGGCAGATGGTTCTTACTTCTTCCTCCTTCCACTTTAGTGGTGGCTCCATTCCACCAACATCTTCTCTAAATTTAAATGGTTCTCTCTTTTCTAAATATTCTGACTTTCATAGACATTTTTTCATCTTGCATATAGGAGAAAATGATAGTGTCACTGTTTGGTTCTCTGAATGAACTGGAGGGTTTGTTGCAAGGACTGGAGTGACCGTAAGATTGGTTGTGTGAGTTGTGGTACCTGCAAGGCCTGTCAGATGTCTTATATGATAAGCTGGAGCAACCACAACACTTGTTGCAGTTGGAGCAACCACAGGTTTCTTTGGAAGTGTTGGAGTGACCACAGTGCTTGTTGCAATGTTTGGAGAAGCCATGGATAGAGTTGGAGCAACTACAGGGCTTCTTGCAGAAATTGCAGCAACCACATGGATGTACCTCTGGACATAAAGCACTTCCCTCAGAGGGATTTTTTTACGTTTTTCTCATGGCAATACTTGGAACAGCCACAAGTCCCATAGCAGGAGCAACTACAAGGCTCATAGCAAGGGCTGGAGTGGCAAGAAGGTCTGTCACAATTCTCAGAGAAATTCAGGACATATTGCAGGAATTTGAGATGCTGCAGGTTCTGTAACAGGAATTGGAGGGTCCACTGCATTGTTATCAGATCCAGAAGTAACAAAGAATCACAAAATAGCCTGGGTTGAAAAGGACCTCAAAGATAATCTAGTTTCAATGGCCCTGCCATGGGCGGGGCTGTCAACCAGGTGCTCCAGCCCTCTGATCATCTTAGTGGCCTTCCTCTGGATCTGTTCCAAGGGCTCTGCGCCTTTCTTGTGCTGCAGGCCCCAGGCCTGGATGCAGTACTCCAGATGGGGCAATACAAGAGCTGAGTAGAAGGGGAAAATCACCTTCCTCTCCCTGCTTGCCACCCCTTTTTTAATGCAGCCCAGGATGCAGCTCACCCTCTGGGCTGCAAAGGTGCACTGCTGGCTCATGTCCAACTTCTCATCCACCAGGACCCCCAAGTCCTTCTCTGCAGAGCTGCTCTCCAGGAGTTATTCCCCAGTCTGTTCAAATACCTGGGATTGTGAGGCATAACAGTTCGAGGAGTCAGTTAAGNGTGAGGCATAAAAGTTGCAGGAGTCAGTTAAGCAGGAGGAATGAAAATAAAGGAAATCTATCTAGTTGCAGGAGTAAGTTAAGCAGGAAGAATGCAAAAAACATGTTATGGTGGAAGGGCACTTGACAGATCAAGGACTTTAGGAAGAGACAAGACAGACCAAGTACTTTAGGCAGAGATAAAATAGCCACAAAGCAAGCAGAAACTGGTTAGGGGGAGCCCCTCCCAGAAAGGTTAAAAGTTGACAGAGAGGAAGACTATAAGCCTTCATCCAACAATCACCAGGAGGAGCCCCCTACAGTGGATGGTGCAAGCACAAGGAGGAGGGACAGTATGCATAGGATTTCTTGGAAATATAAGGAATATGTTTACAAATTCAAGGAAATTTGTTGAGTATATATGAAGTTGGCTTCTATATGTAAAGAACTTTTACTTGTCAGTGTGCAAGTTAGGTGGAGCGATCACTCTTGCACCCAGCACATGTGCATCGTTGAATAAACTCATACCGCTTTGTAACCTCATGGGGGTTATAGAGTATGATTCTGCATGTCAGTCACTCCAGCCCAAGTGCAGCATCTCGCACTTGGCCTTGTTGAACCTCATTAGGTTCACATGGGCCCACTTCTCCAGCCTGTCCAGGTCCCTCTGAATGGCTTCCCTTCCCTTCAGTGTACTGACGTTTAGCTTGGTGCCATCTGCAAACTTGCTGAGGGTACACTCAATTCCACTGTCTACGTCACTGATGAAGATGCTGAAGAGCACCAGTACCAAGACTCACCCTTGTGGGGCACCACTCATGACCAGACTCCACCCAGACATGGAACCATTTATCACAACCCTTTGGCTGTGACCAGCCTGACTTGACTGGTCAGGCAAGATCTGCCCTTGGTGATGCTATGCTGGGTGTCTTATATCACCTTTTCATCTCGAATGTGCCTTAACATGGTACCCAGGATCCATGAATTTCTCAGGCACAGAGGTGAGGCTCACCGGCCTGTAGTTCCCTGGGTCATCCATCCTCCCATTCTTAAAAAGGGGAGTAATGTTTCCCTTTTTCCAGTCACTGGCTATTTCACCCAACAGCCATGATTTTTCAGATATGATGGAGAGCAGCTTGGCAACCACATCAGACGTCTCTCAGAACCCTGGGATGCATATCAACTGGCCCCAGTATTCTCCTTCCTTTGAGTATGCTAAATAGCATTGAAGAGAGTTTGGCAGAGGCCAAGCCCCAGTATGCTGCAGTGATTTGTGTCTCTTTAGGATTGCCAGGGTGACAGCAGACCTATTCCAAACATTCTACTGGTTTTCCAGGATTCTGCAGTTTTTCAGAGGTGAAGTTCTAAACCACTGGGTGTGCCTACAGCTCTAGGCACCTGGACATACTATACCATATTCCCTGCCACTCAGAACTATCTTGCCTTGGGGCAGATCTCTAGGTAACATTCTTAAATAGTTGTTGAATCCTGAAACACATTCACATGTAATAAGTAATTATGCATAGTAATAAGAGCACACAGGTTTGAAAATCCCAAGAATATTCAAAATTCTCAAGAGCTACTGTAATTAGCTCATGAGCTCTGAGGAAAGAAGTGAAAGGAAGGCTGAGAAAAATGTCCTCCCCTATCAATTCCTTAGCCCAGATCCCTGAGGAGACAGATCAAAGTAGGTAATTACTAATACTATTAATAAAATGGCTTCCAAAACCCAAAGATGACTGGAAGGCTAAATACACACAAAACAGCAACTTCTGAGCTGCCTATTTGATCATGATATATGCCAAGGCCACACAGCATGGCAAAATAGAAACCTTAATCCAACCTTCAGGGATGACAAACAGTGCAGCATGGAAAATAAGCAGCAAGAAATGCTCTCCATAAATAGGCAAAAATTAACACTGTGATCAGCAATTATTAAACTACCACAACACTCTGTGTTAGCACTGTCCAATTAAATCTGCTGTTATCTTAATCCTTCAGGCCCATGTTAAGTACCAAACTGACTGTTGTGCTTTAACCTGGGAGGTGGCTAAGCACCACAGTCTCATTCACTCTCCTCTCTTCCCCAGTGGGATGGGAGAGAGAATCAGAAAAAAAATTAGAAAATAAGTAGAACTCATGGGTTGAGATAAAATTATTTACTAAGGTAGAGAAAGGATAATAGTAGTGACTATAATTGTTTACCAATTGTTTACCACTCCACAATCATCAGAAAGTAAGCTCAACTCCTTTAAAACTCCTTCCATGTGATGTCTTATGGTATGGAATATCCCCTTTGGCTAGTTTAAGTCAGCTGTCCTAATTCCCGCCCAGCTCTTTGGGCCCATTGCTGAGAATGGCCTTGGCTCCGTACAACACTGCTTAGCAGCAACTATAAAAAACAGTGTAGTTATCAGCACTGTTTTCCTTCTAGAACTGAAACACAGCATTATACCAGAAAACAATTCCATCCCTGCTGAAACTAAGACAACCCCTTAAGAGGACCTTCTCCCTAGAAAATAGAATAGCTCTGTGAGAAAAAAAGATAGCCCTGTGATAATCATTTATTGCATAGTTCTTTGATTTCTCATGAACTTTAGACCAACTCACCTGTCCCTTGCTCCACCGGGTTGCTCCCAGTTTTCCAGAATGCTGAGAAATTTTCCACAGCTGACATAATTGAGAGAAAATAATGATCCACTGGTAAATTGTTATTTCCATCAGTGTAAAACTCACCCAAACTGAAACAATGCTTACTCATAGCACACTGATGACTAATAGGAAAAACTGGTCTGGCAGAGCTCTAAAGGGTAATTTTATTAAAAAGAAAAGAGGAGAATAAGACAAGCCTTCTAGTCTTGGCCACATGCAAGAAATTAGTTCTTAGGATTGGAATATGTAGCAATAGTCGCTTTTTTTTTTTTTTTTTTTTGGTCCCTTATAGAAGTCCAGAAAGCTAACTTGATAAGGGTTAAAGTAGTTTAGTGATGCAATTAAAAGAAACAATTATAATGCATAAAATGTTATTATACGAATGTGTGGATTTGGATGTGTGTATGGACATGCATATACATTTTCTGAATTCAAGTATCTATATTTTTTCTAGACCACATTTTTCCTGCTAAATATCCAGGTAGAAATAGAATATCTTTTGCCCTCTCTTTGAATTTTTCTGATTAGTTTACAACCAGCTGGCGTGACAGCCATCTCCAGATAATCAGAACAACTTTTCCATTACCCCAAACCATGGAACTCAGAAGACACCAAAACTGGACTATACAGTGGGTGGGGTAGGACAGCCCAGAAAAGATCGGCAATGTGCTCCATTGGTCTCCAGACTGGTATGGAGCCTAGCATTATCATGTTGCAAGAGAAACGTTGTCTTCTTCTCTGGTCTGACTCTGAAAGTTTGACTCAGCTTAGTCAGCATTGAGATGTACTAGGCAGAGTTGATGGTTTGTCTGGGTTTCAGGAAATCCTAGAAACAGAGAATCATGGGACAGTAGAATGGCTTGGGTTGGCAGGGACCTCAAAGATCATCTAGTTTCAGCCTCCCTGCTGCAGGCAAGGTTGCAAACCACTAGACCAAGACTAGGATCCCAACTAGCCTAGACCAGCACCAGAGACGGGTCATCCACAACTTGTCTGGGAAGCCTGTTCCATCACCTCATAACCCTTTCTGTGAAAATCTTCCTCCTGACATCTGATCTAAATGTCCACTCCTTTAATTTAAAATTATTTCCCCTTGTCCTATTACTATGTACCCATGCAAAAAAGTTGATCTTTCCCTTGATTATAATCTCCCTTTAAATACCGCAAGACCATAAGGTCTCCCAGGAGCCTTCTCTTCTTCAGGCTGAAGAAGCCAAGCTCCCTCAGCTTGACTTCATTGGTGAGGTGCTTCATCCTTACAATCATCTGTGTGGTCTGGACCTTGTCCAAAAATTCCACATCTTTCCTGACCTAGGGGCTCCAGACAAGGGGATTTCCTCTTTCCTATCCCGAAAGACAGTGCATGTCACAGAGTTACCTAGATCTGAGTCTTAGACAGGGATACAAAAAAAAACAAAAAACAAACAAAAAAACCAACAACCAACCAAACAAACAAAAAACAGAAATAAAGGAGAGAGAGGGAAAGAAAAAAAACTGCCCTGCCTTTTGTGGTATGGCTGTCCCCAGGTGAGATCATACATGCTTCAGAAGAGGGGGAGAGGGGAAAGGGTACAGAGATAGCAGGTGGGTCCAAAAAAACAACGGCAACAATCTGAGGAGGAATGGTAATTTACTAAATCCAACAAAATCAAACAAAATGAGAGAGAGAGAGATGAGTATCCAAGAATACGAGATCTTACTCTGGTAGACTGTAGGTGAAGCACAAGAGTTTTCTCTGTGACCAAACCAAGGGAAAATGCACCAGAGAGAGTGGCTGGTGTCCAGCCAGGAGCTCCACCCCTCTTTCTCTGCCTGCCAGAACATTAACTCTTTAACTCCCACTGCTTTGCATGCTTTTCTGATGTGGAATACCAACAGCAAAAATCACAAAACCACAACAGCACATAACTTCACCTACTGAGGGCTGTGTCCTGAACTTTTTCTTTGATGGAGAATTCATGTCACCACTCCATAGTTTGCTGTTTTGACTCCAGTTTGTAGTGATTACACTGCTTCTTGTCACCAGTAATGATCCAATCCACGAAACTGTCAGCTTTACCTTCCTATCCTGACAAACTTGTATGCAGTGTTATTTCTTTTCCCATGTGAGCATCTGTGGGACCCACCTGGTGCAAAGTCTGCAATATTCCAGTGTTGTCACTGTCATTTCCAGTACATTGAAGCTGATATTCAGCTCCATACACAGTTCCCTGGTTGCAATCTACTAATTTACATGGATGAACCGATTAAGACCCTTTTCATTGTATGGTGTGACAACAGTGTGTGACTGTCCTGACAGCTGAAATGCACCACCCACCACCTCACTGTGCTAACGTGTACTTTTTGGTCTCCTAAAACATTCACCAAGAGTTGATGAAAATCAATTGTTGCCATTTTTTTCTGCATGGAGGAATTCAATTGCATCCCTTCGCTTCATGAGCACTTCCGCGTCAGACATCATTCTGTCATACTGCCCTCTGCTGCTATCTGTTTCACAGCAATTAAATTTAATGGAATGTTATCAGGAAGGTTCAACCTCTACTGCCATACCACCAACATCCCCTCTTCAACACAGTGGGCCAATACAATAAAATAGGAGGTATTACTTTTGAAGCAGTCCTCATAATTGTCTCTACACATAGGTAACAATTATTAGCCTCAGAAAGTTAAATAAGCCATTTCCTCAACTTTATAGCATAAAAGTAACATCATAGGCTATCATCAGACTAGTCCCATTTCTTTTTAAGATTTAATTTCAAAGTTTATTTTTATCCTGTTTTGTTAGGTGTCATGTTGATAATAAGAAATGCAACACCTCTAGCATTTATTCATTTGAATATTGTGGACTCAGATTGGTAAAATCCCTGGAACAAGGTACACAGTTCCTGAGCGCTAATTTGTACAGATGATGTTTGGATTTTGGTCTGCCATGATTTAGCTTTATAGAGCTAACTTCTGACACACTGTCAATGTATTTACAGAAAAATTTCCATTAGCTAGTGCCAAAGAAAGGAGACTATGCAGCACATAGGACATGTTCAAGGAGATCTGGCTTCACAAAGAAAAGAAGGAATGTGTTGAGGCCATATCACTTTCCTCATGTGCTGTGAACACTGAGATGGCACTGTAGTGCCGAACTCTTAGTCCAACTAAAAAGTTGCTGTTTGTCATCAACTGAAGATCATAAGCATGCACTGACTCTTTAGTAGGCAAACAGGAAGCTATAGAAGTACTCTTTGATGTTTTCTTTTTTTTTCCCCATACAATGTTTTCGTGCCCAGTGTGTTCACAGCAATAGAAAAACAAGTCCATCCTAAACATGCCTTCTATCTTGGGGTTTCAGGACTAGGTTGCTTGGGGCTGGATTGCTAAATTGCTTCTAGAGGAATAGATTTACTCAGTGGAAGCATAGATCATATTAAAAGAAGACTGGTGATAGGAATAGTAAAATCCACATCTGCCAAAAACTAAACAATGTGTAATTCACAGCTCTGTTGTGTCTACAAGATTTTGCAAATGTTGGTTAAAAATCACAGCCCCATGTAAGACATCTAGGAATCATTTCATGACATCTAGGGATTACTGTGACAATTCTTTGAAATTTCTTATCTACGGTCCATTCTTTGGATCCTTCACAGTGCAATAGACTACTTACATAAGTTATTTATGTTTCCTTTTCTGCTTTGTCTCTTCTGTTAAGGCTGCAAAACACCAACACAAATAAATTAAAAAAATAAAAAGTAAGCATAATATAAATATGTTAAAATGTATTTAGCATATGAATCTGTGAGCTAATATCTAGACATTTTTCTTAATTACAACATGCTTCCATTCTTCTATTGTTTATGACCAGCCTGCTCTACTTTCTGCATTTCAGTCAAGATGCTGAACTCTGCTTTCCTGCTAAACTGCTATCTACTAGAGAGCTTTTAATTACATTGTGAAACTTAAATATTTATCTCTTCATATATGTTCAGCAGAAATGTATAGGGCTTCCTGAAATACAGTGCTAATAGGCTAAGTACAAAATCTTTATAAGTAGTTGCAAAATATAAACATCTGTAAGAATTTTTATATAAAAATATAAACACCATCATATAAACATCATAACATGATACAATTTTAGAAACATTACAATCTGACAATTAGCTGTAACATCATGCATTTGAATATCACAAGCAGTTAGATTTTTAAACAGTGTTGGTCAAAAACTAAATAAAATGACTAATAATGAATTCAGTGAAATTGAGTACAAGTGTAGTTATTACAACAGCACACATATTTACCAATTTAAACCACATTTATCACAGAATCACAGAATTGCAGGGGTTGGAACAGACCTCTAGAGATCATCTAGTCCAGACCTCCTGCCAAAGCAGACTCCCTAGACCAGGTTGCACAGGTAGGCATCTAGATGGGTCTCGAATGTCTCCAGAGGAGGAGACTTGATCCTCTCTGGGCAGGCTGTGCTAGTGCTCCATCCCCCTTACTGTGAAGAAGTTCTTATGCACATTTGTGCAGAACTTCCTATGCTTCAGTATGAGGTCATTTCCCCTCGTCCTATCACCATGCACTGCTGAGAAGAGTCTGCCCGTTTCCCTTCGCCTCCCACTCCTTAGATATTTATACACATGGATCAGATCCTCTCGGAGTCTTTATTTTTCAAGTCTGATCTGAACCAAGTCTCTCAGCCTTTCCTCGTAAGAGAGGTGTTCCATGTCCTTTATCACCTTTGTGGCCTCCCAGCTTTGCATCATCAGCAAACTTGCTGAGGGTGGACTCTACCCCTCTTCAAGGTCATAGATAAAGATGTTGAACAGAACTGGACCCAGCACCAACCCCTAAGGACCACCACTAAGTACATACAGGCCTCCAACTGGACTCTGCGCCACCGATCACAACACTCTGAGCTCTGCCAGTCAGCCAGTTCTCAACCCTCCTCACTGTCCACTCATCAATTCCACATCATTGTAAGGATGTTGTGGGAGACAGTGTCAAATGCCTTGCTGAAACCAAGTAGACTACATCCACTGCTCTCCCCCCATCCACCCAGCCAGTGATGACTTCATAGAAGGCTCCCAGATTGGTTGAGCATGACCTTCTCCTGGTGAACCCATGCTGACTACTCCTGATAACCTTCTTCTCTTCCAATTGCCTGGAGATGGCATCCAGAACAAACTGTTTCATCACCTTTCCAGGGACGTAGGTGAGGCTGACTGGCCTGCATTTCCCCAGATCCCCTTTCATGACATTTTAGAAGATCGGAGTCACATTGGCTATCCTCCAGTCTCAAGCACTTCTCCCGTTCATCATTATCATTATTATTATTAACACCTGCCTCAGTTAGTGGGGGACCCACATTTTCCCTAGTCTTCCTTTTACTGTTGACATAGTTAAAAAAAGCCTTTCTTATTATCCTTTATCTCCTTTGCCAGATCCAATTCCAGGTTGGTTTTAGCCTTTCTCATCACATCCCTGCAGGCCCTGACAACACATTCCTCCCTAGTGGTTAGACCCTTTTCCAACATTTTATTGACCTTTTTCTTCCTATTGAGTTTATGCATGAGCTCCCT